>VYXF01005594.1:1142521-1170209 GCA_013397295.1 Polioptila caerulea
ATCTGTGATTTTATTGGCTAGTTATATGTTAAATAAAATAATGCATTTGCATAGAAATCAAATATACATTAGAATAATGCCGACTGAAAGCAACTTGACTTTAAAAATCTTTTAAATCTACTAAAATGCATATTATCTGAGTTTTCTGATCCGTCATCTTTGGAAAAATTTGAGATGCTTGTTCTGTATCACTGTTCTGGACTAAATGTGTGGTACAACTTACTCAGCTGTTTTAAGAGGGTTATCTACTGATCAATAGTTAGTCTCATTTTCTTGCTTAGACTCAGTGCAGACTTATGGCTAATTTACAGAAAGACCTGAGAGGCTGGTACTCTGGAACACTGTATGTATGTTTGTCTTGTGAATAACACATGTGAAGTGGTATTTTTTATTGGAAAGAACTGGTTTTGTTCTTTGAATAATCAGCTTAGGAGCAGCAACAGCTGTTAGCAAGTAAACATGTTTTAAATATTTTCAACATAACGCTGTTGTCCTGGAATTAATTTTCTTCCAGACCTTGTTCTCAATTTTGAGGCATACATAAGCTATAAAGATGTGGTGGGTTTAGTTTAAAACCAGGCAGAAACACCAATTTATGTAGTGGTTTTGGCTCACCAATTTGAGATTTCCCAACCAGAAGAGCAAAGCAGTCTTAAACTTTGAAAAGTATAAAGAAAATTTATTAACAAAACGAAAAGAATAGTAAGAATCAGAATAAAACCTTCAGAACACTTCTTCTCCCCCCACACCGTCTTTTCTTCCCACTGACAAAATGCAGACACAACACTCAGATTTCTAAGTCCGTTTTCCACCTCTAGAATTGTCTTCCTTCAGTTCGCTTAAGGGAGAAGAGTATCTCTTGTTAAATCATGGAGAATNGCAGCCTACAAAAAGGCATTTGCTCATTCGCCTCTCATCTGGGACCTGACTCCTTCTTTACTGACCTTGGTGTCTTCATGTTGTTTCTTTACATGTCTTCACTCCTCTTACTTCTCTCACTGGAGAGAGGATTTGAGATCTTGCAGGTCTCATCTCTGCACTGAAAGAGTTAACATCTTTACCCGGGGTCTGCAGGGTGAAGGGCAGCAGCCGCTGGGCCAAAGCAGTCTTGGTGATGCAGGCCAGGCCAGGCCGCGCGGGGCTGTGCCAGGAGCTCCAAGGGCTGGGCTGGAATGGCAGTGGCTGCTCTGGGCACGTGGCTGCTCTCAGTTCAGCCAGAGCCCCTCTCTGCGTGGCTGCAGGGCAGAGAGGGGCTCTGGCTGCTTGGGCCGTGCGGAGCTGGCCCGGCCAGCACCCTGTTACCTNGAGATCTTGCAGGTCTCATCTCTGCACTGAAAGAGTTAACATCTTTACCCGGGGTCTGCAGGGTGAAGGGCAGCAGCCGCTGGGCCAAAGCAGTCTTGGTGATGCAGGCCAGGCCAGGCCGTGCTGGGCTGTGCCAGGAGCTCAAAGGGCTGGGCTGGAATGGCAGTGGCTGCTCTGGGCACGTGGCTGCTCTCAGTTCAGCCAGAGCCCCTCTCTGCGTGGCTGCAGGGCAGAGAGGGGCTCTGGCTGCTTGGGCCGTGCGGAGCTGGCCCGGCCAGCACCCTGTTACCTCTTCCAAGCCAGAAACCAGAAAGGAAGATTCCCGGGGTTTTTGTCTTAAAATGTGTATTCACAAAGACATATTCACCCCTTTCATTGGTTTAATCATGTGTCAATATTTAAAATTAGCTATTGATTGGTTCTCTGTCAGGTCCACAGAAAGCTAACAAGGCCTTTGATAGGGAACCACTACATACCAAAAAATGAATTAATGCCAAACCAGGACAGAATGATGTATAGCAGTCCTAATAATAAGTATAGCATAGAATCCAGTAAATAGAATTTCACGTAACAGTGAAACAATTAGGGCATCTTTATAAATGGTGCATCTAAGTTACAGTAATAAGAACAGTTTCCTATGCAATATGCTGTGCTGTTTGATTTGATTTATTCTTGAAAGCTTCTAAAATGCAAGTGACAGCTTGCATTGCTTCTGTAGTTAACAACAGACAGTTGCCATAGGTCAAGTAGCAAGAGGTGATTTTGGATGGTGAAACTGTCCTTCAGGTAGTACAGACATGAAACTGAGAGTAGCGTTCCACTTCAAAATTGTACTTGATCATCACTTTCAAGCATATGCAAATCCTTTTATATTTGTCATAGGGTTTTTTGTACTCAGCAATCCTAGAATTAAAGAATAAAGCATGCAGAGCAGTTTTGTCTATAACCATCTTAGTTTTGAAGACTGTTAAACCTTTTGTTTGCTTTGGACTCTCATTAAACTGCTTATGCTCCTTTAGTTTATTGTCTCCTGGAACACTCTTAAAAGAGCATAGCTTACAATTATACAAACACCTTTCCCCAAGAATCTGAACTTGTATGCTTAAATAAATGACTTGATGGACTTTTTCAGAATGGTTGCAGTAAATATAAGTGAGGCAAATATGAGCCATGGAGAAATGCTCTGGAGTGTGGCGTTTTATGAAAGTAATGTCTGAATAGTGTTCATCTTTACTGACAATCTCTGTATTGAGTCCCAAAGACATACCACAGCTATGCAACTGGTTATGTGGAGGAACAGTTGGTAATGAGGCTCATGATCTTAGATGCAGTGGCCAAAAAAGTGGCAAATCCTGCTTGTTCTAGGTTTTGTGGAGTTTGTAAGAATCTTCCAAAATTACTGGCCTAGAGGACTTCAACTTTGAAGTAGATGATTACAGTTTATCAATAAATTGAGAGCAAATGTGTGATTTATTAGAACCAAGCTTCCAGAGAGAGTAAAATCTATCTAGAATATGCTGTTCTAGAATATGCAGTAAGTACTGCTGAGGTTACTCCTTGAGACACAGGACTACACTAGAGAAGTTTTTTCTGGTTCACAACCCTAATAATTATATTTGACTCTATGTACATGCAGCTAAATTAAAAATTTACTAAAGTTGCACAAAGTTTCTGGAAATCAAGTTTGAAGCAGTCATACTTTCCTAATTAAAAAAAAAAAAAAAATTAGCACCTCTTCTTTCATGTAAAATAAAACCTGTAAAAAGACAATCTTTGTTTAACTAATGTTAGTTTTTTATCTAATACAATGACCCTTGTGCCATACAAGTAATGAGGAAAAAGCAGTGATATCACTGTGTTGAGTGAGGATAAAGATTAGCTATGTAGGTATCATCATAAACAATCTCTGCAGCTTTTAATAAAAATAAGTAAATAGGAGAATGCATATAGGAATCGCCTTATTCAAGGTGGATGATGATTCAGGTGAAGTAGATTTCAAATACTTTCCATCTCAAAAATAATGAACTGGTGCAGTCTATTCTACTACATGAAGTGGGAATATATTATCACACCCTGACAATGTTTAGAGAATAGGAAACTAAGTTTCTGTATTTAAGGAAGGGTGTAAATTATGTATGGAGCAGAAGTTTCATGTAACTCTCAAGTTCACTGAAGAAAAAGAATTATGGGTCTACATTTTTCATGTTTTCTTAAGACATTGTGTATAATTTAAGAAGTATGAACTTAGGCAACTGGCTAAAATGTGATGTGATGGCACACTTTCCAGAAAGTAATCTTAAAAGAGATTAAATCTGTAATACATTTACTATACTAAAATATGTTAGGTAGGCATCTTAAGGTGGGGTACCAATTGGGATATGAAAGGGCACATGAACAGTTTGTAGTAGCCAGCATTCAGAAGCATTCAGTCGTTATTGTGGAGGGAGTGGTTACCAGTTACCCCTCCCAAAAGTGCTGTAAACCTACCAGGGTATTTTGTGGTCTGTGAAAAACGTAGGAAAAACCTTGCCAGTGTAACATGGATCATGAAAATGTAAATGATCTTGAATACAGCAGAACAAGCCACTTAGGGGAAAATAGGGTATTGTTCTGAAGTGCAGAGAAATTCTCACTAAAGACAATTTTCCCTGGAGCAAATACAGAAAACACTGGTTAGGCTGGACAGGAGACATAGAGGGCAATTCAGTAAGAGATTAAAAGCATCTCTTTTGTTTATCCAGTGTCAAGATTAAACTAAGCCATTTAACTCTCTCTAATATCTCACAGAGATGGTTATGGAAAGAAGAGAAATAATCTAAAAAAAAAGTGGGCAACAATAGGTGTGGATGTTCTGGGATGTTCTGGCCCTGTACTAGCCACTGTGAAGAAAATTAACTCTACCCCAACCAAAACCAGCACAGGGAGACATTTTAGTAATTTTAAAAATGCCTTGCCAGTTAGCCTTAAGAACTTCTAAAAATTCGTAGGTAATAAATTCAATAGTACAGTAGTATTCTTATGCTCCTTTCAGAATTTCAAGAATAGACCTCTTCAAAAAATGTCAAGCAATTATTAGTATGTTTATATCCATCTAGTAGCAGTCTGTAATTACTACTGCTTTGGGATAAATTACTGATTTTAGTATTGTCAACATTTGTTGGAGATACACAGTAATAAAGTCAAAAGTCTGCTGAAATAAGAAAAACATGTATCAGCTAAACTTAAAACCTGTCAAATGAAAGCAGAATAGTCCTCTTCATTTAGGCTATTTCCCTGCTTATTGTGAGTGTATAAACTGGCCACTCGAGGGCACTTTTGTATTTGGTTCAGCTGTGGACCTCCTGAGTGGTTTGATAACAGGCTCATTCTTTAATGTCTTGAATCTTCTGTGTGATAGCACCCTGCGTTTCATATTTCAATGAAAGCTTAGTGTAGGCTTATAAACTTTTAATCCTTTTTAATAAAAGGCTAAATAATGACATGCATTACATCATCGCAGAATTTTGGAAAAAATACAAAGAGAAGCAGGGGAAAACTTTATTAAGTACTTACATTTTAATAACCAATAGTGTTTGTATAACTTATATAGCATCCGAAACATGTCAGTACAAACTAAACTAAAGAAAAATAATTCCTAGTTTTTGTATGTTATCTTTTCTGATAACTTCATTTAATTCTTGTTTAAAGCTTACTTTTTTTACTTAGAATAGTAGTCTGATCAACAGACTACATCAAGACATTGGACCAACTACTATTTGTATTGTTGCTTTTACACAGACTATTAACTTAACATGTATTTGGGTAGTGCCACCACTAAGTAATAATGGATAATACAGAAGTGTTTTAGGGAGGAAAATGGGGACAGGTAACACATTTACATGTGAAAGGGACAGGGAACTGGACTAATACTGTAAATCTGCAGATTCTTTTTTTTCTGATCTTACTTTTTTTTTGTGCACCAAAGGGTTTCTCCCAGAGCGCAGGTGAAACTGAAATCTTACAGGGCTGTTGCATGTGTATGTAACTTCTTGCTCAGCACTACAGGTACCACATGCTTTAAAGAGTATTGAATTTCATTATGCAAAATGGTTATTTTTGCTGTATTGCCTTTCTAAAATGGAGTCACAAAACTCAAACAATGGAAGGAGATTCAAGAATTGCTGAAAATTAAATGACTGCAAGTCTTCTGGTCTGAAATGCCATCAACATTTCTGGAAAAATGAGAAATGTGAAAACTTAAGGAACAGCTCCTTGCCGTCACTGTTTTAGGCAATTCTGAATTAATTTCTTAATCAAAAGATGTAACTACTCCTAAGTTAAAAGTTAAAATGATGTATTCATATGCTAGTTGTCGTTCTGCAGTACATTGGTAATGCACACAATCACCCAACTTGATTCTTTTTCTAGCAGTATGTATGCTTAGTTACAGAGGTCACCACTGATTTTGTTTGATACTTTGAGGTGCCAGTGATCAAAGATAGTTGACTGCTTTCCAGAGCATAGTGTAAAGGTGTTGAAAGAGTAGATCAGTGTATGCTTTTTCACTTGGATTCTGGAATAGGGGTAGAAATTGCTTTTTGGATTTCGATGGAGAAATTTAGTTGACTGTCAACCAGCATCACCAGATCCTTTTCCCCAGGGCAATTTCCAGTCACTCATCCCCAAGAGCCCCAGGTGCAAGACCTGGAACCTCACTGTGTTGAACTTTGTACTGTTGGCCTCGGGCCATTGGTGGAGCCTGTCCAGATCCCTCTGCGGAGCCTTCCTGTCCTTCAGCAGATCAACACTCCTGCCCAGCTTGGTAATATCTGTAAACTGAATGGTGGTGCACTCCATCCCCTCATCCAGATCCTGGATAAAGAAAGATAATAGACAGGACTGGCCCCTAGAATAAACCCTGGGGAGCTCCACTAGTGACCGACCATTCTTTGGTTGTGCCTCCATTCACCACTGCTCTCTGGGCCTGGCCACCCAGCCCATGTGTACCCACAGAATAGTGCACCTGCCTGAGCCATGAGCAGCAAGTTCCTCCAGGAGAATGCTCTGGAAAAATGAAGTCAAAGTCTTTGCAAAATTCCAGGTAGACAATATTTACACATTTAGCTTTGTTTAGCCACTAGGTTTGATTTGATTTTTTCATTCAGCTTTCCTTATCTGGTGCAGCCTGGTAGATAACAAATTCAACACGATGCAGTGGTGATAAAGCTGCTCAGCAGCTCAATCTTGTTCTGTTGCTTTCATTATATGAACTTAATCTGTTCTTTATGCGTTGTAATGTGTTTTCTCTTAAAGATTAGCTTCAGTCATGTCTTTTGTTCTCTTGCTTAGTTGAATATTTGTGTGTATGAAGTGTGCTTTCAAGGGTTCTTTTTTGCCTGAAGTGGTTGTAGTCATGCTGGTTGTCTTTAAACATTATGCTTGGACATTTCTCAACTTGTACATCCTGTGTCCCAGGCTGGACAGTGACTGCTTTTCACTCTGTCTCATGCTGATGGCTTCCATGATGCTTCTTCATTGGCTCTATGATTCCACTGCTTGATTGGCAAAACTGTAGTAATTGCTTTCAGGCCTTCATGGGATTACCTTCTAGGTTAGATAATCCTTTATATTATGAAGAGGATTTAAAGATTGAGAACTATTATGGGAGGATGGAAATTGACTAAGAAAATTGACTCCTACAGTGCTGGTTTTCCCCCTAACTCCCAAATGAAATTCTGCTTTCCTTGTTCTTTATGGTGAATAGCTGTTACCTGCTGTTCACCTGTGAGAGCTATCAAGCTTAAATTCTCCTAAAATCTGAAGTGTACAAAAGAATGAAAAAAAACTCAAACCAAAACCAAAAATCCCACTTGTAAGCAGCTTGAAAGTATACCTAAGATGATTCATTATCAGAATTTTACATCTTTTTATCTAATTGGAAACTCAGAAGCATGATGTTAGAGTACTTAGTTCAATATATTGGAAAGTTACCTAATAATTTTTCCAACATTATTTGATTACAATGTGGTGCAGTCGGAATAAACAGGATCCCAATGTTCCTATAGCAACAGAATGCTACTGTTTGTGAAACTGCATCATTGCAGCAGGTGTAGCCATAACTCTGCTAATAACCCGAGGATTTTAAAACAGTAAATTTAGAAATGAGAATTCTGCTTCATATTTTTGGAGGTAAAGTTTGGTTTTAAAATTAAACCTTATAAATATCTTTCCTGCAGCTCTGCACCACCTTCCAGCATAAACATAGTTTCTGACTTTGTAAAAATACTAAAATATAAATTCTATGAATATTCCAGCTGTATAAGTAAAGTAACTGGTAGGATTTTCTGTAAGAAATATGGGGTATTTAAACACGAGATACTGTGGGGTTTTTAATGAGCTTTCAGTTTCCATTTACTGCGATCTACTTTTTTTTTAACTAAGTAAAAACATGTCATTTATATTGCTTATTTTTGTCCAACATAATGACCTACTCTGTTATAGCTTCATTTATTTCTAAATTTTCCTTCTAGATAATAGAGATGATACAAAACACTGTAGATGTGTCAGCTTTATAGCTCTTCTACATATTTGGAAAATGTACTTCAGTTGCATTTTTATAAGAAGGGGAGTAGAAAGATAGTGTTTCCATTAAAGTGATCAGTTATGCATAAAAAAATTGGATAGGAAGATGCATGAAAATGCCTTTAGAGAAATCCCTTTTTTTTGAGCAAACTGTATCTGTTGCATATTTAACTTATACCTTTTGGAGAATTCTGGAAGCTTAGTGGTGTTAATAGCAATTTTACATACCAGTTCCTAGAAAAGAAGTGTCACTTCTCTGAGATCCTTCAACCTGCTGCTAAGATGTGGCTTTATATTAACCCTAAGCTCTTTATGTACTTGGAGTGCTCTTAGAGAAGAGTTAATTGGAACTTTAATTAATGTATAACTTTCAGAGTTATTTTGCATTCCTCTTAATAAAAATATTCTGTTACATTGAACAAGAACAAAGGCACTCTCTTCTCTCCCCCTCCTCTGGGACAGTCTGCCTTCATGCTTCAGGACATTAATATTTCAGTAGTTACACTGGATAAAAATTGAACAATGGATGAAGCCTAATTATTTTTCTTAGGCCTTTGATATGATCTTATCCAGGTTCATTTTCTTCTATTCTGTCCTAGTGAATTTCATTATAAGTCACACTTTCTTACCTGAAACATTTCCTTCAAGTATTGTACTCAGAGAAAAACAACCCTTTGTCTCCTTGTTGTTTCTTCTATGTTGTGTAACCACTGCCACCAAGATTATTGAAAAAAAAGGCATGAAAATGATGTCTTTTAGCAGCCTCTGCTGCCTCCCTTCCCAGCTGTTCTTGCTTATTTTCTTTCTCATTTCTTTCCTCTGTTTTGCACAGATATCATCTGATGCTGCTCAGCCTTTGGCATCTTCTCCTTCTCTGCAAGCTGCTGCTGAGAAGAGCAAAGCAGAGGTATATTGGTTTTGGGTGTAACTCTTATCAGGTTACTGCTTTGCACAAATGTTTATATCTCTATAGAGTAATTTCACTGAGGTAACTTGACAGTTTGAATTGCTGTTAATACTACACACATTTGAAATACATCTCTCCTTTTTTTCTTGGGCTAGCCAAATGAAAAGAGCCAATACAACTGCAAATTGTCATGTGTTTTAAGTTGTACCAGGGGTAGCAGCAGCCACTAAGAATGAAACTTGCCTTTACTTTCTAATCCACCTCTGTTGGTGCATTCACATTTGAAAGTTCTTCTATGTAACTAGTATGCCATGCTGTAAGAAATGAAACTTGGAAAAAATTTATTAATCTTTGCTTAGAATTTAAGACCAATATAAAGTCAATTTAATTTTATTACCTTCATAATGCTTTTTGACTGCATTTGCAAGTAATGAAACACTTGAGTTGAAGTTCTGGCATGAATGCAACATGTGAGAAATGTTTTTATTTAGTCTGAATTCATTTTTATCTAATGGAGCTGAGGCAGAAAACTTGAATATTGAAATCAGGAAGTGTGAAGATGTAGGACTTGCGGGTATTCAAGTCCACAGTGAGAATTAAATGAATGAAAATAAAGTTGCTGGGAAACAAGACTGTTTCTGTAGACTCTGTGAGGTGTGGAGGTAAAAACATGGGAGAGCAGTTTATTTTAAGTCTTAATATACTCACTATTAAACTTTCAGAGATTTAAGGACCACAAGAGGCATATATTTATATTTGGTCACCTTTTTGGAGTGTTTGCCATATGAAACTTGCTGCAAACCCTCCTTGTTTTTGAAATCTTGAAAAATAAATGTTTCCAGATACTTTTTACTCCATAAGTGAGGTTTCTTTGACAAAACATACTTTAAAAAAATGTTGAAGTCAAACTGGAAATCAGGACATACTGAACAAATGCAAAAACTTAAACTGTGCTTTCACTGAAATTCAAGGAAGTTTAAGGTACTGTGATTGAAAAGTAAGAATACTTACATGACACTTCAAACAGCTTTTCCCGGGAGGAGAGGAATCAAATCATAGAATTGTAGGGTCATAGAATGGTTTTAGTTAGAAGGTCCCTTAAAGATCATGTACTTCCAACCCTCTGCTACGGACGAGGACACCTTCCACTAGACCGGGTTGCTCAAAACCCCATCCAACCTGGCCTTGAACACTTCCAGGGATAGGGATCCACAGCCTCCTTGGGCAATCTGTTCCAGTGCCTCACCATCGTCACAGTAAAGAATTTCTTCTTACTATCTAATCTAAATCTGCCCTCTTTCAGTTTAAAGCCATTCCCCCTTCTCCTGTCACTTTTCTGATAGAGTCCTTACCTGTTGTTCCTGAAGCCCCCTGTAGGTACTACTGTAGCAAGACTGCTATAAAGTGTCCCCAGTGTCTTCTTTCTTTTCCAGACTCAGACAGCCCCAATTTTCTCAGCCTGTTTTCAGAGAGAGGTGCTCCAGCCCCCAGTCATTTTTGTGGCCCTTCTCTGGGCTGCAGTGGCTCCATGTCCTTCTCATGTTGGGGGCCCCAGCTGCAGAGGAAGGGTCTGTGAGAGCAGAGCAGAGGAGGAGAATCATGTCCTTTGACCTGCTGGTCACCCTTCTTTGATGAGTTGTCTAAGTTTCCATGGGAGAAGAGATTATGTTTATTTAAATTATTCAACTTGAGAAGGTTGGAATGGGAACAGAAAAGGAAAGACTTTTCAAAAAGTTGTTGCTCTGACAGTGTAATTTGTGTGTATATTAAAATGCAGGTTGNTATTCAATGAACTCTCTGTTTGGTTTTTTTTTTTTGTCGAAGTGGATGTTCCAAATTCCCATATTGGTGTTTCATGACTGTGGTTGTTGCTTTCTGTTGCTTGTAAGCAGGTGCTTGGTATGATAGTCTGATTTTTCCAGGAACTGAGTGTTCAGGTGAATGCGTCTTGAAATAATTCACATGATTTAGTTGGGACTTGAGTAGCCCCAGTCCATCTGATAAATATGGTGAAAGGTTTGAAAATGAATTACTGGAAGTTTTGAGGAATGTGTTACTTGGATCCCTCTGTGCCTGGTCTCTTCCAACCCCAACCACACCTCCCGCCCCAAAAAAATGGCACAAACCAAAACAAACAAAAACCCCCAACACACCAAGCAGCAAAACAAACAAGCAAACACAAAACAGAACAAAAAAAACCCCCTTCTTCTGAATGTTAGAACTATATTAAGTAAATGCCATGCTATAAACATTTTTAAATTTTATATAGTAGATTAAAAAAAAAAACCAACATTTAGGAGCTATTGTTTCTTTGGTTTTATTACAAATGGTAAACCCTTGTTTCATCCATTTAGCATTCAAATATACTCACTAGTACTATGCTGTAGTTGTGTAAGGTGAATGCAGGCAGACTAACACTTTGTCAAAGCAATTGCTAACCTAGAAAATCTGTATCTTCTTCATGTTATTCCTTAAGGAATATTTTATGCTTTGCTTCAGTCAGATGGGTCAGTAATTTTGGCACATTCATTCATTAAAAACTAAAGTAAAGAAATTTCTGTAATGTCGTTAAGATGTATTCAAAGTAGGGAGATCTTTAGATGTTGACTTTCTGAAACAACATGATGTCTCATGCCTCAGCTGGCTTGTCATATGACCCAAGACAACTTTTTTACTTTCAGGAGTTTTTAAGACTACTAGATTAGCTTTTAAAAATAAGTATCTTTCTGCAGAAAATAGTATGCAATTTACCTTTGTCTAGTTCTTTGGTCAAAGCAGCTGACATCCACCCTCAATGACAGAGGCTGTCGGAGTTAATGGAGATACTTATACTTGTAGATGTTTTTTCCTCTTCAGCTCTCCTTAGCTTAGGAAAAGCAACATTGGTTCTTTTTTCCTTCTACTTATTAAGCAGATAATCAGATGATCAGGTGAAAAAGTGTATTTCTTCAATTTAATCTAAAGTTGCAGTATTTTTAGTATTAGTATTTGAGCAAAATGAATCACTTTTAGAAGGAGAGCAGATAGAAGCATAAACTCTGATTTAAAAGGGAGTAACTGAAGATCTCTGTTTATAGTCTGTATTGCTGTAGACATTCAATGTTTGCAGATTGAGTACTAGCAAAATGCTTTTTCTTTTTGCAGAAGGAAAAAGAAAAAAAGAAAGAAGAGAAAAAGAGAGAGAGAGAATCAGAAAAACCATCAAAACAGTTAACAGCTGAAAAGGTAATGAGAGTTTCTTTTTTTTCCAGTTATTTTAGAATGGCACTTAGTATTAGGTATGTTCAGAGATTTTGGGAAAAAATTAATGTGTATATATATATATACACATCTTTATGTGTATATGAGTTGTAATCTGGTTAATCCACATTAATTGTTTGCTTGTGCTGTTGCATGCCTACAAAGGTTGGTTGACCATACCATGAGGAATGTGCTTAGGGAAAGAGGGAAATAGGCTAAGCTTTGTTAAAGTTTAGGCTCAGACCATAAATCTAATTAAGGTTTTTGAGATCACAGAATAGTCTTGAGTTGGAAGGCACCCACAAGCATCATCAAGTCAACTATCAAGTGCACAGCCTGTTTGGGGATTGACCCCCCCAAACCTTGGTGTTGCTGGCACCATGCTCTGACCAGCTGAGCTAACCTCAGGGTCATGGACCACTGCTATTCTTGCACAGAACACTGTCAGTTTTATTGGGTCCTGGATTACCATCTAATACTGTCTTTGATAAATGAATCCATTTTAAGCATAAGTGTATAATCTCTAGAATTTAATTTTTAACTCTAAGTAACTTGAAAATTTTCAACTAAAGTCATGTCACAAAACATGGCAAGCAAACAACTTAAGGTGCTTCTTTCCACAGCTATGTTAAAGCATGATGAGCAGCCTTAGCAATGTAGGTACAATTAAAATTTCATGTGCACTTCTGCAGAGAGTTAATATTAAGCGAAAATGAAATGGATAATTTTAGTATTAAATTTGTTTTAATACAGATGTTGTCTCTCTGATCTTGTGAATCCATTAATATATTCAGATCTGTTGTGCAGTCTGCAAAATGTTTTGGAGTCTTCATCTGTCAGTTTATTCCCTGATAGTGCTGTGTTACAATTACGAAAAATGTTGTGTCTTGTCATTACAGATGTATTTCTAATTCTGTTTTCAAATAGAGTATTTTTTCATTTTACGTAATAAAACAAGATACAAAAATATATCCATGCATACTTGGAGGAGGAAAAAAGCCCCTCCCTTTACAAATATAATTTTTCTTAAATTAGAAAGGAAGTTTGGAACGAGTTAGTGCAGCAGCAAATTTTGTTATGACAATTTGTGAAGCTTCACTGAGCTATTGTTATTGATATGGTACAAGGTTAAAGTAAGTTTATGGATGACAATAAAAACATAAGAATTGTTGATTACTGAAGCTTTATGGGGATGTCCAGCCAAGTTAAATGTTTTATTTTGGTCCTTATAATAATGTACTTTAGTTGTAAAGGCTAAAAATATTGCTGTGGTTTGGAAATGTTAACTTTCTAGAGCCCAGAGATCTGCTTTTGGACTGAAAGACAGGGTTTCACCTTGTAAGGATGCATGAACCTTGTTATGTGCTTGGGAATATTTGGTTAAGTGAGGGGAACTGACAACAGAGCATAGTTACAGCTGAGGGATTATCCTACCACTTGAAATTAAAATCAATTCTAATGCCACTGATTAGATTTACATTTGAAAAGTCATTAGATTACCAGTTAATGATTAGGCAAATAAAAAGAAGTATTTTGATTTTAAATACTTGTATTACAAAATGTGGAATTTAATAAATATATCTGTATTAGATAATCATGCTGTTGTAACAGCTGCAAAATGTTTGAAGTACTGCAGCATATTTTATTTCATTATTAATGTGTCAGCACTGACTGCTCAAATGGAACTAATCTGTGTGTCATCTTTTTTAATTTAAGACATTCTTCAAGCTTGGGCTTTTTAAGGATCACTCATTCAAAATAAACTGCTTTTAGACTATAAACTTTATATATTTTAAAAGTCTAGTTGCTTTCTGTAATCCAAATGAAAGAGAGCTGTATCGTATGTTTGTTTCTGCTGGACAGTGTTGGTGAGGTAGGAAACCAAAGATTTTATTTTCATACATAGAAAAATACATTGCTGATTTTGTGATGTGATTCTGCTTTAGGGAGCTGATAAACATTAGCATTTCAGTAATAATGATACACTTCACATCCAGGTGGAGACTGGCTATGGGATCTTTTAAATATTGCCTCTGGAATCAGCAGGGGAGTGCAGGCATCTTGATCATAGCATCTATCGTGTTTTCAGCAACCACATCAAGCAGTAGATGGTTATTTTTGCCAGTTCCTGGAGGAGGAAACAATATGAGAAGTCTGCACACTTCGTATGTAAAGTCACTGGTTGACTGGAGATAAACCATGCCTGTGGTAAAGGCTAGCTGTTCCAGGCTTGGGAAGTTAATGAATTAAAAATATGTGAGCAAGCAGTTGGCAGTTCTGTCATAATTTTGCTACTTCTTTTAGATTAAGGTAAATCAAGCAGTTTTAGCTATCCTATAGAAGAATCAATAAAGATGGAAAAAGATAGAGGTAAAAACTGGCAAAAAGATGAATCTAGAGAAATCTTCAGATCTATTCTCAAGTGTCATGTACTCCTACAAGTCGTCAGTTCCTACTGACTTCGATTTTATCTTTTGTTGAAATTATATTTCTTAGCTCTTAAAACAAGAATATACATCCTAAAAATTTGAAATGTTCACATTCAATTCTCATCTTATCTCTGCTTCATAGAGCTAATTTGTTTCTGCATCCATTTGAGAATCTTTCTCTTGTCACTAAATAGATCTTGTCACTAAATAGATCCTGTCACTAACTGATCCTTAGCCTTTACCAAGTTAAATGTCTAGCATGATTTCTTTTGCATTTTCAAATATCAGTGAAAGCTTCTAGCATTGATTTAGTAAGCTTATGATCCCAATAGTGCATTAATGTGTCAGATAATTATGGCATAAAAGATACTTTGTTGATTATCATGCTTTGATAAACGTAGAACATCATCTTTTAACTGATTTATTAATAGTGAGTTTTCTTACTGAAGTTGCTTTTCAGTAAAGAATCATCATGTGCTTGAAGTGAGTTTCAGGGGAAACATTTTTGTGTGAGCATTCACGTTGGAGAGTTCAGACACAGTGTAGAATTTCCTCAAGATCAGAGTGATCTACTGCAGATAGTGAGTAGCAAGGATAGTTGTTTTACTCTATTTTTCTGGGCTGTTCACTTTCCCTGGTGAAATTACTGGGTAATCTGTAATATAACAAGATCTTACTATGTCAGCTACTGATTAAATCTAGTCTGTTGATTAGCATGTTATTGGAAGTAGCCAACAACGAGATGTTCCACATCAGATCTGCAGAACTCTTAATAAAACACGTGAATTGCCAAGCTACTGGCAGGTGTAACATTTTTTTCAGTCTAACTGAAGAAAGTTAAGAAACCTGCATAAGTTACCCAGGGTCTTTCTTCCCTCTCTCTCTATGCTATTTCCACAATTGCAGATCTCAAGTTTCCTTAGTGCTTCTGCCTTAAAAAACCTTATCCTTACAGTGACTTTGGAGAAACATACTGCAGGAAAACTGCTTTAACAATTATTATGTAGTTTTTCATGACATGAAAACTGGGGCTGGGTTATTTGAAGCTGACATTTTTACTCAAAGCCCAGCTTGTTTGTACACAACAGAAGTGCAAATTTTAGCAATATAAAAAATGTGTTGAATTGCAGGGATAACCAAACTGAGGTGTGCTTCTTAATGTTTCTTATGGGCCAACAGCAGGAAACATGGTCATGTAGTGAAAGCAAGTTTTACATGTTCTGTACAGACAATTAAGGGATTTTAAATTGACAAAAAAAGTAACTCTCATGTTGTCTCATTTTATTAGTGGGGAGGGGAAGAAAGTCTGTAATTTGGGCACCAATCTTGCATGTTTTGTTGGTAGTTACACAAGAAAAGCTTTAATTTGTAGGCAGGAAAAAAACATCTTTGTTAGCTGTTTTTAAACTTCATCATCCTGCCTACCCTTTCATCAGCTGCTGAGGAGCTCTCCCTTCTTACTAATTACTCTTCTGCACAGCTGAAGGTAGTGAAATTTCCCAAATCAGTCATGATTTTCTTCTTTTTTTTCTCCTTTCTTTTCTGCTTAAGCTGACTGAACGAGTTCTCTGTTCAAGAACAGAGTAAACCACGGAACTCCTTTTTTACTTCTAGCATGAGCAGAATTTTTGTTCATCCTTGAGTAATTGGATGTGTTCAATTTAGAATTATTTGGTGATACAAAAAAGAATATGTAGCATAAGTATTCTATTTGTGCATGAGAGAGCTCTCAAAGCCTCATAGTAGTTTTCTGAAATAAAATTTACCCTGCGTAGATATAGATAGTTTAGGTAAAGTTTCTTCTTGGAGCACAGAGGAGCACTTTAGATAAACTCCATGCTATTCTTCATGCAGCAGGTTGAGATGAGGAGATGAGGTGCATTTGGGTCATTCAGGCCGAGCAGTCACTGGCACGTGGCCAGCGTGTGAATTGGGGAGACTGTGTGCCCCAAGGACAAAATAGAGCTGCAGAACTGAGGAATGTTGTTTACAAGCAATCAAAGAGTATAAGGAATAATATTTCTTTTATTAAAGGCATTTGCTTTGCACTATGTAGAACAGAAAAGTTGGACTGGGCTGTATGAATGACTTGAATTTCAGAGCAACTAGGACTGTTTAGTTTTTTTCAAGACATATTTGTTTATATCCTTCTGCAGTACAAATTCAAATAAAGAAGCATCACTAGATATGATGCTGTGAGGCTCTGGAGTGCTCCCAGAGTAAAGAAGAAGAAAATTGGTGTGCCTAAATATTCAGATTTTTGTAGAGTTCAACAGTTTATGTAGTCAAATTTTTAAATAGAGAAAACATGGTATGCAACAGTGCTAACAAAGCCAGAAGTTATTTGGAAAACTGTCCGTGGAAAACTTGGTAAGTATTTCTGATATCCAAAATTTGAAAGTTCAGCTAAGTCCATGACACTGAATGCTTTGGAAGGGCTTGGGTTCAGCTCTGTGTAGCTTTCTCTGCTGTTTAGTCTAGAGGTCTCATGAGTTGAGTACTGTCATGAAAATATTGTAATGTTTTTGCTGTAAAATACTGCACGTTGAGGACCATCTAATTCAAGGAAGTAAACCCCTTTAAGACAAGATTGTGTTGTACTGGGGCAGTAAAGTTAAATGGTTAGGATATAAAGAAGAACTACTTTTTTCATTAAGTATTCGTGCATTTGCAAACTAAGATCAATGCTCAAAAGTTAAAGATTTTTTCATTCTGCTGAACACATCAGGATGATGAATGGTTCTGAAGGACTGCAGCAGTTACACTTGATTAACTGAAGTTCAATATGACACTGTGAGTTAGTTTGTTTTATTATATTGCATTTTGGATTTGAAACTGGCTCTTGTTTTTGTATAAAGTTATTTCAAGTGACAGGAATGGGTCAGTTGGAGGTTATTTTCAATGGTAGTATATCAAATGCTGTTTTTCTTCCCCAAAATGAAGTCTAAATTGGCAGATTAAACTTGGCAGTAACAGTGAGCTACTGCCTCTCAGTCAGCTGGTACCAGGCAGCTCCAGATGGCCTCTGTTACAGAGGTACAGACATAGATTTATTTGCATTTAAAATGTACTGGAGAACCCTTCAAAAGTGGGGGCAAGTCATACTAGCAGCTTTTCCCCTTTGTATAGGAAAAACAATATGTCAAACACTCATTTAACTAAATAGGAAGATTAATGAAGCTGTTAGGATGGTGTGTTTATCTTCTCCCAAAGACAGCTAAAACTCCCACAAAAATCAACTTGCCTGAACCATTGAGGCAAGAGGAACTATGAGTCCCCCTTATTTCTCTGGGATGTAATTTGCTTATCCGTAATATTACAAGTTATCATCCTAATAATTTTGTACAAGGAGAAATGGGTTGGAGCAAATAGTGCTTTAGTGTTCTTCACTTCTTGAAAACTGAATAGCACTGTGAGAATGCATGGGAGAAATGAAAGCCTGCAGAATATTTGGTGTCCACCTAAACACCAGTTTGGTCAAAGTGATCTGCTTTAAGTGTTTACTTTTAACTTGTAGGGATAAGTAGATTCACAAATACTGACCTGACTTAAAATTTAAATGCAGAATCCCATTATAAATTGATAATTTCCTAAATAGCTTGATAATAACATTTCCCTAGACATCTTAGCATTATTTTCCTGAGCGATTTATTTTTAAAATATCTTTTCTTTTTCATTTTTATATAAAATGAAATATTACTTTAAGTTGTAATCAAGAAAACCAATCACATATATCATGGGAACAGAAAAATAAAAACCTATTTTACTCTCTGGTGAAGTGCATAGTCTTATTTATACTCTCAGTCCTTGTTTTCATAAATTCAGACTAAGCATTTAAGAATTAAAGCTCAGGATTTAGGAATATGTGATAACACACAGGGCAGCCTGTTTCCCTGACTCTTACCCCCACAAAGAGTGAAGAGTTTTAAAGCTTCTTGTTCTCTCAGTCTGCATTTTACGGTCTGTGGACCTCTCCCAGCCTGGTTTTACATTTCTAATCATACCTTCTCAGTCTTACGGAAGAGATCAGATTATTTTGGGTTCTTTGGTTGTTTTTAATGCTAATCTGGAGGAAAGCAAATCAAATTAGATTCTTCCTGAAATGGTGCTATTCATTCCTGTTGCAGGTAACAAAGGACTTTTCTGTTTGAGGATTGCCATGAAAAATAGTCTTACTTAATGAAATTAATCTGTTGTGGCTCTTATTACGTATTTGCAGTTGTAGACAAAGAAATTAAGAAACAGATATTACAGGTAGGAGCAATGAAAGAAACCTCTTTTTTGTCAGGAAAAAAAAAAGAAAAAGAAAAGTTTTTATCTTTTTAATGTTGGGAAAAGAGTCAGCGTTCAGAAAGGGTATCACTTTTTTTTCTTCAGCCCAGTGTGTGTTTGCTGTATCAGCTTGATCCTCTCAACACTGATCTGCAGCAGAACAGTATTTTAATGCAATTTTTAAAAATTCTATACAATTAGAATCTAACAACAATGAGAAGAGGCTTGAGTAGGGGCTGCTTTGGTTAAATTTGCCTTTGTTTAACTTGCCAAACTGTTTTTAACAGAAAGCTCTTTTAAGTTTGCTAGTTCTAATTTATCTTCTGTTACACTTTTGCTCCATGCAGGTTCAAAACATAATACTTCCTTGGGTTTCAGTTGATCATACTTATAAACAGATGGCATTTTCAGCTTGTGATAAGCCTCATCTTTTTTCCTGGTGTCTTTGAGACACTTAAGACAACATTATGTATGCTTATTTGTATATTGAGCAAACTTAGGTGAACACATTTAAACAAGCATGTACTAAATCAGCCTTACTCATGAGTGGATGCTGTTTTTTGAAAAAAGACATTCTGAGTCGTTTGAAACCACAGGACCATGCAGGATTAAAACTGCAAATATACAATCTCATCTAAAAAGTTTTATAAAACTTACAGTACTAGTTAGGAGATTGTATACAATCAATCAAATGTGCAGGAATAAAATGCATGATGTGTTTACTTAAGTGATACTGATACATGGAACTGCTTGTAAAGAAGGGCAAGAATTGGATAAGATGAAGCTGATAAGAGGAAAAATACTTTAGTTTAAATAATGTCACTCATAATCATAATCTTACCTCGTTTTGAATTATAGGCTTCCTTTGTTTTCCTAAAATAATGCAAGTACTGGAGCAAGGGCAAAGCAATCAAGTGTTTTTGTGTGTTCTGTTTCATTTTACTGTGCTTAAGCTAGAACTGTGCTTAATCTCACTCTGGTATGTGACCATCAAGATAAGGCAGTGCTGTAGTGGGAAATCCTGTCAGATATGCAAATCTCACTGAAACTTAAAGATACTGACTTATTTTACATAAAAAATTATTTTAGATGTCACTGGCAGTAATAAATATCCAGCGTGAGCTTAGGCTTTAAATGGTTGATTATAAATAATAATAAAAATAATAATAATAAGCCATAAGATGTTTCAGCAATCTTCGAGTGTCATGCAACAACTTCATGTGTCTTCCAGTTTAAATTCATAGTTGACATAGGTATCGATTGTGTGCCTTTTTGCTAAAAATACTATTTTTTTGGACTTTTGAATTTATTGCATTTCAATAGTTGCTTTTGGCACTAGAACAGTTGTGTGGAACCTTTCATGACTTGCATTCATACTGTTGCATGTCTTCACAAAGTTAACTCAAAGGTAGTTGGAAATTAGCACTGTAGCTGTGGTAGAAGTAGAAACAAGAGAAGATAGAAGCAGGGTCTTTCAACACAATTTGAAGGATATCTACAAGTTTCTCCTCTAGATAATTTTGTCAGATGATAATTATTATGCAAAATTAAGTTATCAGTTGCCTAGTTGTTCAAATAACTGGCAGCTCTTTAATGCTAAATTCCTTAGGTATATCAGTCAGAAATGTTAACTTATCTGCAGTGAATTGCCTCTTGGCACTGTTGAAAAAAGAATTGCAATTGGATGAGCTTGTGTTTCAGTTTTACTTAAAATTCTGCTTTTATCAAGTTGGTACCTGCAGTTAGAAGAAAACAGGACAGTTCTGAGGTTGGTCCCCAGACATGCCACTCTACTGTTGCAAAATAAATCTGTCCTGCCTCTCTGCTCAGCAAGTATTGTCTCTCAACTTGAGAATATTGTACTTCATGTCAGAGTAAGGTACTGCAGGCTTGTCTCTAGGCAGAAAGTGTATATTACACTGTGTAGTAACAAGGGTGACTTCTGCTCAAAAGAACATAGAGAATTTTTGTCTTACCTATTTAACCCTCAATTTACATTATAAGTAGATATGAATGTATTTTTTTCCTTGGTTTAAACTTGGATTATTTTAGTGGTTTAAATGAAACATGTTGGGTTGAATCTTAGTATAAATATTGAAACAGATGACTTAACAAACAAATCAGAGGCCTAGTAATATCGCTCTGAAGGGCTAGTCTTAAAACTTTGGCATCTTTGAAGCTGTGAAGATAAAAGGCTTTGAAGCTGTGAAGATAAAAGCTGTAACAGGCTTTTACATTGTGTAAGGATGATTTAAATATTCTTTTTCAGAATACACAGAAATTTCATATAGGTTCACATTTATTTAAACTGGAGGATAAGAAGCAGAAAGAAGCTTGACTTATTTCCGATTGAGATGGAGGCTGCAGTGCTTATTGGTAGTTCATGTTAAAGATTTTGATGATATGGAGGATGAAGACAAAGAAAATGGAGCTTGCCCAAGTAAAGAGAAAGCCATTTTGATATTGGATATGATAGGTTAAAATTACTTAGCTTTTAAGGTAATTGTTTCAAAATGATTAACTTTGAAATGAGAACAAAATTGAGGAAAAAATACTCTGACTGGCAGAGGAAACTAATGTAGCTAATGATGTATAAGTATTCATCAAACATTTCTCCCTTTTACTAAGTTCTTCCTTTATGAAACAGAATTACATATATACATGTAGATGATAATGTACTCATCAGCTCTGTTCTCTAGTAGTCAAAGAAAGCAACAAGCTGATACAAAAGTAAGAAAAATTAACCTGTGAGGCTATTTTGGTCTGATTAGCTGTCTCTAATTCAATTTCTGTGGAGCTAATTGTGAGGCTTTTTCAAATGCATCTCTAGAGAAATAGCATGGTTAGAGTTAATGAAGTGTTTGTAGTATGCTGTTTGTGATAACAAAAGAAACAATGCTGGCACAGAGGATAAGTCCAGCACTCTGAGTAAAATGCCCTAACTCAGAGGTTGTTTATATGAAATACTATTCAGTCTGTTGCTGTAAGACTGCATCACATAAAGACTGTAAAAATCAGATGAACAACAATAGGGAGGTGAAGTGGAGTAATCTAATCAGTAAAAGGAGAGACAGTGATCTGCTTCTAGTACATCAAAGGAAAGTAGTGAGGTGGGTCAAGGAAAATGATTCTTTCCCAAGAATACCAGGCAAGTAAGGGGTGATTGCATAATAGGGTATAGGACTTGTTGTGGGATGCAGAGAGAAAAGAATTTGGGGATGAGACAGAGAATATTGTACACAGCTTGTTATGGGGATATTTAGGTGACAGAGACCAAACCAGGGAAATATGGAAATCAAGGTGGATTAGAGTGCAACAAGCCTGAGGAAACAGGGGGGGAAGTGGTTAAAAAGGGGCAGTCACATAGTGCTGGTAGTTGGGCAGGTTGCTGGGCAGTAGGATTGTCTGAGCCTTCACTTGATCTCTGCAGGAATATTCTGTATTCTTGCCAAATGCTATTTGCAACTATTGAGCGTGAGTGCATTGTCTCTTTTGTGCCTGTGTGTGAACACTTGCAAACATCAAGTTCAGCTGCCAGATGAGTAGGGTAAGAGGCTGGTGCTGGCCACTGGAAAGAGGCTGCAGGCCTGAGGAATTTGAGGGTAAGCACCTGCAGAGACCAATATCTAGAAGCCAACTGTTTGCAAAGGCAGCATGTCTAACACTAGCTGCCACAGACAAACATACTGTGATCACACTCGTGCGTTAACAGGTAGCACATTTCACCCTGGACTAACCAGTGAGTAAGATAAAAGGACCTGGAAAGTTCTAAGGTGTGATCTGATTGCTGGCTAAGGGTGTAGATATTGAATGAAGTTTCACATAAAAAGCACTTTTCAGCCAGTTTAAACCCCCACTTTTGTTATAGTTAAGGAAAAGACTGAGAAGCCTACCTTCACAAATAGGGATGGAGAGCATTTCTTTGATTGTTTTTTTACTATGAGCTCAGTCAGTTGCCATGCCTGAAACAGCTCGTTCTTGTCTGGAAATGTATGAAGGAGGAATTACAAATAATTGCCCTTTAGTTCTGATTGGGTACAATGATGTTGTGTTATGTATTACTTGAAAGGTTTTTGAAAGGAAAATTATAAAAGAAAATAGTTTATTGAGGAACTGGAACTAATATAGCTGCATTATTGTAGCCTTGCTGAGGCTAATGAGCACAATAGAAATCAAGTAGAAATGTGTAAGCTGAGTTCATATAACCATAATATGTGATTTGAAAACTGAAGGTGTATTTAAAATATGGTTTGTATTTTTTGTTAGCTGTTTATTGCATTTCACAGCTTGCAAGCTGAGATGCATTAAAACACTTTGACCCTAACCCGATTTAGAGATCTCATAATGGGACACTGGATTAGCTGTAAGATGGATCTGTCTAGGTTTTCTGCTTCATAGTGATTTCTTCTATAAGATGCAAGCCCCAGATTTTATTGGATTAAAAGCAGAATTCTTCCATTTTATCTAAATCAAGTTCCATGACAAGATAATACAAAATAGGAAAAGAATTGATAAAGAGCTTTTCCTCCTTTTGTGTCCTTGTAAACAGGTCCTTGCTTTTGGGCTCAAATGCAGTCATTTCAAAGATTTACTGCTACAGGAAACCCTGCTCAAGTCTTTGCCCTCAGAATCTCTGGAAAACTTGAATACCTCTGCTCTCAGACTGTGTGCCTGTGCCTTTCCTGTTCAGCAGTCTTGCCATCCCTAGCTCAGCTTCAAGTTGCTACATGTTGTTGTGACCATTGCCTAGCTATTATTTTGCTACCTTTTGATGCTTTTTTTCAAGTATCAAACAGGAAAAAGAGCTTTTCTCCGTTTTTCAGGCCCTATCCTGGACTTTTCCACCGTAAAAACCTAATATATTTAGAGCTATTATTTCAAATGTGGTTGTTATATAGATTTAATGTATGAATATAAGGACAGAGATTTATCTCTGATCCTTAGTCTCAGCAGTAAGTATAAAAACAAAGCCAACTTAATTTTAGGAAGCTGTACTTCTACATGGTTCATACCATGGTTCATTTTGAGCAAGGTAAAGGGGCCAGTGAGATTGTCTGATGCTTTAGAAAGGAGCTAAACCAATTCACTAAATACGTGACATAGAAGATTTTAAGTCTTCTTGGAATACATTGACTAAAGTAAATGAGATCAGAGCCAACATTTTAAATTCAGTTAAAATACAATGTTGGGACTGCTTGGTCAATAAGTACAAAGGAATAGTCTTAATCCATTTTCACAGAAATGATTAGTGTATTAGCCTAGACTGAGATAAAATCATATTAATAGAATAAGATTATGATGCAGGGTCTGTTATTTCTGCCATGAAGTTTTTAATTCAAATTACTAAAGATATAATGCATTTTACATAATCTTGCTCAAGTATCTTGCTCTAACTGTGAAATCTAATGAAATCCTATATGCAGGTTTTTAAAGTGAAGATGTAGATCAAGGACCACTGTAAAAAGTTTTCCTTTGGGTATGTGTTTTGACTGAAGGACCTTCATGTGTACAGAATCATATTTAGCAACAACAAAAAGCAATTTGATTTTTTTGTTTGCTTAGTGTGAATGCCTTAAATAGGCTTACCAGCTGAGTGTGAGTATTTCAGTGTCTGTGAACTACTGTTCACACAGTGTGTGTGTGTCTATTCACTGAAATAATCACAATAGACTCTTAAATAATAAATTTATATTTTCTCCTTGGCTTGGCTATTTGGTCCAAGGTAATTCTAGTTTGATAAATAAGGATGGTGGCTTTTTTGTTGTTGTTGACATGCAGATTTTTCTCAGGATTAGAAATGCAACAGAGTTTAATTGCGGAGTTGCCGTAGTCTATACAACTTCACAATGATACCACCTTAATTCTACTTGTGTTTCAGTATAGTACATCAGTTTTCTGGCTTTTTTGCTAGTTAGGCAAAATAGGAGTTCATCACTTGCTAAAAGTATCCTCAGTTCTGAAGAGTTAGTCTGATTTCTAAATTTCTTCATCTTCAGTTGCAAGTCTGGTATTTTATAGGAGGGTAAAGAAAAGAATACATTTCATCTTTAATGCCATATAAATAAAATATTATGAAAAGATTAGTTTTTACTGATTCTCAGGTCATGTATGAGAGCTATAAAAATATTCTTTAAAAATTCTAGGATGTGCCTACGTGAGTAATGCTGTAAATGGATCTGGACTAAACTTTTTAGAGCGTAAGTGTCAGGAAAAATCATATCTACAAACCTATTGCAAGATATAGTCAATTACTAACATTATTTTCTCATATGGCAATTCTCAAATGTTTATGCTCTCCTGCAAGTTTTATTGCAAGCAGGTAATGAAGAGGGAAGGAATCCAATTGCTTTATGCACAAGGCATACAATTCCTATGTATTAAGAGCAGGGGAGAGCTTTTGTTCAGTAACCGTAGAGGCATATAGGAGCTCTAGTGAATAAACTGGAAATTGCTCTAAAGTAAGTTAGAAGTGCTTGTCACAAAAGTATTTGATATATCTTCAGCTTTCATAAGGATTCTTGTAGTTATGGTAGGGAATATGAGTTAGAAATGCATTGGTAATCAGATGTGTTTTAGACTGAGTTCTAGATTCATATGAATTTTTCATTAAAGTGGAAAATGGAGGAAAAAATGTGAAGGAAAATGGTAGCAGATAAGTGGACTGGATAGCTGATGAATCGTATTTTTGACAGTGACTGATATCTTGCTTGAGAGTAGGAGAGATTTTTAGATTAGTAACTTATGACTGCTCTGACTGTAGTGTTTTTCTGTGTTAGAGCTATTAATCATGTGGCTTATGCCCTGCACTGTGTGCTACCCCTTTAAGTGCTCTACCACAGTGTAAATGAGAATAAGGTCAACGGTAATCCTAAATGTTGAAATCTGCTCAATTATTTACATTATCATCTTGCAGTAGGAAATTTGGCAAAATTCAGCTTCTTTTTCAAGTATTTTGTGTGGTTTACATTTTTACTGGATATCATGTTTTTTAGAACTGTTAAACCCTTAAAATCTGTACATATGATGATAACATGCATAAGGTTACAGAAGCAGAAAATGGAAACTTGACTCTTCCATTTATAAAGAAAAATAATCACAGTATTTTCACTGTATGCGGGCACTTTTGAACCAGGCCTTACCAAAAGGTTTTGTTCACAACTGTCGATTCCAGTGCAAAATGCCCTCAGCTGCCTGTGAGAGGAGAGTATTCTGGGAAACAGGGCAGTGCAGAAGAGTAACCCATGAATTTATACCATAGGCCCTGGAATGTATGATCATATTAAACAATGTTCTGAAAGGATACCAGATCCTTACTCATTTAGCCAACTTGTACTATTTTCCTATTTTACTAAAATAGTAATTAAAAAATGGCAATGAGTTTAACTGCAGGGCAATGTATTTGATGCTAGATCTGAATATTCTTACTGTTTTATCATTCAAAGTGTAACACTTATCAGAAGACCTCATGTATGTTGTCTGTTGTGTCAACCAAGCAAGCTGGTGTAAAGCTTTCTACTTCCTTCTTGTCTTTGCCTGCCCATCTTGTTCACCTGATAGCCAGATGTGTTTGGGCAGGGTGCTGAAAGCTGGGAAAGGACAAGCTTGTTTTGCAGTAAGGGAGCATTGTTTGCAGCAACCATAGACCTCAGAGCATCCTGTTATGTATGTGAATTAAACAAGTGTGTGACAGTCAGTCAGGGTGGTACTGACCGTGCTTTTTGCCTTGCCCATGTATAACCCTATCCCCTACAGGCAGCGTCCTATGTGCTGTACTATAATCTTTGTACAGAGGAAGCAGGAGAATTGACTTGGCAATGCTTTAATATTTTTTTTCTTTTTTTCTGAGGCAGAATGAATCACTTATTTAATGGTTATCTCCAAAAATAGCTGGCTGAAGAAAATTTGATGAAATACCCCCTTGACACACTGGATGTCCTACAGTATGTGATTTATGCTTCAGATGTTACTCAGTTTCCATCACAATCCCATCTTCTGCAGACTTGCAGTCCAAGTTTCTGTGAGAGAGTATTGCTGCACATTCCAGGGACTTGGAGTTTACCTTTGGATGAATCAATAGCAAAACTATAATACTCAGATTCAGATCTTCGAGGCTTGTGTGTGCTGCACTTCAGTGGGAAAACTGAACTTGGGAATTCACTGTAGTTTGCTGGATGAGGTTTGTGTATAGGTTGATTCATTTGACTCATGTGCTCCTTGCATCTATTTGACAGTCTTATAGAGTGGCAGAAAAAGGGAAGAGAAGGTGGTTGTGAAGAAAATGTACCAGTAGGGAAGTACTGCTGACTCTTAAGTGTATGTATGTCTGTGTGTGTGTATAGTCCTTGACTGTACTTATGGCTTGCTTAAATTAGCAAAATAAGGAATATAATTGTGCAAAGCTAGCAAAACTGAAATGATACAGTTATCAAAGTATCACCACTCAGCAACAGTCAAAACACCAGTTTGTTATCAACAGTACAGTAGCCACAAATCCAAAGTACAGCGTTGTATCGACTGCTGTGAAGAATGTGAACTCCATCCCAGCCAGTCCCATATAGGCAATTAGTTTGAAAAATACACAGTATAAAGTGCCTATCAGTTCCCTTTCCTTGTCAAAGAAACATCTTTATTCACTAATAATATGCTTTAAAATAACATACAAGAGAGAGAAAAAAGTCTGTAAAATCAACTCTAGGTTGATTACTTAAGGTGTAAATAGAGTAGTTAACACTGTTACTTGCTGATTTATTTCATTTCATTTAACTCAAGAAGAAGTATTTCACATAAATTAGATGAACTAGAATGGTGTAACTAGTAGTGTGTTGAGGGCAATAAATTGTGAGAGCTCAATAAAGGCCAATATTGATTTCTATAAAATGGACCTTTCTTTTTTAATTTGAGACCTAGCAGAGACTTTTTTTTTTTTTTTTTTTTTTTTTTTTGCCTAACCTGGGGTTCTTACCCATTTTTTTAA
>VYXF01005594.1:1170237-1218352 GCA_013397295.1 Polioptila caerulea
GCTGGCCTAACCTGGTGTTCTTACCCATTTTTTAAAATAAAACCTCAGATAACTTCTGTTGTTGTTCTAAATTAGCACAGAAAGAGTAAAAGAGGGTGGCACAGTAATGCAACATTAAATGCAGGTTGCTGAATTAAAAGATGCTTTCATGATGGAACAGAAAACTTTCTTATTCTGTGTAAATTGGGAAGTTTTTGACAACGGTGTTATTTTCATCATTAAGGATGTAGCCAGAACTGCAGCAGAATAAATCTCAAAACTTTGCTACAGATTTTCATAGCTTTTCCATCAAAACCTGATAGACTGGAAATTACCTTAAAATCTTAGAGCTCATACTGGATAAATGAACCTGATTGATAAGTGACTAACCCTGCCATTTTCTAATGGTAGGGAAATGAGCAAGTTGAATTAAATCATAGACAATATGAATTACAAGAAGACTGGCTGCTGGTGCAGCTTCCTCTAATGAAGGCAGCATCTCAGTGTGACATTAAACTAGGCTTGTGCACTTGGTTGCGTTAAAATCAGGTAAGTTAGAGGTGACCTGGTCTTCTCCACTGTTGCCTGCTTTTGAATTTTGTTTGTGATGGTTTCTTAGCTCAGAAAATTACAGTTGGCCAAGGTGCACTCTGGTAGTAAATGGAGTTTACCAGCATATAAATTTCTATCCAGTAATTTCAAACCAATTGATGGTGACTATTAAATTATTGTCACCAATGACAATACATTGTGTGTGACAAATACACACAATGATATACAGTGACAGTGTGTGAGAAATACTCATTTCTGCATTTCCATTTTAATTAAATAGGATCGAGGTGCTGCTTCTTATGTGTAGACATAATTTCTCAGTTGTTCATTTTGGTAGAGGTAAAGTTATGAGGAGTTCACAAATTTTAATATATAAAAAGTTTAAATGTTTGCTTTTTAGATACTGAAAGATATTGATCTTGTTGTGGAAGGACTGCTTACAGATGTGATGTTAGCACCATAGTGTCACATTATTGTTTTGTAGATGTACAGCAGACAGGATTAAGACATCACTTGATTTGGGTATAAACTTGGGAGTCATTTGTCACTGGATCCTTAGAATTAAATGAGAGCAGGAGCTTGAAGAGGGAATTGTTTCCATGATGGCACTTTTTTCAATTATCAAAGTCATCAAAAAACCTTTTTAAAGTAAAGGAAGACACCCTGTGATGCTCTGCCCTTGTCTGCCAAGCCAGTCCTGACTCTGTTAAAAGCTGTTGGTTTGGTCAAGCATGGCTTCCTCTTGATGGAGCCATGCTGATTCCTGCCATTAACATTCTTGTCCTTCATGAGCCTGGAATTGGTTTCCAGGTTAGTTGTTCCATCACCTTCCTAGGTATTGAGGTGAGACTGAGCAACCAGTGGGTTGTTCCCTGGGTCTTACTTCTTGCCCCCAAAGAAAGGACTGACAGGAGAGCATAAGAGTGGAAGGTTAAAAGGACAGCATTGGAAAATAAAACAGTGAAAGATTATTGTATCCCTAGAATTGAGAATAGAATTGCAAAAATTTATAGTGCCCATAGGATCTGAGTAATGAGTGTGTCCCTGCTCCTGTACTGAAAAGATGTGCTTTATAGGTGAAAATATTTGTAAGCGGTTGCAAGGTTAATTCTTTATTTGGCCTCCTTAATTTGGCCAAAGTATCTAATACCTGCTGAACAAGGGGTAATTTAAGTTAGGTTTTGTGGCTCTTTTCATAACAAGGACTCAAGTTTTTTAAGGTAGAAAATTCCAAGTCATGCTAGAAAATAAGCTGATTGTATGGAGGATGTAAAAGAGTCAACTCCCTGGAAGCTTGTTTTGGCTTCAGTTTCTTTCAGTGATATTCGCAAACGAACTATTTTAAATCATCTCAGAATGATTGAAGGCAGTGGACATTGCTTGCTTTCAGTAGGTCTCCAACATGAGAGGAACCCTGAAGGGTGATGTAGTGGCCATTAGTGACAACTGTGAAAAATGGCCACGTAAGACCTGCATATCAAAGATGTCTTGATGTTCTGCTGTTTGCAAGGACAGTATTTCAGAAGAATGTACTAGCAGCATAAAAATGATTTTGAATGAGAAGCTGTTAATACATGACCTGAAGTAAATATATCTAGAAATTGCTTTAACGATGTACTTCATTCACTAAACCCACATACATTACTAAGACAATTTTGAATGTCATTATAAAAAAGTAGCCCACATAACCTTGAAGGCTCTGCTTGAAAATAAGTGCACAAAATTGTGTACCTGTTCCTTCTACTTGCCTTTTTCATATCAGATTCTTAATGCTATTTTTAGTTTACCTAATGCTGCTTAGTCTCCTCTTTTTAATGCAGTCTTACTCCAAAGGGCATAACAAGGAATTGGTTATCTAGTCCTGGTGTTAATACTTAAAAATAATCGCTGTGGGAGTCAAGGAGACAAGTAATGGAAACTGAGATGAATCTTAGTGCAGCAAGACTCCCAAGCATTTGTGATGCTATCTTGCATCTCTACAAAATGTGGTGTTTTTTAGATAAAACACAACACTAAATTAAACAGTAAGTTTAAGAAATGTCACTGCCTTGTTATGCAGATTTTTTTCCTGTTGCACACTTCTGTGCTCATTGAGTGCAGTATTTAACATCTTGAAAGGCCACTCTCTGTATAAAGCTTAGTCATGAATGAGGCCTATTGGGGCAGAACTTCTAAAACAAAATTAAACAGCACATTTCTCTTTATGATTTGAAATAAATTTTTCTAGTGACTCCAGTGTGGCTTCCTTTTCGTTCTTGTTCAAAAGTTTCAATACCTTGTTAATGCCAGAATTATATGGGCTGGAAGAGACCTCTTGAGGTTCTTTCCTCGACCCAGAAATATGGCATGATCTCTGCTACAGGGCACTGAAGTAAGCCATTGCTTTTCATTTTGCCTACTTCAGGTGGACCACAGTGCAGAATCCATGGGACTGAGCAGAGAACAAAACTCTCTCAAGAAGCAGCATGGTAGTGAGGGTCATTTAGGTATTCTTAAGAGTTATTGTGTGCATGCAAGTTTCTTGTTCTAACTCATCCCACCTATTATGTGCCTAAGTGCAGGTGACTTTAGGGAAGTCCCTGTCAATCTGTGAATCCTGGCAGACCTTAAGCACCAAACAAATGTCTTCTGAATTTGCACAAAAGCCCTCCTATGTGCCATGAAGCATCTTAAACAGATATAAAGGCATACTCAGTTGCAGAATTGACTGAAATCTCAGGAGGATAGGAAATTCCAGGAAATGGTGCTTGTTACGATGAGAGAATGGGGGGAACAAAATGATTTTGCAGGTAAAATTAATAGGAAGATCTTTTGTTCCAGATAGCTGCTGAATATTATTTCGTGTGTCTGTGTTATAAAGATGAATTATTGGTCAGATGAATTATTGGTAAATGTTTTTTAATTTTTCAGACTGAAGGTTAGAATGTTGGTGAAATCTGTGTAGCTGCAAAGTTGTTGAATAGTGCTTTAAGGAGAAAATCTTCACCAAGGAAACAAATGAAATATTAATGGCTACAAATACTTGGCGTACTAATGAGCTTGAAAATAATTTTGTCACTTTTCTTAAAGTAATTAACTATGAAGTAACCTTAAAATCTAGTAGTTTACATACTGGCAAGGGGAACAAAATGGGACAAAAACTTTTGATCAAAAAATAATAGTTATGATATTGGAAAAGGGCATCTTAAGGGATCATATTTTTATAGAAATTCATATTTTTATACCTTGTATCTTCATTGACTTTGTTATTTAGAGAGTGATGAAACAGAAATATGCATTTAATACTTATTTAAAATGTTTATTTGACAAAGCAGAGGACCCAAGTAGATTATTCCTCCCATATTTTTAATTTCTTAGTTTAGATAATAAGATTCATTTGCCACAGTAATAAGTACCAAATAAAAGAAAGTGCTATTTGAACTCTCTCTTTCGTTCCTGTTAATGTATGCAGAAATGTTTAACTTCTGAGAAAAGTTTGCATTCAGAACTAACCTCAAGCTTTTAGTTATTTCAAACTTGTGATTTTTACGTTGTTATCAGATATCTAATACAGTTTAATGAAAATTTGCACATTTTATATAGTTCTAATGATTTTTCTTTTCAGTTGAAAGAAATCATTGTATACTCAGAATTTTTAAGCTGTTTTAAGCAAAAGGAAAAACAGCCAGTTTCATTAAATAAAGGAGCTTTCATTAAATAAAGGAGCTTGTCAGAAATGCTTCTTTTTACAGCTTCTGTGACCCATCGTGTTTCTTAGAGAGAGGCAAAAAACTCAGGTGTTCAGGGTTTTATGGCACATTCTGTTCTGAAGTACTAACTGTTAATTCTGATTAGTGTTTATAATAATAATTTTGTTCATTTATGGCATATTTACTGAGACATGTTAGTTGTAGAAAACTTAATTTTGAATTGTCACTTTTAAAAACTTCTTGATATGCTGTCATGGTTTACTTTCCAAAACAATGCTTTTTTTGAGCGTTTGGAATTGGTGTGCTATGCTCCAGATTGTAAATGCAATGTTGAAAGTTATAGTACAGTATAGAATAAGGGAATTCATGGGCTGTTTTTTTCATCAGGCTATTTCCCAAACAGCTGCATCCCGAGCAAGATATGTAAAGTCAGCCTAAGGATTTTTTGCAAGTGGGAGCAAGTATTTCTCAGAGAGATTAGAGGTCAGATTCTGTGCGATGATACCTGTTTGTGGTAGCTGCAGGAATGGAGTTTGGTTAATTGGAGCTCTTTGCTGAAGGTTTGCAGTGGGAATTTGCTCGTGCAAGAGGAGTGTGTGTAGAGTAACAGGCTTCTGCTCACTTGGGCTGCCTTTGAATATTCTTGAGTTTCCTCACTGCTCTTTACAGACACCAAGCTCCTTACTCTTTATCCCCCTTTTGCAGGAGAGGAAGAAAGTAAACGATTACCTATAACAGATCTTTATACAATTGTGTTGAACTTTAAAGTTCTCCTAATGCTAAATACTAAGGATCAATGATTTCAGCAACCTCAGGAGCCTCAGTGACCTGTGAAAGCCATGTTATGTATGTGATACAGGTGTGAGTGAAGCAGGTTCTGTTGGTGTCAGCCCAGTGCCCAGCCTGACAGTGTCCTGCCACTGTTATTGGGTAATCTCTTCTAGTTAAAGGCTGTACTCATTTATCTACCAGTCCACATCGGGTTTTTGTGATAAGTATGGAGCAAAGGCACACTAAATGCATGGGAAGAAATTTATTTGTCACGTCACTACTATTAACCAGTTGGTCTTCATTTTAGAAATGGGTGTTTTGATGGATTCAGGGGATCAGCCTGATACTGATGTGAGAAGAACTATAAACAGATTTATGAAGTAATTTTCATAATCAAATTTCACATCAATACCATCATATGTTTTGAAGTCTCTAGGGGAGAAAAGACTAGGAGTTCCCTTTTCAGAAGGAGAAGAATGCTGTTATAGCATTCAGGTTTATAAAGGAAAAGATAACAAGCTTGGGTTGTGGGCATCAGTGCTCAGCATCTGTAAATTCTGCATGTTCTCCAGATGTTCTTTTCAGAAAGTTGAATTAATGTAATAAGTATGCTTTTAATTTTTAAAGTTAAGCTTTTAAAAACTTCTTTTCTTTTTTTTTTTTCTCTTTAATGGTTCAGAACTGTAGAGTTTGAAATGAGTTGATAAATTTTAGATAGCTTTTTGCCCCCTGCATGATATGCAGTGGTTCAGTTTAAGACTTCAGCATATTTTTAAGCTATCCTCAAACTTAGATTTACTTATGTTAGTACATGCCAGTGTAAGTACAACAATAATTTTTTACAGTCATGTAAAAAGCCGTGTCCCTTTTAGCCATAGCCGCCACATGCTTCATTACTAATGAAATTTTTTTAAGCATTGAATCTTTTCAGACATGTTACTTGTGTTTATTTTTTTTTCCCTTACAAGCCACAGAAGAAAGAGGATCAGCCATCAGAAGCCAAAGCAAGTCCAAAAAAGTCGTCAGAACCCACTATTGACCTTTTAGGACTTGGTAAGCAATACATAATTACTTGATTTTAAATCAAACATAGATATCTAAATTTTTATTTTAATAGATATACTTTTTTTTTCTGTGATTATTGAAAGGTTAATTTGAAAACCATAAGATTGCATGCATGAATTTGAAACTATAAAGGAAATTGCCATTGGGATGTGGGTATAGCAGTACATATGTTTTGCTAGGGAGAGTAATAAGATCCTGTGGGAAGGGGAAGTTATCAAAGTGATCTTCAAAGGCCTTGTGGATTGTAGTATTTCATTGTTTATGGTACAAGTGTACTTTTTTAATGAAAGTGCTGAGGTCGTCTGAATTATATATCTGTAAAATACATTATATCATACAATTCCTATGGTAGTTAAAAGGACAGTGAACTGTCAGACTGCAGCTGACTAATACCTTGTAGAATGTAATATAGTGGGCATTTCAGTGTTCTGTCTGGCTGCAACCATCATTCATTGTTATCCACCTTTTTGTTTGCTGACTGACTATGGGTTTGTCCTGTAAATAAAATAGTTTCTAGTGAAATAATTTAATTGACGCTGTCTGCCTATACTGTTGTGTATAGGCCATTCTCATAAAATATGTCTTTCATTTATCTAGTGCTTTTCCAAATGTGGCTTTTTTTTTCATTTGGTGAAATCTTGAAATGGAAATGGAAGAATAAAATATTACAGTATTTTTACTTCCTTTTGAAATTCAGTGTTAGGAAAATCTTGTCCAAGTTGTGAGTGGATATTAAGAGTATTCACTTTCTATCAGTGTAATGGTTACTCTTAATTTTCTACATAATTTCTACATTATACTGGAGGAGGCTAATAAGTCTTTTAAATGTAATTCTAAAAACTTCACTTTGTAGAAAAATGGTGGGGTTTTTTTATTTTTTTTGTTTCAAAGTATGAATAATGTGATAAAACAGTAAATGTTTTTTCTAAAACAGTAAAATGTTTTTTTAAAATTCACTCTCATCCAAAATGCGTGTTTTTTTCCCTCTGATGTAGAGCTAACTGTAAAGTGCCCATTTTTGGGTGGGTTATGTATATGTTGTCCCTATCTCATTCCATGTAATTGCTACTATAGGCATGCAAATCTTAATTAACACCGTAGAATGAATGTAGAATGAGCCTAAGGGAGAAAAAGTAATTTAGGCTTGATGGAAAGCTGATTCTCCTTTATTTTCCTATAGCAGACCAACAACCTAATTAAAAACTAGAATTTAATCAATAGGTGGTTTTCAGATTGCTAGGCTTCTGTATTCTTTCGGTCATGATTTGAAAAGTATCTTGGTAACACTGCTTTATGATACAATAATGAACTCAGATTACATTGGCTAACTTGAGATGTAATGTGCAATGAAAATAGTATTATAATTGGAGTTCAACAGCTCTGCTTCTTCAGTGAGATATAAAAAGGGCAAAGTTTATAATATGTATGTTAAATCTCCATAATTTTAGGGGAGGGAATGCTTAAAGATCTTTTAAATAACAAATTGAAAAGGAGTATAATAAGCCAGTAGCACTTGGAATCCACTGAGCTGCAAATGAGATATGTGTTAATGAGAGCAGACCTGCATATTTCATTTGAAGACTTGTCTTTTAATTAGCACCTGCAATAGAAGGCTTTAGATAGTATTAAAAGAGAGGTCACGTCAACCCAATGTATCATAGAACCATGGAGTAGTCCGGGTTGGAATGGACCTCAAATGACCTTCTGGTCCAAGGAGTCATGGGAAGGGGAGCATAGAGGTTATCTGGGCACAGCCTGCAAGCCTCCAGTGTTGGGAACTCTGCCACATCTGTGCAGTTGTTCTAGTATTTGATCTCACGGTAAAAAAAATTCTTTCTTACATTGACAAAGTTGTACCTGTTGCCCTCTGTCTTCCCTGTGTGGCTCTGTGTGTTGTGAAGGGAGAGGCTGTGTCCTCTTCGTAGCTGCCCTTTAAGTCTGGCATATTGGGATGAGAGTCTGCCTGAGCCTTCCCTTCTCCAGGGAGAAAAGACCCACCTCCTTCAGTCTTTCCTCACAGAGCAGGTCCTGCAGCCCTTTGGCCATCTTCATGCCTCTCCTTTGGACCCCGTTCCAGTCTGTGTCTGTCTTGAATTGCTGGAGCCAGAACTGGACACAGACTCCAGGTGAAGCCTGGGAAGTTCTGAGTCGAGTGGGATGATCACATCTTTCCCTCAGCAAGTAACACCGCTGTGGATACATCTCAGAATTTCACTCACCTCTTTTGCTGCAGTGATGCACTGCTGATTAAAATGTTTGATATGTCATATCAAATAATATTAAAACGGATATGATTGCTTAGCTTGTTCTTCTTACTGAGCAGACATTTTTCTAATGAGGATTCATTCTCTTAGGACTTCATTTCTGCAACTGAAGAATAGTACTAGCTTTTAGTAGGGCAGCTCAAAATCACTTGTGATAGCAGTTTAAGTAATTTTAATGGATCAGAATTCACGCTGGAATAATTTTGGCTTTCAGAACAGCCCAGCTTCTTTGCAAAGTACTTTCTTGAGTAACCCTCACTGCTAGCTTTGGGTATGGTGTTAGTCTCTGGGTCATTGTTCTTTTTGTCTCAGCTGGTTTTGCAGAAGTGACCTTGTCAGAAGGTAAACTTCCTCAGATATGACTTACCCTATGAAAATTGTAGCTAGACAATTTTCTAAAAGAAATTCTCCTTCACTTTCCTTTACAAATTGCAAAATTTTCAAGAAAATATGCCTTGGCAAATTGTTCATTTGAATCTTGTAAATAGGAGAAGAGGCATAACATCCTCAGTTGGTGACCATACTGTTACATTATAGTTTGTTCTGAGCCCTTTTAAATGGATTTGTGTGGTTCCCTTGATTTCCTGGTCAGGAAGTTGTTATTGAGATGCTGTTTAGATACTAACTTTTTATGATGCAACAACATTCATGGGGTTTGGCTTTTTGATTCAGAGTAAATTTTAGTTCAGAATGCCACATAGAGAAAGGTGGGGAAATGGACATGTACAAGCTAAATATTATTATGCTCTCTACAAGCAGTAGTGTTAGTGTTCCTGCTGTGCAACCTCAAATTCCTTCCCTCTCTTCCCAAGCAGTGGGAAATAACAACCTGTTTCTGTAGGCCAAGCCTGAAGCTGCTTTTTTAGTCATCTCTGCAATTATTTGGATCTTACCCATGCTGGAAGAATGCCCTGTTGAAAATGTGGAGTCTAAAATTCACACTAAAATCAATAACACAGGATTTTATAAAATGAATTTTTAATAGAATAATTATAGGAAACAGTCTTTAGTTTGAAAGTCACAGTGTGTAAACCACAGTTCTTCAGCACTTAAGTGATTGGTGGTGCTTTATTTTCATCTCTGGTGTTAACCTTGTGCTCTGTGATCTTTTTTGTGGGTTTTTTTCTTACAAGGTAGATGTCTCCAATTATGCCAGATTGATGTAAAGGACTTCTTAATATTTTGTGAAAAATGGTGTGATAACTATGGGCAAATATCCATGGAATCTTGGAATGTTACACAGGCAGTTTGTGATCATTGTATTTGCTAAGGTATGCAAACACTAAGGTATTTGCTAAGGTGTGTAAGCACTTAGAAATTGTTTCAACATATAGAGGAAAAAAAGGAAAAAATAATATTTTAAAATTATATTACCTTAAAGAATTATCAGAAAGAAGAAAAGTGCATTTTACATGTTCTGCATCATTTGCCATGTTTAGGTGCACCCTTCATAAAATAAACGATTGTATATTCTGGATTAACCACCATAGTTACATTGAATAACTAGAAGAAAACAGATTTATTGTGTTGTTATTTACTGAATTTGATGTGTGAGGCATTCATCTGGCATGGTTGGAGGTAAAATATGATATGCCAAAAGCTGCTTATCTGCTTCTGCATGGGAAGGATTCTCTGAAAGAGTTTTCTGAAGTTTTGAGGGGTTAATCATATGAAATGTAGCTGAATGTTGCGTAACTGAGAAATGTACTTTTGTCACAACTTTTGGGTAAGTACCAAAGCAGCATGGTTGGTCCTAAGTTGGAAAGTTGCATTTAAGAAATAGTAAAGATACATTCATAAGTCCATAGATATCATAGACTCCTAGAATCATACAGTAGTTTGGGTTGGAAGGGACCTTTAAAGGTCATCTAATCCAACCTCCCTGCCATAAGTAGGGATGTCTTCAATTAGATCAGGTTACTGAGAGCTCCATCCAATCCAGCCTTGAATGTTTGCTGGGAAGGGGCAGCTACCGCCTCTCAGGGCAACCTTTCACGACACTCATTGTGAAAAATTTCTTTCTAATATCTAGTCTGAAGCTATTCTGGTTTAGTTTAGAACCATTACCCCTTGTTATATCACTACAGACTCTTAATAAAGTCTGTCCTGATCTTTCCTGTAGGTCTGTAGGTACTGGAAGGCCGCAATAAGGTCTCCCTGGAGCCTGCTCTTCTCCAGGCTGAACAGCCCCAATTATCTCAGACTTTCCTTATAGGAGAAATCCCTCAGATCACCTTCATGGCCTTTCTCTGGACCTCCTGCAGCAGGTCCATGGCTTTCCTGTGCTGGGGACCCCAGAGCTGGATGCAGCAGTGCAAGTGGGGTCTCACCAGAGTGGAGTAGAGAAGTAGAATCCCTTCCCTCAACCTGCTGGCCATGCTGGTTTGGATGCAGCCCACAATGCAGTGAGTTTCTGGACTGGAACCACACATGGGCTGCTCATGTCCAGATTTTCATCCTCCTGAATCCATAGGTCCTGCTCTGCAGGACTGTTCTCAATCCATTCGTCCTCAAGCCTGTATTTATAGCACGAATTGCCCTGACTCAGTGCAGGACCTTGCACTCCTGAGGGTTGCATGGTCCCACTTCTTGAGCTTGCAAATATATTAACATTGATAGTATTGCTGCAGTGTTCAGATTATGCTTAGGTAAGCAATATATCTACCCAAAAGGAAGACATTTACAACCACTTGAGGCATTACTAGCTTTCTGGCATTCCACATTTTATTTTCAGAAGTATTCTATAGAAATTGCCTCCCTGTGAATGGTTTTTCCCTTCTGCAAAGGTTTTAGCAGTAAATAAAATTTTACTACTGCATTAAATAATTCTGCAATAATTTTGACCAGGTAGACCTTGTTTAAGTGTTTGCGCCAGATTTTTGTTGGAACTATTGACCTTTTTCTCTCAGTTCTGCCTTTTTAGTAATTTGTTGTTAAAAATAATCATATACATATTCTCCCTATTGAAAGTCTTACTATGGCTATCATAAATTATTGTATATATGAAAATACATGGCTGCTTAACAAAGTTCTTGTAAATAGTTTGGTCCATAAAAAATTAGTTTCAGAAATGCAGAGTTTAAGACCAGATCTGCTTTTTTTCTGTTTCCTCTCCTGCTGTCCCTTTGAAGTCCTTCTGCTCGTCTTTCTCACTCTTGGTGCAGATAAATACACCAAGGATTGATGATGTATATGAATAACAGAAGGCAGCACTGAACTGGGAATTGTCATGTCAGGGATTAATAAAATCTATACAGAAAAAGAACTGTAAAGGTAAACTTCACTGGAACTGTTCACTATGTTATTAAATACATCCTGGTAAATAGCTTTTGTTTCTGCTATCAAACTGAAACAAGACTTCCTAATTTGAAATCAGAAGCATCATCTGCTGTTACGGTGTGGCAGACAGCAGTCAGATATCCATAATATTGTCATAAACTGTAAGAAGAGAAGTTTTGGAACCACACCTAGGAGCAAGGGTGAAGAACAGCGTCTATTGACTCTTCACATTCCCTTCTCTGACTCAGCATAGAAGCTCTGCCTTGTATCTGCTCTCATTGCAGTGGTTTTTGCTACATCTAACATTTTATTCTTAGCTATAGATGCGTTCTCCAGAAAAGTGATGGAAGTACTGTTTCTCAAAAGATAATTGCCTCAAAGTAGTTCTGTAATAGTTGAAGCTATCAATTTCTCAAAATAGACAGGCCCATATAATTTAATCTGATGTTTACCTGTTCCCTGGAAAGGCTACATCTGTTTCCTTCTGTCATATACACACCACCTCTTCTAATCATGTTTTAATGGTAGATGGCACAAGTTGAATGGATAGTGATATCCTTAGAATAAATTAAAACTGAGAACTCTGCTGAAGTATCTTTCTTATATTACAGAGGTATTTTAAAATGAGAAGGGAAAGGAGGAAATGCATCCTAATCCATGACCTGCTGTGTTGAAGTTGAGACTAGCCATAATCTCTGTATAAGAACTGTGAATTATTATTGAAAAACAAGACTGTACATGCCTGCATGCCAATGTATTTAAATGGAAACACTGATACTGCTGCAAGTAATAAACTGGAGTGAAAACACTGCTAGTTTTTTCTATATTCTGAAACTCAATTCTTTCAGTAGGGAAGGGGGAAGGTTTTTGGAGTCTCTTTTTAATAGATATAAATATTCCAACTACTCCATTTTGAGATATCAGTAAAACAGGATCATCTGTTAATACTATTCATACAGGCTTGAAACAGTGTTGTAAACAGTAATTCAAAATGTCTGGTTTCTGCACCAGTGGAGACAGGGAGGTATTTATTCAGTAAGAAATGAAAGGCATGTGCATTACCAAATAATATTCTTACAGAACAAATCTAGCAAAAATCTGAGTTTTCATAATATTAGTTTATAAGCGGCATATTAAATACTTGACAAATACTATATTTTTCCAAATGGATTCTGTCATGAATGTTCTAAATATGTGAAATGCTTGTTTCAGTAAATGATTGCATTTAAATTTTCAGTCTTCTATGTTAAATGCCTTTACATTCAGGGAATCTACTTTGGAATATGATAAGAGATATTTTTTTTTTAATACATGTGCCTGACTGAGAAAATGACAACAATAAATTATTAATTCCTGACAGTCCTTTTGCTTGAAAATTGTGCACAGTTCATTCCTAAATTTATCTGAAACAGTGAACCTTTGGGAGTTGTTTTTGGAACTGTCAGTCTGCAGAATGACCTCAAAAGAAGCTTACGCTTAAATGACCAGTACATTAATTTACATACATCTCAAAACACTAATGTGCATCAAATGGTGCAGGAGATGATACACATGGTCATTTTGCTGTCCACTGGCTTCCCTTCATCAGAAATGAGGGAAGGAGGAGATCTTTGCATTAAGGTGTAAGTAGCTCTGTCATAATCATAGCTGAGTTTTGTAACTTTGCTTTTCAGAATCATTGCAACAGCAGTCCCCCAGCAAAGTCAAATCACAGAAGAGTAATAAAACTGACTGAGGTGGCTACTTTACATTCCTTAAGCCACTCACTTTTTACTCAGCATGGAAGATCTAGTAGTGTCAAATCATTCCCATGGCCACTTTGCCTTCATGAAAGGCAGACAGAAAGGAGAATGCATCTGGCATGGTTTGACCCCAGCTGGCAACCAAGCCCCATACAGCCACTTACTCCCTTCCACCATGGGATAGGGAAGAGAGTTAGGAGGGTAAAAGTGAGAAAACTCATGTGCTGAGGTAAAGACAGTTTAACAGGTAAAGCAAAAGCCACACATGCAAGCAAAGCAAAACTAAGAATTCATCCACCACTTCCCATGGGCAGGCAAGTGTTCAGACATCCCCAGGAAATTGGGGCTCCATCACATGTAACAGTGACTTGGGAAGACAAATGCCATCACTCCAAAGGTCGATGTAGTGGTGTGCTTTGTAATCAACTTTGTATTAATGGTTTGTTCCTTGTACCCTTGTATTTTTTGTACTTGGTTGTACCCCTTTCCTACCCCTCCTCTCCTGGGCAAGACTGCCCTCCCCAAGTCCAGAAAGTTCTCCGAGAAGGCCCAAAGTGATAGGCCCTGAAACAGAAAAACCCCCCATATCCCGGGGAGATTGGCTGGAGGAAACATGATTCAAGATAACCCCTGAGGGACTGGTTGGTGGACAGCCAGGACCCATCCCCTAATCTCCCTTTCCTTAAAACCTGATGCACGCTCTTTGTTCTCTGCTCTGCTCTGGGAGAGAACATCAAGGCAGAGGTGCCGTCAGGTGCCTTTCAATAAACTATCTCAATAAACCATTTCAATAAACCTGCCCCCCCGCCAGAGATTCTCCTTTTGCTTCGCCTCCACTGTCAATAAATCTGCCGCAGAGTGCCACGCTGGGAACCCACCAGTCAGGCTAAGTCTGCCAGGCAGCAGAGAAGCCAGACCGAGGTTTGTAGCCCGGGCCAGGGCTGGCCGAGGCAGGCTGTNGGAACCCACCGGTCAGGCTAGGTCTGCCAGGCAGCAGAGAAGCCAGACTGAGGTTTGTAGCCGAGGCAGGCTGTGAGATAACAGCCCAGGAAAGGCCCTGAGTAGCCACAGGTCTTCCTCCTCCTTCTTCCCACTGCTTTATATACTGAGCATGACATCATGTGTAGAGTATGGAATATCCCTTTGGGAGTTGGAGTCACCTGTCCTGGCTGTGTCCCCTCACAACTCCTTTTGCACCCCCAGCCTCCTCACTGGTGGGATGGAATAGGAAGCAGAAAAGTCTTTGACACTGTGCAGGCACTGCTTGGCAATAATGAAAACATCCCTGTGTTATCAACTGTTTCCAGCACAAATACAAAACATGGCCCCATGCTGGCTACTAAGAGGAGCATTAACTCTATCCCAGCTAACACCAGCACAGCATCTGTGGGTAATGGTCTTCTGAGTGGATTGTTTCAGAATGCAGTCTTGTGATGTTAGTAGCAGTACAGAACACTGTACTGTTTTTCAGTGTTCTGTAATCTATGGTTTTTGGAATACTGACCCTCCAGTCATGTATAAACGGCTGTGCCAGTCATTACAGTGTTTCTTTCACAGAGAAAGTTTTTACTTAGTTCAGCTAGTTTGTTCCACCAGAGAAGTCTGACTTCTGCACTGAGATTGGTTAATTTTAGACTTCTTCTATTGCCTATAAAAGTTTTCTTAAACTTGCTGTTAGGGCTATTCAGTCATTATAAAGTTCAGCAGCATCTAGAGTCACCACTGTGCTTGTCAAGCTCTATGTAATGACAACTCACTTGTGATATGCTTAGGTATAAATTTATTAGCCAATTCTTACCACTTTTTCTTGAGCAGCTTGAAATCAAAAGAGAAATGGTTGCTCTGTTCCTTGAAAACACTTTTGTAATATTTTTGTCCTTGTATCTTTTAAAGTACTTTATTGCAAATTCTCTTTAAAGCATAATTCTTTTTTTTTGTCATGCATGTATCCACTTTCACCTAGATCAGTAAATGCATTCGTATGTTAAAGTGGTTTACAAACACCAAGGCTCAGGGCAAGAGCCATAGGTTCTTATGTATAATTAGCTCAGTGTGCTTGGCAGGTGTTTTCATATAGACCTGTAGAATAAAGTCTGTGCAAAGTACTTTAGAAAAAGGGGAAGAAAGGACTTTTTCCCTAATGAGAAGGTTTTTTATGTACTCTTGAGTAAATTAGCAAATGTAGAATAACTTCATGGATTTTAAAATGAAATTTTAGTTCCGGAGCACAGATGAGTGTATTTTGTCTGATGCATGGCTACCAAATTTGGACTTTCTCAGTAAGACATCTATTTAAATTCTTACTAAAAATGGTGGTGTGCAGAGACTCCTGAAAAATGAGTAATGTGTACTGCTAAGTTGGTGTGATTTTCCTTAGGGAAGTTGTAAATGGGTTTTCTGTCATTGGTCGTTTTTTGTTTGGTTTTTTTCTGAAGGATATTAGTGTGCCATCTCCTTCAGGAAATAAGTCTTTACAAAATCTGAACAATATCACAGTCTGAAAAATATATCAGAAATCGAGCACATATTTGATAGGGGCAGGGTAGGAATAGACAGCTTTAATTATTCTCATGGTGTTAAGATATTAATAATTTTCACTTTAAAAGTGAATCTCTTGCTTTTTTAGATGGTCCAGCTGAAGCATCTGTTACAAATGGAAGCACTGCAGCTGTCACAGCGCTGAATGATGATCTGGATATCTTTGGCCCAATGATTTCTAATCCTTTACCAGCAGCTGCAGTACCTCCTGCTCAGGTAAAATTTAATAAATGTATTTACTTATATGTATGTGTAAATATATGTGTGCACGTGTGTATTTTCCTTTAGGGAATTGTTCATTCACATAGAAGGAATGCACACTTCTCAAAACATCTTAAGCACCTCATGACTGGAGATGCTTAAACTGTAACACCGATATTTTTCTCACCTCTTCAAGCTTCTGCACTGCTCGGATATAGAAGTGGATGGTGTGATCTTTCCTTCTGGTTATCCAGCTAAATTGGATTCTGTCTTACCCTGGTGATGGTAGTAATGTTTTCTTTTCATTTATATTCTTTTCTCTTGTTCTTTTTTAATAGGTATTGCTGAATATAACTTTATGTTCTCAGGTTATTTGGCATAAAGTCATCCTTTTTAAGACCTCTTACTGCTTTGTGATGCTGATATTTAGGAAAGGCTGCAGCAGATGTTTCTCTCTTAGGCCTGCTAAAAATTTGAGGTCTGATGGTTCATACTCAAAATCAAGAACAGATATCAGGAAAAATTAATATTGCGACCTGGGCTGATCTGTCTCTTGTCTCATCTTGGAACTTGTACGTCTTGCTTTCCTCAAGGGAGAGTAGCATAACTCCTGCACCTGGCCTGCTCCTTCTTATAGCCAAAATAATTTGGAGGTAATGTCTGTTGTAGCCTGGAAAGGCAGCTTTGGGACACAAAAAGAAACTGCTGGAAGCTGCAGCTCTCCTAAAGTAGCTGTCCGACTCAAAGACCAAAGTGTAGGTGATGGACACATGCAGGCTTCTTTAGCACAGACTGGCTTCTGAGAGGGAGGTTTGGGAGTAGTGGTGGGCTAACTTCCCCACCTGGGACATCTTGTTAAGGTCATTTAGAAGCTTATTTTTGTGTAGGGCTTTCTGTACCACTCTGCTGGAACAGAAAGAAGTGTATGTGTTCTTGACTTTATGGTTTTGGTACATGTGATCTGTACTTGCTTCTCTTCATCCTTTAGTTTTGCTAGTATTTACAATGGAAGGGATAGTGATGAAAGGGAGTTCAGAGTGCCTCAAAGCATATATGTGTTATTTTATAGATTTTGTTATCCTTTTCTCTCCCTCTCCCTGCATGCTGCTGAGGGCTGACTTTGTGCAACATGCTAGACAGGGTTTCAGAGACTGAAACCACATTTCTTTTTAAACATAATGCTACAGATAGAGCAAACTTCCCACCATGAGTTAAGCTATCCATAAACAGTGAGGGAAATAATGTGTATTTGCATTTAGATTTGGATGTGTTAGCTAAAATTGCAAAGGAAATTTTTGGTGTAGATTTTCTTACCTCTTGTGGAAGTCTCTGGTCAAAGTACCAGGAACAGCAGTATTGAGTGCTTGCTGTCTGCTATTCTAATGCCTTATATCACAGTCCTTGGAGAGCTAGATAGGAGAAGCAGTAACCCCTTTCTAGCTCCCCCGAGTTTCCAATTTATTACATTTGGGTGTAGATTGAATAAATTCAAATCTAGAACCATGAAGTTTTCACTTGGCCTCAAAATAAACGGGCCAGTGGTAGTATTGTACATAATGGGTAGCCCTGAATTCTGGTTTTTCCCCTTTCCAGCCATTCTGAAGCTGAAAATGATGACTTCTGTATGTAGTTACAGTAGTGCCCAGAAGGAAAGAGCAGCCTGAGAAAGAGGAAGAAAGCCTTCTTTTGTTTCTATTCCATGGACATGTGATGTGACCTGCTGGTTAAAGAATTATTCAGCTGTAGAATGCAGGAAATTCAAAAGAAGGCTAAATATTTAAGAATGAAAAAAAGCAAAATGAAGAGTGGTAATCTAGGTGATGATGACTAGTGATGGGTTAAATAATGGGGTAGCTACTAAAGCATACTGAATTATATGTATATGTGACATTTTAAATGCATTTCTATGATAAAGATTTGGTCATGGGACCTCTTGTGAGAGGAATGTTTTGACATCTTTGTTCATCTTTGTGCTAGTTTCTAGGCTAAGTATGGTTCTTAGTAAATTGATTATGAAGTGGTAGAAAGGACAATACTATTCTCAATATCTGGTGAGTATTACCTTGTTTACACACTAGAAAGCATGAATATATTCACTTGCTGTAAACAAACCTGTCCTGATTTGTAGTGACATTTTTCTTTCTTCTGAGTGCTGTAATCAGGAGGAATGAACAGAACCCTCAGCAAGCATTTTTTTATCAAGCACACGATCCTTATGGTGTATTGCAAGATTTAATTCTTGGTTATCTTGCATTTTTAATCAGTAATCTCAAAGAAAACATAATGTAATCAGATACTGTACAGAGAAGAGAGAGGAACACAGGTAGGTAGCAGAAGACAGGTTTCAGATAGTGATTACTTGGGTTCCTTGATAAAATGGGGCAAAGAGAATATATTCTATTTTCTTCAGGATTATCAAGACCTTGCAGGCATTCTGTTTCAGGATGGTGATGTCTAGTCTAGGAATGGAAGCTGGGCAGGAGTTCCTTCTCATTTGACAGTGCTACAAATATTTTGTAGGATCTTTCACCCTGCAATGTGGATGAAAGTTGTATGGGATTCAGAGAAGAGTTAGGAGAGTAAAGGGTGCCTTATTATGAGACGGTTTAAGGACTTGGTCTGTTTACATTTCTTGAAGTAAATAAGAGGTGTGATTATTATGTGGAATTATTTTGTGCAAGGCTGTAATTGGTGAAGTGGGCATGAACTCAGATCAGCAGCTGAGTAACCCTAGCATTCAGTTCCTGTGCTTGAAATTGAAAAATTTAAAGTAGAAATCCATGGCCAAACCTTAACTTGAATTTGTTTGAATATCTATTAACAGAATGTACTGAAATTTTTTAAAATTAAGTAGAAGGGTATCAAATGTGGAATAGCGTGGCTTGCTTTCTCACTGAGATATTTGTTATTATAGTCTGCATTATAGGTGTGTCTGAGGTGCCACAGGGGGATTTGAGAGCTTTTCTTCTGAAAAAGAAGGAAATTTATTGGTGTTCCTCAAACTGATCTGTATGACCCTTGATATTTCACAAGATTGCTTTTCTTCTCCATTTTAACCTGAAGGACAGTATTTAATGCTAAATGCACTCTGTTTTATGGCACTGTAAAGCACAGAAATGTCTGTTTGAATGTTTTGTTATGAGACTGAAACATCATCATGTCTGCAAAACCTAGGATTTATGTCCATTGTCATAGCCAAGATGTGTTTTCAAGTGAAAACAAAAGCATTTCTTTCTCCTTTTTCAAATGTAACTTGAGCTTTGATGATCATGCGCAGTTTGACTCTGCTTTCAGATATGTGTCTTTATCACAGTTTTCAAAAACATTTAAAATGTTTCTTCCCACTGTTCTGCATAGTTGGATGCTAAGGGAAACTGTTGAATTTGTAAAGGACTAGTAAAGAACAATATGTGACAGAGTAATTTTTTTTTGTAGAATTTTGCCTATTAGCAAACTCGGGGGGGGTTGTTGAGAAGAGTTACCTTAAGCAGCTCCTACAGTAGAACCAGATAAAAGACATGTGCTATAAATTATGCATTATTCAGGGACACAGAAAGGAAAGAAGAACATTTCATATATTTAATGATGTTTTTTTATGTGAAGTGGGCATAGCTAAATTATAGGTATTAGAATAGGGTTTGTTGCCAAATATTGTATAGGAACTGAGCAAAGGTCTATCATTTTTACCTATACTTAAAAAAAGTTTCCTAAATTGTTTTAGCCAGATGTTCATTTCAAATTTTGTATGATATGTCTTCCAGCATATGTGTGATCTTCATTTTTCAGTGAAATTTGTAGGGAGGAAGAGAAGTACTGTAAAGTATTAAGTTTGGAAGTATCAATTCTGTGAAATATTTAAGATAAGTCTTTTGCTAAGGAGGATACTAAAATCCAGTCAAACTTTTTTTGGATTGTGTGTCTGTGCGTCTGTGTGTCTGTGGATGCAGATTTTGAATTGTACTGTACTGGGAGCTGAGATTCAGTTCAGTGGCTACAAAAGTGTATTTTCATAGAGATGGTGAATGTTTTTCATGATTCATGTCTGAAAAACTTTGGTGGTGTATTTTAGATAAAGAGATATTCATAAATACTCATTTTTCCCTGAGGTCAGGTGTGTGTACCTAGCATGGTTGCCATAGATTGGCAGACAAGTTTCAACTTATTAATGAATTTTGGTGATATTAATATGTCAGTCTTCAGATTTCACGTAAAAATGCCTTGTTTCAGAAGTTGGTTTTATCATGGGAATTATTTAAGCAGGGTCTTACTGGAGAACTATTTAGTCCTATTCCAGTACGATCAGTTGAAATGCTTATAGCTTCTGCTTATATTTGCTTTACCCCTATCTGTATTTTCAGGTGTCTGAAAGCAAACTTTTCATTCCTTCAAATGGAGTTAGAGCAATTCCAAAAGTGATTGCAGGCTGGGCAGTTCTTTGAGAGCAGGCCTGCACAAAAGGACTTGGGGGTGCTGGTGGATGCAGATCTGAGTATGAGCTGGCAATGTGCACTTTCAGCCTGGAAACCCAACTGGATCCTGGGCTGCATCAGGAGAAGTGTGAACAGCAGGTCAAGGGAGGTGATTCCCCACCTCTGCTCCACTCTCATGAGACCCCCACCTGCAGTGCTGCATCTGGCTCTGGGGCTCCCAACATAGGAAGGACATGGAGCTGTTGGAGCAGGTCCAGAGGCAGGGCACAAAGATGCTCAGAGGGATGGAGCACTGATCCTGTGAAGTAAGGCCAAGGCAGCTGGGGTTGTTCAACCTGGAGAAGAGAAAAGGCTCTGGAGACACCTTATAGTGACCTTCCAGCATTTGAAGGTAGACTACAGGAAAGATGGGGAAGGTCTCTTTCAGGGTGTCTGGTGACAGGACAAGGGAAAATGGCTTGCAACTGAAAAAGTTGGTTTAGATTAAATATTAATAATAAGTTCTTTACTGTTTGGGTGGTGAGACTCTGCAACAGGTTGCCCAGAGAAGTTGTGGATAGCCCCATCCTTGGCAATGTTCAAGGCCAGATTGGACAGGACTGAGCAACCTGATCTGGTGAAAGGTGACCTGCCCATGGCAGGGGGTTGGAACTTGATGATTTTTAAGGTACCTTCCAACCCAAACCATTTATGAATCCTTGATTATACTCTCTTTGGTACTTTAAATGCCTTACATGGAGCACAGTGGAAGAGCTGGCATCATACTGCAGAATTAGGAGTCAGCTGAAGAGAGTCTAGAGGAACAGAAATTTATTTTGAGTTCTAGAGAAGGGAAATCTGAAGGAGTTAGGGACTGCAGGGAACATAAATATTTTCAAGCCTAGACAAGGATGATTGCAAAGGAAATGCTGGATTGCTTGTTGTGAATACCGGACATGCATCAAAAAATAAAGTTGGATTTTTAATCTTATTGTAAGGTTAATTATGTTCTTGGATATCATCTGTGAAAGTGATAGAAATCTCAATCTGACTTTTTCAGATGTTGCTGATAATTCATAAAAACAAGAGAACAGATGAGATTTCTTAGTGTTTTTCTTTGTGAACTGAATATAGTTGACTGCTAATTTCTTCATCACTTATTATCAGGAAATAACAGCTGATTATTTTTAATGGAACTGGGTAGATGTCTAAAAACAAAATATGCAAAATCAAAACCAGGAAGAGTTAAAATAAACATCAAGATCATTTACAGTGCTAAGATTAAAAAGAGTAAGCATTGTATACACAATTTAAGACCTCAATAATGTACTTAGTACCTTGCTTACATAAGAATAATTATGTGCTCGGCTGTATTTTCCCTGTGCAGGTAGCTCTTCCAGTCAGGAGGGAGGAACTGAAAATGTTGTGTGGGGCCATTATTTATCACCATACAAATGGAAAAGAATAGAGGCCTGGCTTTTTGACAGGCCATCCCTGCTTTCCTAGGTGCCAGCCAGAGCCAGAGACATGCAGGTGTGTGCAGTAAAGTGCACATGTGCTTTTTTTCCTCTCCTGCAGTCCTTCTCTCAACTCCATATGTCCCATTGTCCACCTCCCTCTTTCCTCTGTTGCCACCTCTCTTTCAATTTGTAGGAAAAATTTTGTTGCACTAATATCATGAAATTGCCTTTCAGCATGATCCTTAAGCACCTGATGAACATTTAGGTTTAGCATAATGACTGTCTGAGAGTACTGTCTGTAGGAAAATGATTATATGAATGCCAGGTGTGTTTTTACAGAGATCTTGGGTAGCATGACAATGTTAGAGATACAAAAATCATGTCAAGGTTGGTTGTTTTTTAACTTGGAGGCCACCTGCTGTTTTCTTGCCACGTATTTTGCATTACCTTCATTTATTCAGCTGATGAACACTTCAGGGAGTGCTTGTCCGGTGCTGCGGCTCCTTTGAGGAGCTTCCGAAACCAAACTGAATGAAGAGACATTAAATGAACATTTAATCTTAAGCTGTAAACATAACATGATCAGACCTGCAGGTTTCCAGCTCTGCCTTCTAGAGAAAAGCAAAGCCCTTCCTTGCTGCCTGCAGGCAGCAGAGGGGAAGCCCCTCTGTTCACCCACTTGCTCCTGTGTCCTCCTCCAGGCAGCCTGCAGGCAGGCACCACGGGAGATCCATGTCAGCAGGGAACAACTGAGTTATGGGCATTCCTGGGTGTATGCACAGGAAAACTGCTCTTCAGGATGGGCTTTTACCTGAATGTATTGTTAAATCTGATTCTGCTATTTTTAAAGATTAGTTATGTCACACTGATAAAGACCTGTCTCAAATAGAGAGGGCTTCCTGCTATCCACTTAAATAAAAATTGATTTGCCTTGCAATCAGAAATTATTGTGAGGAGGAAGAGGAAGAAGCTTTCTTAGTATGTACAGAAAGAAATTGATAATTTAATTTTACACTGGCCAGAGGGATTTCACAGGTCTTTTTCTGTTTGCTTTCCCTCTGTAGTGCTGTCAGCCAACTTTTGGTTGCCCACTAAGTCCTATTGACTTTGAACCAAATTGGCTGGAGTATAAATGGAGGCTTTTCACTTTCCCGAAAGTTCCCATTTTTTATTTTTTTTCTCTTCCCTTTCTTACAGCAGTTTTGGAAGCTTTTCACCATCAACTATGTCAATCTGCACTTCTTTCTCTTTCTGGTTTCTGGCAAATTTAGCTGGTTACAGAACTGTTCTGTTGGTTTTTTTTCCCCCTAATCTACGGCACTGCCTTATGCTAGAGGTTTTAGCACTTCAGAAGTCATACACTTCATGTGTTTTTTGAAACTGCATATTGGATATTTGTATTGTGGTGTTTGTAACTAATCCAGTGTGACCCTAGTGGACTTTTAGTCAGCAGCACGCCAGCAAAAGCAGCAGATCAGAGACAGCTGCTTTAAGGAAAATTATAGAGGGCTTCCATATCCTGTGTATTTTGTGGTGGTGTCCTCTTGTCTGTCTGATAAAGTTGGGTATGGGATCTCAATAAACAGACCTGGTTACATGTTGAGTTCATTGACAGTGGTATTCCAAGGAAGAGTTTCCTTTCGTGTGGAAAGGAGTTGAAATTCACGCAAGCTGTGATGCAGTAGGTATATGCTAAGCAGTTGAGGGTCATTTAGCTGGACTAAAATAAGGCATAGTTTAAGTATGACTTGCAGTCCTGGCTCTTTTTCGTTGTGCATGCAGTTTATTTGAGTTTAAAGTTCCCACTATTAACAGGATGAGTTGTGTATTTTAATGAATATATCAAGAACCAACCTGTATTGCCTGGTTCCCAAAGAAAGCCCCCATATGGAGCTCTCTGGGTATGAGCAGCAACATAACAGCACTGGGAGACACCTGGATGTAATTTGTTTACAAAACATTCTATTGCAAGAGCAGTACAAAGCCTGCCAGCCCACCTGTTATTTTAGCTTTTCAGTTGTAGATTACAGTAAGTTCTAGATAATTATGCTTTCTCAATAAGTGAAACGTGCTTAAAGAACTCTAAGCCAATTATAAACAATGTATTTTAGAAATGTTATTACTTGAAGTAGATAACCAAAATTTTGCCTTTTCTACAAAGATACATTTCAAAGCACTTACTCTTTTGTTTTAGTTCTTCTCTAATCTATTCTGCCTATGAGAGGATTAATGAGATGTGAATTTTAATCTCCTTATTGATTTCCTAATTATTTTTCATAATCTAACTCCAGCTCTTGATTTATGCTTCTCACTGATGAAAAATGCAGAAGCAACAGGAATGAATAATCTGTATGTGTATGCCCTGAAGCTGGTTGAGGATTTTTTTTGTTTTGTTTTGTTTTGTTTTGTTTTGTTTTGTTTTGTTTTGTTTTGTTTTGTTTTGTTTTGTAACCTCCATCTGGTCTGATGGTCTTTACATACTGCCTGTACTGCTTTTTTCTGTCTTTAGTCATACCACATATTTTTAAATTCTCATTCACTTAAATTTAGTTTCTGTAAATTAATGAGGTTTTATTAAGTTGAGGGGCAAAGCTGTACAGTAAATATGTAACATCATCTTTTGCTGCTTTCTTTCAGTAGTCTGTCTTGTCTTATTTCTCAGAGCACTTCCACTAAACCAGCAGCTGCCACCTTGTCTGGAGCAGCCGGGGATCTTGATCTATTTACTGAGCAAACAACAAAATCCGAAGAGTCAGCAAAGAAACAACTCTCCAAAGACTCCATTTTATCACTGTATGGCACAGGAACAATGCAGCAGCAAAATGCTCCGGGTAAATAATGTTGTGAAGGTTTCTGTGCAGTCCTATTTTAATCTTTATCAAGAAAAATTATCTTCTACGAGTATAAAGCAAAGGTTGAATATCTGCTAACTATATTCAAATTGAGGTTTCTGTTTTCAGCCTTTATAAAACTAAGAAAAATTACTGAAATGTAATATGGATGCTAAAGAAAAACATATATGTGATTTTAATTTATTTATAGCTGTTTAAATTATCAAGTGTACAATTTACTGTAAGATTTGTGAAGTCTGCTTCTGCCATATAATTCACCAATGAGGGTCTGAGTCTCCAGTGTGCAGCCAGCAGGCTGTCAGGATCCCTACAGAACTGTCAGTGCTTTGGTTTAGCTGTGTTTGTGTGAACACAAAGACCTCCAATACAGCAATTTAAAGATTCTGGTTCACCACAGGGATGCCAAACATTTCTTGGCACTTAATCTCATGGTGAGTCCCTTTCCTTTGAGAGTTTTAAAGCAATTTTTTGCTTTCACTGGAAGCTAAATTGGCAGCACTGACATACAGATGGCCAAAATTATCCTTGTAATTATTTTGGTGCTCTTCTGACTTATGGGATGGGGGAGGAAAATCACAAGACACTTCTGGTGAAATCTTCCCTTCTCTGGTACAGGTATGTTCATGGGATCGTCTTCTATGCCATTTACCACACAACCATCAACTCACTTTCAAGGCTTTCCAGCCATGGGAGTTCCTGTGCCAGCAGCAACTGGGATGATGGGAAACATGATGGGACAATCAGTGCCAGTCATGGGACAAAGCACAGGCGTGATGGTAGGAGTGGGAATGCCCAATGGATTTACTGGTACTGCACCAACTGGTGTGATGGGACTTCCTCAAACTGTCGTCGGACCTCAAGGTGGAATGGTGGGACAGATGGTCACACCACCACAAAACAAGTATGGATTGCAACAAAATCAGCAAGCTCAATGGAACCTCTCTCAGGTAAAGATTGGCCATTCACAGACAAGAGTGCTTTAGGAAGAGTGATGCTTTTCAGATACAAAATGTGTGGCTGTAGGAGGAAAGTCAAGTGTAGCCAAGTTAAAGACTACTGGACTGTGAACTGCTCAGAGGCACATGTTAACAAACCCGTGAATAGTTCAATGAAAGATTACTACTATGAAAGCAGAGAGTAGTTTTTCTCCAAGGTAGATCAAACTCAGTTCTCTGCTTCCATAGCTCTTCTCCTCCTGTCATCAGAGCCAGCCAGGTAAAAAGCTTAGCTCAGCTAGAGTTACAAAGTTCTGAAATGTAAACACAGCCTTATAACTAAAAGCAGAATTTACCTGCTTGAGGATAGCCATTAACTATGAATACTTTCAGTCACAGATTTCAGGATGAATTTTGGTGGAATGGGAAGTGTTCTGTGCTCTTAACATTTTCCTGTAGATAATTTGCTTAGGTGAATCTGTTATTTATCTGTAGCATTTCCATCCTAATTTTTAATGTTTAAAAGGTTCTCTAGAAGTGTTAATGAACATGTAGTACTGTATTTGAACATTTTCCAAGGAAATATCTGCAAATTGGGTATTTGAGCATTTATTGGGGCAGGGTAAGGCAGAGGGATCAGACCTAAAATGTTCCCCTTGGAGTTCAGCATGGATGATACCAATTATTTTTTTCATACCATTGTTCACATTATGATAACAATATAATAATTCCATGCTGCCTACTTAGTAATGCAGGAAGAGAACCTTAGTGACTGATTTAAATTTGATGATAAGAATTTTTACTCTTCTGCTCCATCTTTTGGTGTGAACATTTATGAAGGTAAACAGCATTTCCTACATGGATAAAACAGCCCCTGTTTGAAAACACAGGCTGTCCTTCTGCTTTGTAATTCTTAAAGGTGAAAATTTCAAAATGTCAGATCAAAAAAACGTGTGGATATACTGGTGCCAGTCTTTTCCTAGGCAACTAGCTTTAAAAAGACCCATATCAGCTTTGAAATTAAAATCTTGCCTCTTATCAATTACATGCTAAAAGTTGGCTTCTAGAACAAGCTCTTCACATGTTCCTGCACCCCTTGCACATCAGATGTTGTCAGTATGATGACATTCCACAGTCTGCAGAACTCTGATCTAAACTCTGACTCTAGTTGAAAGGAGGAGAGCTTGCTTTACCAGACTAACATGTTTTATATAGTCTGCTGCTTAAGAATTCTACTCCAGAAGAGATGAACCACTGGGTAAAGCATATTTTCATCAGCTTTTTTTATATTACCAGGTTCAGTGGTGGCTTGTTTTCTGCAAATACACAGCTCTGTGTGAAAGCACACAGAACTGAATTTTACCCTGAAATGCTTGTTTGCAATTTACTTAAATTTTTCACCAGTGTTTCAGTTTTATTTTGCAACCTGGTATTGTTCGCTCATGTTTAAATGAACTCTGACTTTTAGTGCTGCCTTTAGGTTGAATCAAATGTTACTTATCCAACATCTCTATGCATTGGCTCTGATTCTTAGTTGCGCCAAATGCTCTTTTCCTCTCAAATTCATTTTGACGTTGAGGATTTAAAATCACAGTGACTAGATATTTGTATAGACTGTGGATATTTTTGCAACAGCCCTGACGTGAATGTGCTCAATTTTGAATTCTTTCCCACCTTTAACTAGATGTTAAGTTCATGTGAATTTAATTTCATGTGGATTATTTTGCTTGTTTTTGAAGGAATTACAGTATCTTGAGTAGATTCATTAGCAAGGATGGTTAGATAGTACTCAAGTTTATAAATCCACCTCATTCTTTGTTGATTGTCACCTAAGTGGACAATTTCTGTAAAAACTGGTATAGTCAAGATTATGAAGTCTCCAAAGAAATATTGCTGAAAAAAAAATAATTCTGGATCTGCAAGTGCAGACAAGACTATATTACTGGCTTTCTTTATCACAATTTTGTCTGTTAGCTTTGAAACTGTGTAAGCACACTTTTACCAACCAGCCACATTGGCCACCTCCTTCACTGGCTGCCAATTCTCACGTGACACATACACCAAGTGCTGCAGCCCATCAACTGATCTATGTTTGGTGGTTGAAGGGCTCCAGAAAAGCTGGTAGTGTGAGAAAAAGCTTAGAAACTTATATGTAGTCAATGTTTTTATTAAAGGAGAAATATTTTTAGGAAAATGTAAGTGGCTGGCTGGTTGGAGGCAGGATTGCTTTTGGCTAGCAGCGTGCTGTGTTTCAGTGCCAGTGCTAACCAGGCTCGTGTGTGTGTGTGTGCTTTGCAGATGAATCAGCAAATGGCTGGAATGAACCTCAGCAGTTCCAGCAACGTGATGGGCTTTGGCCAGCCCCCCAGCACAGCCGCAGGATGGACTGGAAGCTCCTCTGGCCAGACTCTCAGCACACAACTGTGGAAATGAAAGCTGCAATAGAAGTCTTTCCCAGAACAGCCACCTAACATTCCTTGTTCAAATACATTTACTTTTGCTGTTCCTTCCATGTACATATATATTCTTTTTCTTTTTCCCCAGCTGTTCAGATTAAGAATATAACTGACTGACCGTGTTGTGGTCTATATTGATTTAAATTTGATGTAGTGAAAAGCAGATCAAGAATATATTTATACATCATTGGAAGCATTTTCATACAATGCATATGATTTCATAGACCGTATTAAGAAGCTGCTTAACCACATACTGATTTCTTTTCCCTCAAAATTCTAGATCAAATGTTTGCATATAAGGGATGTAGCTATCATGTTAGTAATATCCAAAAATATGAACCCCAACCCCCCAAAATTACCCAGTAATCCTGTAGAAGGTACTGTATCAACAAATGTTTAATCATATATAAATAGAATGTAAATGTATCACTGAGCAATGTTTTCTAGTGTATCAAACAAATTTTGTTTCATCATACATTTCACTGTGATGTTGTTATGGTGTGCATAACAGGGAATGTGGTTATTGAAAGAAAGATAAACCTGGATGTTACTGTAGTTCTACAAATCAATATTTTATTCTTTTAAAGATGAGCATTTGATGCATTTGAGTTTCCTGTGGTAAAGTCTCCGACCTGGCTCAGGAGGCAGGCGCACAGTGTTAAAGCTGAGAACTGACAGCACAATATGCATTCAAGTAACTCAGTGTGAACTGATATATTTTGTCTTGCAGAGAGATCCAGGTTTATGACAGTGATTGTGTTTACATTTTATGGTGCCTCGTAATGATAAAATGTTATTTCCCTATATTAAAAGGATAAATCTGTAAATGATTGTGGGGTTTTTATTTCATTGTTGTATGACCTATTTGACCGCTACTTTTAATGAAGTAAAACATGTTCAGTTTGGAGAATCCATTTATACAGACATTTAGACCAACAGTTTGTGAGTTAAAATCAGTTTATAATTACACCATTGAGCTGAATAAATACAAAAAGTATATACATAAATAATGATTTTGAAAATACTCCATTGCAGCCACGTTTCTCTATGTGGAAACAGCGTTAAAACAAAGGTAAGTGTCAGTTTATTAAGCTGAGAGTTCAGAAATGCATGCAGACAAGTTAGAACAAAGCACACCCACTTGATTTGCTTATTAGAGTCTCTGAAAGCTTCCTTTTGTTTCCACAGAAGTCTGTCAGGTCTCAGGCAGAAGCAGATGGTTTTAGCTGTCTGAAGTGGAACACGCGCTGGAGCGTTGTCGTGCTCTTGCCGTGGGACTGTCCCCCCCCCGTCATACCTCGATATTGACTGTGTCCAGGTGGTACTTTGGCTCGTTGGCTAGGTTCACTTTCTCTGTCCGGGTGTGCCATACAAGAACCTGGAAAATACCGCGTGTGTCAGTAACGTCATCTGCACAGGAGACACGAAAGCTTTTCGCCAGGTGTGGCAATCGGTACCTTTGTGCAGTTGTTTGCTTTTGGCTCCAGTTCCTCCACTGTTGTTATCTGTTTCAGAAAATCAGATTCTTGCATTCCTGGTTGTGAACCACGACGCTTGAATACGGCTTTGGGATGCGACAGGATCACTTGAAGACTCACAGCAAATCCTTGGAGAGAGGGAGACAGGGAAAAGGTTGAGAAAAACCTTTAGGCCTTACACTTTTGTGCAGTTATGACTAGAAATCTCCCATGTTCTTTTTAAAAATATGTAAATTTGATTATATGGATAGACATTATTTAATAGGTTTGTACATCCTACATTGTTTTGTTTTGCCCTTAAGATACAATCAGATTTTTTTAATTGCACCCTATTTTCAACATGTTTAATCTATTTCCCATCATGTAGGTAATATGTGCTTTCTTGCCTGAAAAGTCAGGTTTTGCTAAAATCTTGAGTTATTCTTCCTTTCTACTTTTAATTAAGAAATAAAATTCAATTGTAAGTAAAATAAAATGTATGAAATTTATCCTGTACAAACCGTTCTACACTTCAAGGTGAGAGTTGGGGAAAAAGGTTAAAATATTTTACAACTATGATATTAAGATTGCTTTAGCCTGTAGATTTTTAACATCCTTGTTGAGGAAAGACAAGTCATACTAACGTTCTGCCTTGGGAATGACTTTTATCAGCAGTGGTCTGCCAGGCAGTCTCAGCTGGTCTGAGCCTGGCACAGCATGGCTCAAAGGATTTATTGAGTGTACCCACCTTTACAATTCTTTCCTCTACTAACATGCATCAGGTTCCTTGAAGGGAGACTGTGAACTGAGAAATCACTGGTTTGAACAAACTCACCCTCTCTGAAGAAGCTCCTATGAATCTCTAATTTGCCATTATTAATAGAACTCTCTCATTTTCCTTCAGCAACTCTCAGTCATATGTATGCTTCTTTAACTATAACTCAAAAACTCCACTGTAAGGAAAATTACATTTGTAACTAACTCCTTTTGTCTGATTGCCAAGCCTACCAAAGAAATCCTTTCTTCATCAGTTCAGAGTGGTTCCAGCTGTCCCTTTATGGCACAAGTAGTAACAGTTTTGACATCAGTTCTGGAAAACTCCAAGAATATATATTTCTAAAGCCAGTAATAAAATTCTATCAGTTTAAAATTGAGCATAACTTTCTATAAGTTAATGTAACCCCTTTTTAGTAGAAATGCTATATGAGCTGCTCTTTCTTTTTAAATATATTTAGGATCCAAGCTGCCCATGCATGAAGAAGAAAATGAAGTAAACACCAAAATTAGTGTCCTAGATTTTAGTGCACAGTAAGGATCCCATTCGAAGCAGAAGAGATGCAGATTTTCCAGTGTTTATCTTTGTGGTGTCAGTGTGGCTCCCTGGACCCACAGCCTCTACATCCATACATTAATTTCTCATCATTCCTCTTGTTGCAAGCTTGCTCCTCTGTTGAGAAAATTGCATTGTGTTCTGAGGGTGGATTTCTCCTACACACACATGTTCAAATGGGTCGTGGCCCCTGCATGTGACTTGTGCCCTTGCTACCATGCTATTGCAAATTGTCATTTGAGGATGCTGTCAAAACTCAGCTATCAAGTAAAAGTTAAATTATAAACTGAGTGTTGCATGTGGCAAGGACATGGACTCCTGTGCACTCACTGGCCTGAAGTTTGTTTCCTTGGTCAGGGTCCATGCAGTCTTTGTTTGTTAAAAGAATCCAATAAAGCAGCAACTTAAAGAGATAAAATAATTCAAGGAGACTTTTATCCTGGCTCTCTAGTTCTTCAGCTCTGCTTTATAACAGCTTTATTTTCACATGTATGATATTTGTAAGATAGACTTGAGAGAAAACCACTTTCTAGTGACAACTTCAGGTTGACTTTATCAGATGTATCATTTTGGTGTCAGAAATAGAAGAGCTCAGGTTTTGACCAGACTGGCACCAATTTCTCTCAGTAGATAATCATCCTGTGCTAATAGATGAAAAGACACTGTTGTTTTGAATTCTGTCACTAAACAGGGATTTATCTGGGATTACTGTCTCCAGTGTAGCATAACTGAACAGTGCTTACATGCATACAGTTATTTTACTTAGTCATTATTCCTACAAGGTCATACTGGGCTTAACTTCACATGAAATGCCTGAAGATAATTTCATAGCTGGAGTGTGAAGAGGTGTTTTGGGGGTTTTTTAGTGTTTAGTGCAAGGTTGTAAATTAAATTTAATTGGCTGAAGAGCCACCTAGATAGGAATTCATTTGTTGGAGGACAAGATACCTGGGAGACATAGCAGATATTACATCTGTTCTTCTTTCAATGTAAGCTGTTTCTGTTAATTCACACCTTGACTTAAGTTAGATCAATGGCATCTGTTAAAAGGCAGAACTATTTTTCTTCATCCAGTTAAACTTTAGCCAGAGTTTAAAGATTTTGTTGTCATGGTTAATGCCATTGCTTCCTGGATGTTCTAGATAGGATAGTAGCTGAAGGTAAGCTGGAAACTTGAGTGTTTATCATTTCTGGAGTGTATAAATGCTAATGCTCAGTGCTGATGTTGGAACAGATGTGCTGGTTTCCACATTGGTCAAAGTCCCACCTTTGGCTGGGGCTCTGCAGTTTTCAAGTTCTGTTCTCCCTGTGGTGTATTTTTTTGGTTGCAGTAAGGCAGAGATTTCTAACCAGGAGGTTCTGTAGTTAGGAACAAAGGCATCTGCTGACAATTCACCATGAAAAAGACACTTGATTATAAACTCAATGTTTAAAATAGTATTTATCCTTGGATGGGAGGGGAGGTTGGTGTTTTGTTTTGGTTTTGAGTACTGGCTGCCATAGCCACTTAAATTTTTTTTGTTTGTGATTTCCAGCAGTGGCTCTTTCAGATTCAGACAAAATATGCTGTGATTTGCAGTGCCATGAATAGACTGGCATTTTGCTCAGGGAACCCTAAGAAAGAGGAGATGTACTGAAGATCTCATGACTACAGCAAAACTTAAAAAAAATAATAATAAAAAAGGGTGGTTGCTCAAGCCCTAGCAGCGGTGCCTAGGGCACAGTGGATGAGCTGTGGACCCCAAGTCCAAAATCTGCTGGCCCAGTGATTTACAGTCACATATTAATCTCTCTGACTGAAGTAGCTCCTGGAATGCTAATGCAAAGCAAGCATCTTTGGCCTTCTTGAACAACCTTCACATTAGGAGAATTGCAGTCTAACTTATTTTCTTGAGTGATCCAAAATTCTGGCACTAGCAACAGGCCAGAAGCACAATATTTAGTACAGAAGATTTGAAATCAGATCCATACTAAATAACACAGTGCCTACCTCAGAATCAGAGTCACTTTTTTGCTTCCCACCTTCTCTCTCACTTTTCTTCCCCGAGGGTGAGTCTGTGTAAAACTCTAGAATTCACCTTGATTAAAAACTGAAGCAGAACTTTGGAAATACCTGAACTTATTTGTATAGTGTGTTGGTTGCCAGGCAAGAAGCAACACAGGAAATGGCTACTTTGCTTTCTGAATCCAGTTTGGCATTGGAGAATAGCAGTGTCAGCCACAAATTTCTCAAAATAAATGACCAGTGTTTCATGAACTGACCTAATGTGATTGCCATGTGCAAGTATGTTTCAAAGAATCTGGGGAGGTTGGCCAGCTAGGGTCTTTGAGCTGAGCCCAGTGAAATCATCAGGACCTGTCTCCACCTGCAATATTTTGAATTTGGCCTTGTATTATGGTGTTTGGAATAAGAAGTTTATGTACTTAAAGTCAAGGATGTGCTGAACAGCCACACCTTTCATCAGTGATCCCAACCAAACATTTCAAGCCATCACTGTTCCTACCCAGCCTCATGATCAAATTTTTGTGAAAACCACTGAAAGATCATTCATGAAACCAAAGGGAGCCTCCTTACCAGTGCACTGGGACATGAGCACAGAACATTAACTGTAGACAGCAGATAAATCTCCATATCAGTATTACTGTATGCACCTATACTGTTTGCATGGCAATATTTTTTAAAAAAGATCCTTGATAAAAAAGATCCCTTGTGTGCAGCATTCGGTATAACCCAAGTTGCTTGTATAAGGAAAAATGGAGAAATGCCAGGGATGGTCTACAGCATGGGCTTAGGTTTGGTAGCAAGTCCCTGGCGGTGTGTTGGGAAGTCAGGAGAGAAGGGCAAGGGTAGGAAATTGCATGCTGACATGCATCCTGTAGTCTGCACCTTCCCAGACACCTATGGAGTTTTGGATTTGCAGTTGGGTTCTGCTTGTGCCCTGCCACTGTATTCCTGAGGGGAATGAAGATGCAAATTCCACATAATTTCTTTTAGCAGTTTACACTGCTAAAAACATCAGTTTCTCTCCTTGCTGATTTTAAAAACGAAATTCAATTTCTTCAGTATTTTTTGAAAACTAATAAAAGTTCTCTCACAAAGTAGTAACTACTTGTTTGTGGTTGTGCAGTAACCTAAAATGTTCTGTTTAAACTCTAAATGTTTTGGGGTATTTTCATTTCTGTGACCCTCCCTTACATGGCTTTGGTCAAAGCAGAAGCAGGTAATGCTCCTAATGGAGCTGCTTTCCCCTCATGCCAGTGATTCGGCCAGCATCTGCAAGGTAAACAACTTAAGAACTTTCCATGTGTATCTTCATGGCTGGGTTAGAGTCCCTTGGCTGTAATGGCTTTCTGCCTGCTGCTAATGAATTATGAACCACGCTCTCACCTTTACAATGCCATCAGTAATCCCTTCTAGAGTACAGTATCAATGTGTATCTGTAAATCCACTGGGACTGTTAAACTGCACAGCTGCAGTCCTCGTCACACTGCATGGTTTTGGGCATTGGATTTCTGCCTGACCCCTGAGGAATGCCTTTATGTGAACACCCAAATACTTATTTTTATGCCAGGTCATAGTATTGACTCGAAATGCCTCTACAGTGCAGAAAAATTCACCTGATAACCTTTTTGTCATTGAGATGATAAAAACCATTAGTCCTCCTTTATTTACTCTTTTTAATCAGTTGGACTGTAAATACTGTACATATTTTTATCAATATTTTCAATTAATATAACAGTACTCTGTTAAGATGAGAAAGAACTGTGCACTGTCAGTTTTCCTCTCTCAAAACATAGGGGCATCAGAGTAAAAAAAAAAGGTGGCTATTTTGATCCCATTCTTGCCCTTGTATTCCTACTTTTCCCTCGTGAGTACAGAAGATGTCTAAGTGCAAATACCGTATCATTTGCTGAGAAACCAGCTCCTGCTATATCAGAAATTGGACCAGTGCAGCGTGGTGATTCATGTGGCAGTTGTGAATGCATACAAAAGGTTGTCTAAGCATGGACTGTCAGCAAGACAGAGCTGTGTGGTGTGCAAACTTCACTGCAGAAGATTGATTAGATCCATTTTGAAGCTTTTCTGCCTTCATCTACCAGGCAACAGCTGTCAGTGATTTTTTCCCTAAGTCCAGTGTTTCAAACTATATCCATCTACAGTTATCACTGTCATTCCAAATAACCAATGCAACACGAATAATTTTATGATAAAGTAGCATTTTACAACATGAGGTCTAAGAAGGTCTGCATTTATACTGCCTGGTTTAGATTGATGACAAAATGACAGGAAGGGACTTCTTGTAAGAATTGCTAGGATGAATTAATTTACAATTAGCTTGTTTCAGACAGACAATTCGTACAACATAAAAGCCAAGTTTCCACATAAAAATAAAAACAAATTAAGGTAAGTTCAGATATCACCAAGCAGCAAATTAATCAGACAAGATGTACAAGCTTAGGCTTCCAGGACAGTTAGTGCCAAAGGGCTGCAGGCTCTGCCAGCACTTTGGAAGTTTAGGAAGCTGCTGAAATTGAGGAATGGAAACACTCACATACCGTAAATGATCCTCACCTGCCATGTCAATGGCAAAGGGCCTGTCAGCTCTCCAGCCCGTGTACCAGCCCACGACCTTGCCGTTCTCCACGACCGGGCGCTCGTACCGCCGGCCTCCCACCAGCCCCACGGGCCACACCGACACCTTGCGCGTCGTCCGCATCTGCAGGGGGAGCGCAGGTCACTGCCGTGCACGGCCAACCAGCACTGCTGCCCGCGCTGCTGCACACACCGGCCACCAGCACTGCTGCTGCACACAGCGGCCAGCACTGCTGCACACAGCAACCACCAGTGCTGCACACACCGACCAGCACTGCTGCACACAGCGGCCACCAGCACTGCTGCACACACCAACCAGCACTGCTGCACACACCGACCAGCACTGCTGCACACAGCGGCCACCAGTGCTGCACACACCGACCAGCACTGCTGCACACAGCCACCAGCACTGCTGCACACAGCCACCAGCACTGCTGCACACAGCCACCAGCACTGCTGCACACAGCCACCAGCACTGCTGCACACAGCCACCAGCACTGCTGCACACAGCCACCAGCACTGCTGCACACAGCCACCAGCACTGCTGCACACAGCCACCAGCACTGCTGCACACAGCCACCAGCACTGCTGCACACAGCCACCAGCACTGCTGCACACAGCCACCAGCACTGCTGCACACAGCCACCAGCACTGCTGCACACAGCCACCAGCACTGCTGCACACAGCCACCAGCACTGCTGCACACAGCCACCAGCACTGCTGCACACAGCCACCAGCACTGCTGCACACAGCCACCAGCACTGCTGCACACAGCCACCAGCACTGCTGCACACAGCCACCAGCACTGCTGCACACAGCCACCAGCACTGCTGCACACAGCCACCAGCACTGCTGCACACAGCCACCAGCACTGCTGCACACAGCCACCAGCACTGCTGCACACAGCCACCAGCACTGCTGCACACAGCCACCAGCACTGCTGCACACACCGACCAGCACTGCTGCACGTGCTGCTGCACACAGGGGCCACTGCTGCTGCACACACCAACCAGCACTGCTGCACACAGCGGCCACCAGCTCGAGGAACTCAAGCCATTGTAGTTCACACACTGCGACCCAAGAGCTGCACGTGCCCACACATTTTCTGTGAAATCTCCAGCTCTTTATTGCATAGGCATCTCAACTCTACTTCAAACACCCTATTCATAATATCTTTTATACCACGAGTTTTTAAAGCTGTGAAAAAAATGCGTTTTCTTTTTCATCTGGCATTTCAAAGGCATAGTAGATATTTTTTATCTGCAAGACTACAGCATTCTGGCAGTGGGCTTATGTCTGTAGATTGCTGAGAAACTGTAGAAACCCAGTGAGAGAAAATATTCTAATAATGATTAATACACACTTCACTAAGACAAGTACAATTTCTTTGGGACTTGGTAAAAATGCATTGAACAGAGGAAATTATGACACACAACTCTTTCCTACCTGCAGCAGACCTGAGATACAGCTCAGATCTATTAAGGATTCAAAAAAAAAGATTGCTAGGGCTAAGTATTTTTAACTTCTGTATTTTCCCATTAAAAGCTCTGCTAAATTTCTGAGGACAAAAAGCAGGCCAGGCAGGATGCGTATTATCACCAGCAGCAGTTTTTCCCAGTGGTGTAAATTAAGTAGATGCAAATCTGGAAATGTGACTCTAATCTAGCATAGAAGAAGCCATAAGTATAAAAAAATGACTGTAGCAAGAATTGTCCATGACTGAGAGTCACTTCAAGAAGGGCATTGAGAGGCTGGGGCGTGTCCAGAGAAGGGCAGCAAAGCTGGGGAAGGGTCTAGAAAGTGAGTCCTGTAAGGAGCAGCAGAGGGAGCTGGGGGTGTTTAGCCTGGAGGAAAGCAGGCTCGGGGGGGACCTCATCACTCTACAAGTGTCTGGAATCAGGGTGGAGCCAGGTGGGGGTCAGCCTCTTCTCCCAAGGAAAAAACCTCAGGCTGTGCCAGAGAAGGTTCAGGTTGGCATCAGGAAAATTCTTCACTAGAAGGGTTGTCAGGCATTGGAATGAGCTGCCCAGAGACGTGATGCAGTGACCATCCCTGGAAGTGTTCAATAAACTGGATCTGGCACTTAGTGCCATGGTTTGATTGATGTGGTGTTCGGGCAAAGGCTGGACTCAACCTTGGAGGCATTTTCCAACCATAAAGATTATGAGTCTGATTCAGTGGCTTCAGATAACTGGTTCAGTGGTCCATTTTCTTCAGTAAACAGGAGATATGACACAAACCTTGACACACTTCTCCCCCTGGGAAAATCAGACTGTCTGGCATGAGAACTTGAGGAAGCGAGTGCACCGAACCAGCGACTTGCACAACTTAACCACACTGGTTCAAAAGCCACTGTTTTAACTCCTGTGCTTTAAATATGGCTCTGTTTAAACAAATATTAAACCATTTCAGGGTAACGTGGGCCTAATTTGATCTATTCTANAGCCTCTTCTCCCAAGGAAAAAACCTCAGGATGTGCCAGAGAAGGTTCAGGTTGGCATCAGGAAAATTCTTCACTAGAAGGGTTGTCAGGCGTTGGAATGAGCTGCCCAGAGACGTGATGCAGTGACCATCCCTGGAAGTGTTCAATAAACTGGATCTGGCACTTAGTGCCATGGTTTGATTGATGTGGTGTTCGGGCAAAGGCTGGACTCAACCTTGGAGGCATTTTCCAACCATAAAGATTATGAGTCTGATTCAGTGGCTTCAGATAACTGGTTCAGTGGTCCATTTTCTTCAGTAAACAGGAGATATGACACAAACCTTGACACACTTCTCCCCCTGGGAAAATCAGACTGTCTGGCATGAGAACTTGAGGAAGCGAGTGCACCGAACCAGCGACTTGCACAACTTAACCACACTGGTTCAAAAGCCACTGTTTTAACTCCTGTGCTTTAAATATGGCTCTGTTTAAACAAATATTAAACCATTTCAGGGTAACGTGGGCTTAATTTGATCTATTCTAAAAAGTCTTGTCTTTTGTTGTAATTGAAACCTATTCCTTGGGGAAAGGTTATCCCTTTTCCTTCCAAGCATTCCTCTCAGCAAAACAAACACAGTTTTACATATTTGTAACTGCAGTCCCCATAGATGGATGCTGAAGTAAAAGACAACCTTGGTTAAATATTAAACACTTCCCTCTCTCTCTGCCAAGGTGAAAGATTTATCATGCATATCGTTAAGACTGGCAGGAATTGCACCAGAAAAAACAAAGACATCACATCAGCGTGGTTCACATTTCTAAGCTAGGAAACATTAGCAGATTCTGAGAACTTTCACACAGGGAAAGTATAAAGTACACATTTAAAAATCCACAAAAAATGTAGGCACACACAGAAGCGAGACATGCACCTTCCCTCCCTCCAATTATTTGTGTATCTTCAGATTTGTTTATCAAAAATTCCTCTCTTCCACCCTAACAACTGTTGCAGCAAGCAAGAACATCTCACTCAGTAGCAGCAGCCCATAGTGCAAAGAGCAGGGTATGTATTCAGCTGGCAGTCCAGGGAATTCTTGTGATAAGGATTCTGTCCAAGCCATTGCCTGGTTAATTGCCAGTGAGAGACTGCCATGAATCCTTCTAAGGTTATTGATAAATGTGTTTACCTGCAACTGCTCTCCCTGCTTAAGTTTAACTTTCCAGTCTCTCCCACTGCTCCAGGTAGGAAATGCAGAGTTAGCAGTTAACTATTTGGACATGGACATTGGCCAAACCTTCTCACAAAGATCTTTTAGCTCTGGTTTTAATGACACACCTTTTTTGCTTATTTTGCTAACAGCATATTTATATTAACATCCAAACATACCAGACATGCACACAGGGAATCATCCTGTTGGGGATGTCTACACAGCACCATCAAGCTACATTCACCCAACTGTGCTACACCAGTAAAAACCACAGGATAAACAGACCTGGTGCCATAAATACCTCCTGGAGGCTGTGGATACCTGACAAATTTTTAGTGCTCAGAACTGCAGTACTCTGGCCATCCTGTGCCAACCGTCTGTACCTAAACTCAAAATGCCACAAGACCAGGGCAGGCACATTCTGACTGCAAGAGACTGACCAGAGCACAGTGCACCCATGCCCTGCCTTGTGGGCACAGTAAAAGTTTGGGTAAAATGAGCCAGGTTGCACAGGACTTCTGAACTGGGTCAATAGTGGCCTCAGCATCTCTGCTGGCAGAACCAGATGGATTTACATTAATATTCTATGATAGACAGTGTGTTGGAAAGCCTTGTCAATGAAAAGTATCTCACTGACCTCATAAAACCAGCATGAAATGACCCAAGATGTTTAAAATTAATAATCTTGGGTCAATCTCAGTGTCTGTGTGCTATGTCAGTGAAGCCACCACACATTAGAAGCAAGTAACCTCTTACAGAGCTCCTACTTTTGTCCTTGGGTGACTTTATTCTCACAGGTGACACTTTGAAGAACGAAATAAGCAGGTGTCAAGAATACAGAAATTCCTTTAAGTAAAAGCTGAAAGAGCACATCTAGACCAGTATTTATGCTAATTCTGAAATACCTCACAGCCTTGGGATATGCTAGGCAGATGAAAGTAGGAATATTTCTTTTAATCTTCTGAAAATAGCATTACTGCAGTTAACATACAGTTATGTGAAGGCTGTATTTATGTATGATGGGGGAAAAGCTATTATTTGGATTAAAAGGCCAGCTTGCACCTGGAATTTTATGCTGCTAATCATCAGGACACAAAAAAGTGATTCAAAAATGTAATAATTCTGAATAGCTTTAGTGCCGTGGGTTAAACAACTGCCAAAAATCCTAGGACTTAGAAACAGCTTCCTAAATGACTCTTCTCTATCTGTCACTGTAATGACAGCAGTAGCACAAGCTGTGTTAACACTCAGCATTTTAAGTCCTTACATGAATGGTATTCATCTTACTTGCACTTCACTCAGTGCAAGTTAAGCCTGTGCTCTGTCCTGGTCAGACCTCTGCAGGTGACCAGCAGAGACAGGAGCCCACGGGCAGGACTCCTCCTGCCTGGCTGGGACAGCTCTCTCCAGGCAGAAAGGCTTTTGTCCTCTACTTACTTCTTGAAAGGGGGTCTCAGGCAGAGGGGGAGGGCGATGTACTGGGTGGGGAAGATGGTAGAACAAACCTGAATGAAGTAGGAGGAGGAGGAGAACTGGGAAGGAGTGGGCAAGGAAATGACGGGAGAGATGAGTAACAATTGACCAGAGGGAGGTGATGGGCACACAACAGTAAATACAGTAACTACAGAGTAATCACTGAAGAATAGCAAGGGAAAAGCAGGAAATGGAGCTGAGCAATAAAAGATAGTGATAAAAGCATTGCTAAATTTAGCATCTCATTAGTCAGTCAAGAAAAGCTGCTTAATGGGATGCGCTGGACTGATGGATAGGGAAGGTACCAAGCCAGTAACGAAATATAAAAGCCCAAGGGGAAAGACAGCAAATGATGGAGAAAAGGAAACATGGGCCTACTTCCTACAGTGAAAAGGCTTCCAGACTGGAACAACCATCCTGGTGTTTTTGCAGCATGATGTCAATGTGTTTCTGTTTGGGATTCAAAGCACTCTGCAAGAGCAAACCAGCTGCCACAACTTGTAAGCTTTTTTCTCCCCATCATTTCAACTCCTGTGTGATTTGTGATCTGTCTTGGTCAGGCTAACATGCAAGCTCACCATCCTACACCACACCCCTGCCCATCCCAGTGATACACCAGCAGATTTCTATGCCAAACTCAAATTCATTATTACCAAAGAAAGGATCTAGAGCTCCTTCACTTCAACATTTCTTCAGGACCAAATTTTATGGGTTAAAGCTTAAGCACAGCCAGGTTCTTGTCAGTTATCACACAGTTCTCTGCATCATTCATAGGCCATTTAAAGCCAAATTCTGCTTCAGCAAAATTTACGTGAGAGCACTACGACTCAGCCAGACATGGTGATGCTGTGCCTGTTTACTGAGGCTTTGGACAGAGCTCCTGCCCCCACTCACCATCCTTTCAAAGGAAACACTGAGGCATAGAAAACCTGTGCCAGTGGCTTTTGTGGTTCAGGAACTGGGATGCTTAGGGGTTAAGAACTTCAAAAGGAAAGTTTGTTGTTGGCAAATTTGACTGTGAAGGGTATTCTCGATGGGAACACTCATAGAAGGGATCTACAAATCAAAAAAATTGTCATTCATTGATGTAGCCTCCTCTGCAGCTCTCAGAGGTGATCTGCTTCACCATCCTCCCTGCTGGAAAGCTTTCTTTCCAAGCATCTACTTTAAACCTCCTCTGCTGATTTGTGCATGATCTACATTGCAGAGGGGGGATGGATTAACTCCCCCTTTCCTCCAGCACCATTAGATATATAAGGTACAATGATTAATGTTTCTAAATTATACCAGCATCCTTGGGCACAAATGTCAATATTACTTCCTTGCAGAAGAAAACTGTACCAAATTTAACTAAAGCAGTTAGCAGCCAATTTCTGTGGATTGGGACAACTCCCAAAACATTTGCTACTCGTTTTACTTCTGGGCCCTTCTATTTACTGGTTGTCTCATTCTACTGGGTTGTGTTCACTGTACCTCTGAAGAGCTGCTGACCCTGTGTAATTATTTTCACAGTAACAGTATCAGTTTCACAGGTAAGGCTGCTGCTGCCAGTGCAGAAACAGAGAGTACTTGGTACTTTGGAACCAACACTAACCTGTTTCAAATATCCTTTTTTTTTTTTTTTTTTGGTCACTGTTTCCTCTCATTTTTAAGCTATTTTATTCTCTGCCATTCTTTTCTAATCCAGCCTCTTTAGCATAGGTATTACATGTCTATGTGGAAGAAAAATGCCAGTGTGCATTTAAAATCTGTCATGTACTCCTAAATCATTTATATATTAGAAAGGTATTTAATGCGCTGCTAACTCGTATTTGGATCACTTTTTATTCTGAAGAAAATAACTAATGACTGCCAGCTAATATTTAATTCTGTCTAGACTACTGAATGTTATTTTTAAGACTATTATAAAAATTCTGATTTTTCCAACCAGCTCCAAGAGACACAACACAAGATTTTCATGTTTTCAAAGATAAGGAGATTCATTTATGCTACTTTAAAATCTTTTGCATAAATATATCCATTAAAAAATACACAGAAGTTAGCTTAATACAGTGCATAGAGTTTAGCACAGTTATGTAAGTGTTATTGAAGGAACACTAACCCTTCCCTAGTCAAAGCTGAAATAAACAGTAAATATTCACCTCTTCTATAATGCATTTTTTGAGTTCCCCTCAAAGCAGTTTACAAAGATGATCACAGGAAAACTGAAGCCTGTGTGACATGTAATGCCTGCAAATACTTCTGTTCTATTTTTAATAACAAGGAATTTTTTTTTAGGCCACTGAAATGGCTGTTAAAAAGCCATTAGAATATCTACCACCTTCATACATACCTTTTGATAGGGAAGGGCAAGGACACAAGAAAATTCTTTCAGTCTGAATCTGTGGCTCTTTGAATCTTGAGCTACGTGTAAAGGGTACCTCAGTTTAGGGAGAGGAGGATGAGCTCTGTACTCTCATGCCTCCTTTCCAGCTTCAACTCTACCATCATATTCAGGGCACTCCTGTGCAGGCAACAGCTCCAGGAAATTGAATTCTGGTCCACAACTCAGTGAGAAACAGGACTAACTGCTAAGATACAGAAGTTTGGGTTGGGCTTCTTTACCCCTTAGAAATGACAATTAGGGCTGTGAACTACTCTGAATTCCGTGCTGCAAGGCTGTATCCACATCACACCTTAGAGTGTGGATTTCTCTAAGGAGACCCAGTCTGCAAATCCTCTCCTTGCACTCAGACAAGACAGAGGAATGTGCCACCTTGGCCTGCTCTAGGTGCCCAGCAAACATTGCTATGAAATTCTGGGCATTGGTGACCAGAAGGCTGGGGGCTGCAGGGCAGGAGAACATCACCTTAGATAATTTTAATTTCAAATATATCTCAGTTTAAGTGTCTGAGCAAAACACAAGAAAAAGTGGCAGAGATACCCTAGACAGGAATCCCTAAAACTCAGTGTGTTTTTGAATGCAGCAAGCTCACTTTCAGAGAGATACTGAAGACCTTTACTCCTCTTCTTGTACTCCTCAGACTGCTCACCTCTCACCTTCAAGGTTTCAGGGCAGTCTGCACAATCAACAGCAGACTGGATCTCCAACACTTATTCCTCCAATTTGCATCATATCCATGGACCATGGAAGTGATGGCCTTTGGCCAGCTTCTCAAAATGTGGAAAGAGCAAACGCCTGAGACACAGAAACAAAGGGATTCTGTGAAGAGTTAAGGGAAGTGGAACTTAGCTACCTATCTTCAGTTTCCAGTGCTTAGGTTAATCCTGTTTTGAAAATCTCTCTGTGAAGGTGGAATGCCAGTATCATCTAAGGATTTTTTCCTCTAGATGTTTAAAAATGTGAAATCAGCAGTTGCTAGGCATCAGTCACAATATTACAGTAACTCACATTCAGGAATAAGATGAAGCACAAATGCACTAGAAACTAAAAGAGTCACTCCAAAATGAACAGCCTGTGGTAAAAAATAGAAGCTATGGTGAGTCATGCAGAAACATTTGTAAAACATCTTAAATATAATAGTTGGAATTTCAGGCTTCTCAGTATCTTTTTTATGAATGCAGGCTGACTTTTAACATAACAGGTATTTTCAGAAAGCAGACTTGTTTTTTTATGGAGGGATGCACAAGGAGACCTCCAGATGAACAGATCATACCTGAGCAGAAAACACATCAATTATTTTTGAGGTCTAGATCCCAAAATAATAAATGACAAAATACAATATGCCAGAACCACAGGCAATAAAGTAAAAACATGATTTTTCACCTGATCACCACTACACTCTCAAGCAGAAAGAGTTGGGAATAACTTAAAAGCCACACCTCTACTCCTGAAAATACTCCTTCATCATTGCTGCAGCCCCATTTAGTACACTATAGAATTTCACTGAACAGGTTGGTTCCTTCACTGCAGCCTTTCCATGAAGGTGAACCTTTCCAAACAAAATGCTAAACTGAGCCAATGCAGTGGCAGCAGAAAGACAAACCATGCTCTCCACCTCACTCTAGAAAGGACAACTAAAACTGTTTAGACTCTGCCCCAAAAGACTTTGAGGACGTGGTTTCACCAGTCAAAAACTGTCTACCTATCCACCCACATGCTATCATAGGGCTTAGGAAAAAAGATAAACAGCACCCAAGGGTTCCAGTTTTACTACAGAAGGTGACATTTTCCAGACTGTAAGCTGGGCAGATTTTACTTGATTTCCATGAAACATACTTAGCCTAGGTCTACTGGGTCCAGCTCTCTCCACATCAAACATGAAGTACTCATTCCTATAAGCACCAGGCAGAAGTACTTTGGACAGAGATTAGACTTTCCTCATCAAAAGATCTCAGAGGAATCCCATGGCATTCCATGACAAAGCATGCTCCTTTTTGATCACGGCCTCATGGCTTATACACTACAACTCACTCAGTACAGCCTTTGCTGATCTTGCTTTGTTAAAAGGCTCCATCCCCTGTAAGGACACCAGGGAAACCCACAGCAGAAGAGCTGCCTGAAACACCATCCCTCAGGACGTGCAGTTCCCTTGCTCCCCTTCTGCTCCACAGTCCTGCTCGTTTGACCTCTGAGCAAAACACATCACTAACACAAATGTTCCTCTCATGCTGGCTTTACGGTCCCAATTAGCCCTGGTTCCATCTCCCCGGGGCCTCACTGCTGCTGCTGAAACCAGCTTTGAGTCAGCAGCCAGCCCTTGCAAAGAGGACAGACCTGCTACTTCATAAACCAGCAAGAGCTGCCTGCACCCAGGGCTGCTGGCACTGCGGGGCCTCCTCGCCCCTGTGCCCGTGTCAGGGACGTGCTGAAAGCCACACAGCCAGCACAGGATGGTGCCAGGGTGGGAATTCAGGGCTCCTGTCTCATCCTCCAACATTTAAACTACTCCCTCCTAGTGAGCAGTTTATCAGACCTCCTTTGGGAAAGCAACTGCTGGTCTGGAGAACTGCTCCTGGCAGAGCAACAAACTGAAAAACTATATATAGTGTAGTTACCACCATTTTCATAACAGGAATTACTATCAGATTTCATCTGCAAGCAATTCATTCTGAAGCTGTTCTCTTCCTGCTGGGAGAAGACAAGTATAATTTACATTCATAAATCAATCAGTTCCTGACGGAGAGATCAGGATTTACCACAGAGCTGTCAAGCCAGAATCCGTGAATACGCAGATTTTCTTTTATCAAGTCAAAAAGCAACCAGCCCTCTAGCAGCACCTCGACTGAAAAAGCAGGCTCCTGGCTCCCTCTGAATGTAACCTCCCACACGTCAAGGCACATCCCGCTGGCAAAGGCTGCCAATGCACTTCCGCTCACTTGGCCAGGTCGGCAAGGCATTCCCTGTGCCACCACCAGTGGCATCCCAGAGACCCTGCCAGCAGCTCGGCTGTGACCCCAGAGAGGGGTCACAGGAACTTGCAGTGGCAACTGAAGCAAAAGCTCCTTCTCTGTTCCCGTAACTGAGCTTCCCAAGCTCCCCTTTTCTCAGGGAAAACTCATTCATGCATGTGTGTCTGCCTGTGAACACCAGGCTCAGGACAAACAGCCCCTTCCCGGCAGCTGAGCGCAGGGGAAAGGGAAGCCTTGGGGTTGCAGAGGCTCATGCAGGAGGTTACAACTCTCGTTAGCAAGAGGAAACACAGGTTGCCTGATGTGTCTGTAATTTCCAAGGTTAACCCTTCAGACAGCTTTATCCCATCACTTTCCTGCATTTCCTAGCTAATTAGAGAGGTAATTTGTGCCTGTTTCATAATTCACAGCGATTAGTAGAATAATTATAGAAATTTTTAAAAAATAAATGTGACCAGACTCGTTTTCAATAGCTGTGGAACACTCAAGAGAAACACCAGCCAATACTGTTCCTTCAGCTTGTCCCTAATGTTGGTACTCAACAACAAAAACCAAAAAAACCCCCAAGCAAACAGTAGGTATTTGTCTCCACATTACTCATTGTGCCAAAGTGTATTTTCTGTTTCAATTAACAAGATTCTCTAAGACTCAGTCAAATTAACCTTATTTCTACAAATACACCTGAGCACTCCCATAGCATCAAAGACAGGTATATGTAATTACTCTGCATTATAATGCACTGAGCACAGCTATGAGCATTTTTTAAAAACCAATTGCAACAAAGGTTTAGCCTCTAGGCAAAGGTCCTTAAATTAGCAGCTTCGATGCTGAATGCCAATTGGGCAGAAGAAGCAGGGCATCCCTGCTGAATGGGGACCCTGCACCAGCCCACACTCTGGAAATGGAAAGGGATGCATTATGAACCTAAACACAAACGAACCTAAGCGTTTCTAAACCAGCTTCCTCCAGGGAATTGCATGTGCTCCACATTTCTGAATCACGTTCACTTTAACGCACTGACTGTAAGGCAGACGAGGAAGAGCCCAGCTCGGCACCAGCGGCAGGGGATGGGTGCGAGCTACAGCTCCGTCCGCCGGCAGAACACACAGACCGCAGCGTGTCTGAGGTCCTGCGCTGCCAATTTACTTTCCTGTTTCCCTCTCTCATTTCCCTGCCAAGGTTACTCTCCTAGCTGTCACAGAAGATGTACAAGATCTTTCTTCTACTGTTTTATGTCCGCTTATTAAACATCCTCCTTCCTGCCAGGGGGAACCCGGAAAGCAAGCTGGATACTCTCTGCCCCGAGCGCTTGCCAGTTCCCACCAAAATGAAACAAAGCCCTTCACCGAGGGGAGGCAATGAAGACAAAAACAGGTCCCTTCACAAAAGAGACTCCTGAAAGGGCGTTCAGTCGTCACACAAGCGATTTGCTGCTTTTGGGAGCAAAAGGTTTCAAAAAGGCAACTCCACGTGAAGAAGCCGAATTCATTAGCGCCAAGGAAAAAACTGCGAAGGATGGTCACTCCTGATGTGAGTTTGCCCTACAGGGAGAGGGATGCAGCCTGAGAAAAACGAACCAAAGATCGCTTTTCGACCCAGTTTTAACTAAATCACAGGATCCCTAATATAAACATTAAACTTGCCTCGCTCAGCAGCAAAGTGAGAAAAGAGCAGTAAAAAGTTGGGGGAGTGTGGAGAGGAGGGAAAAGAAACTTAAAATCAAGAGAGCGGCGGTCACGGAGAGGCTGCCCCGGGGAGCTGGGGTCAGGGACGGGCTCTGCGAGGTGTCCGGGCGGGGAGCGAGCTTGACTCTCCCGTGCCCGGAGTTTTTGGGTAAGGGGCACCGAGCGCACCGAGCCCGAGAGGGGAACGGCAGGAGCCAGAGGGGAGGCGGGGAGCGGGGATGGGGACGCGGCGGGCGGCCGGGGGAGCGGCGGAGCGTGGCGGCCGAGAACGCCCCCCCGTCCCGCACGCACCTCCTGGAACAGCTCCAGGCTGTAGGTGTTGTCGTCGTCGGCGAAGAAGAGCACTCCGGGCTGCGGGGGCGGCAGGTGCTGGTGCCGCTGCCGCAGCCAGGCCAGGCCGGCGTT
>VYXF01005602.1:0-45382 GCA_013397295.1 Polioptila caerulea
GCTCCGGCGGCAGCGCGGGCCGGAGGGGCCGTGGGGCTGCGCTCGGCCGGGAGAGCTGCCCCGCCGCATCCCGCGTTCGGGGTGCTCGCAGGGACGCGACCCGGCGGAGGAAGAATAGCGGCTTGTTGTTTTGCAGTGTGGGTGCCTCCACCCCTGGAGTGGAGCTGTTCGCTGTAGATGTGCTCCGGCAGTGCCGGGGCTGGCAGTAGAGCCTCTCCCGCTGGGTGTGTGTGCGGATCCTGGCACACGAGCTCCTGCTTCCAGATGCGCCCGGCTGACAGCAGCAGTGTCTCGTCCCTGCTGCCTTTCCTGTAAAACCACCTTTCCTGTTTTATGCTGCCCAGAGTTTGGTTTGTCCTGATGTTAGATGTGAAACTGCTGTTTCTTACCGGTGTTAGTGTTTTCCGGCAGATTCTGTATTAACAAAACTTTGGCCAAACTAACACAAACTGCCTGGTTGTTTTTCCTTGGGGGTTTTGTGGCTGTTTTCAGTATTCCTTAAGTTGCTAAGATATCAGGCCAATTACTTCTGTAGCTGTTATGGATATGTCTCTAATTTTTATAAATTTTTATCTGTATTTCTTTCCTTTTGACTGAAGATCTGGTTGAACAGAGGTTGCTTTATAAGCAGCACCTATTCAGAACAAACAGGAGGCAAGTATATATCCTTCAAAAGTAGACAATAGGGAGTATGACACTGTTCTTGATTTAACTCTGCAGCAAACTTACAAAAGAGTGGTAAATTGGGTTCTGAGTCTAGATTTCATAGAACTTAATAGAAAAAAATCTATTCTGTTCTGTTAGTTATTTGTACCTTCACATCCCTACTTTGAGCTATACCAGGTATTCAAATTTATCACATTGGATAAAGTTAGAAACTTTCCCATCATGATCTGACTCATTCTTTAGTTTCTTCCACCTCACAGATAGCTTGTAGAGATATACTCGTACTTGTTGCTTCCATGCAATTCTATAATGCAATGTAATAATCAAAGTCCACTTCTTGTGTGTAAACTTTGTTAGTTCCTAGGAGTATTCCAGTACTCTGGGTGATGGGATTTAATAGTGTGTCTGCTATGAGGAAGTGACTGGATAAGCTGTTCTAAAATAAAGCCCCACATGAACTTAAAGCTTCACAAAAAATAACTTTGTTCCCAAAGAACAGCATTGGAAAACTTACTTCAGAATTGTTGCTTATTTAGAAGCTTATTTTAGCCAGTGTAGAGAAACCATACATCAACCAAGCTCACAATGTTCACAGAGGAATTTGTGAAACCACACAATTCCTATGGGATCCATGAAATATTCCACTTTTTCATTCGGACAATAAATGCAGCAGCTCCAGAGCTGCAGCTGGAATTTGACTGGTGAGATGCCCTGCATTTCCTAGGTGATAACTGGGTGCCATTCTTAGCAACCTGGAGACAGTGTTTCTTGTTTTTTCAGGGCCAGCAAATCCCAGCCTACAAATCCCAGCCTACAAATCCATGCCAAAGTGTTTTAACTGGCTGCTCCAAATCGTCGTTCTGTATCAATGAGGAGTTTATTCTGTTTCTTGTTGCATTTACTGTCCTAATGATGGCTCTGAGAGGGGTTTTTTGGATTTTGTTTGGGTTTTTTTTCCCTTCTTTCTGGAGTATTCTTTGGGAAAGGGGGTGCAGCTGATTTGTTTACAAAGCAATTGTGCTTTATTGGAAGTCATAAAGTGGTTCAATACTTAGTTAACTGTTTCTGATAATCAGGCTATTCCTGCTTTCTGTGAGCAAATAGGGGATACTTTTTCCTGGATAGATCTTTTCTCAGAAGTTGCTCAAAGCTTTAGAATATAAATTTCTGCAAGCAGCAAGGAGTTCGTGCTTTACCCTCATGCTGTGTCACAAAACTAAGTATCCTCACAAGAGCTTTCCAGTTATTGGAAGAAAAGCACACCTTTAAAAGGTATTGTGGCACAAGGAATGGACTTATCCACAAATCCTCAGATTTTAGTGAGTGTGATGTGCCTTTTACATGGCTTTACATGGTGAGCTTTTTTACATGGCTTGCTCATGTGTAATACAACTTGGAACAACCTTGATGATCATCATAACTTTAATTTCTTTCTGAGTTAAAACTATAAATGACCAGACAACAAGCCTAACGCTGACGTGCGGTCTGCAAAAACTGCTTTCTTATGTTTTGTACAGAAAACATCAACTCATTATGTAATCTTCAAGGTTTCTGGTGCAGATTCTCTGGGTGTCTGGAATGCCCTGAACACCTTGCAAATATCACTCATTTCCAAATGGAAGATTGCTGCTATTGGTTTGGTTTGCCTTTTAGGGGGGAGAGGAAGTTGGCATGATGGTACATTAGTTCCAAATCACACAAGAAATAATAACAAAGATTGTAGTTAATAGGACAGCTGAGGAGTGTTGTGTTTGGGTGAGGGGAAGCTAAGATGCTTTGTTTTGCTGATACAGAAACTGATTTTATTTATAACTGGACAAAAATAATACAGCAAAACTTGTCTTTCTAGTTTAGTCTTCAAATACTATTATAAAACTAAGTTTTGTCTTACTACTTACTGGTTTGTAATTACTAAAAAATATATGAGATCTAGTAAATCCTCCCCACTGAGGAAAAGTGGGCCATATCTGCATTTTTGTGTGTGTGTGTGATAGAGTTGGAGGGGGAGCACTTAGGATAAGAGTTTGGACTTTGGCTAACTGGATTGCAGATTTGGCTTCTAGTATGAGCTAAGGTTTGGGGTTTTTTCAGCTTTTTATGCATTACATTCCGTGTTCGTGGGAGTTTTGTCTCATACTTTCAAAAAGCCAGACATCAGCTGCTCCAAGGGGATGATGCCTGTCTGTAGCTATGACTAGAAGAGCCCACAAAAATATTTATGCTAAAACTGGATGGGAATTTTCTTTTGCTCTTGAAGTTGAATGTGTCATGGTAAAGAATTCTTTTACAATTGTCTCTTTGTAGTATCCTAATCCAAATGGGAGCAGTGGAGATAATAGATTTGTTTCTCTCTATATTTAATTGGACAACAAATGTAAGTGATTTGTTTTGATTACAGAGTTGGTCAAGATAACCTCCAGAGGCTCCTCCCAACTGAATTTGTTCTACAGATCTATTTTTGAATGGTTAATGAAGTGCTAAATGAACCAGAAGTAATACTCAGAGTATTAACTGCTGGGTTTTTTATTTTGCTCTTGCAGCACTGGTATAGTATTAACTTTCACAAAATACAAACAAACCCACGCAAACAAACAAACAAAAACATCCAGCGCAAAATGAAGCCCAGCTAGGGGGTAGAGGGAATTAAACTGGTTTAAAAAAGAAAAAGAGACATTTTTATAAATCCTGTATGTTAAATTGTAGTCATATGGAAATGCAGCAGACTTAGTACAGTTTATGTAATTCTGGATCTGACTTCTCAGTCTAAGCAATACTTAATGGTTTTGCAGCACATATGTTATTTTATATGGAATGTAGCTACACTTGAATTCTAGAAAAGTATTTTTCTAGTTAATTCTGGGCACAAATTTTGTGCAAGGCAGTCTAAGATGCCTGTGTATGTCAAAGAAGAAGTGTGAGGGACAGTAGACATCACCACTTGTTCTCTATTTCCAGTGTTCTTAAAGCCAGCAGAGCAGGACATAAAAGCACTTGGTCAACTGTGTCTGCTAAGTAAACTCCCTGGGAATGGTCATAGTCTGTCTTTGGAAAACTATGCTCACATACCTGAGCTCCAGAAATGTAAAAACCAAATTCTAAGAGGCCAGCTTACCTTTGTCAAGCTGAATGGGAAAAATGATGGAGCACTGGTGAAGGTTTTGCTTGTCTTGCAGCAATGGAAGTGGCTCCTTCAGTCGAGTTTAAGAACAAGCAGTTGGGTCAAACATACACCTTTACATTCAGTGATCTCTGGTTTCATGCCCTGCTGCTTTTCACCAGTAGAGGGTTAGATAAATCCCAAAAGACTGGGATTTGTTGTTTGGGGTTTTTGTCTACTAATTAATACATTTGCTTTAATTCGCTTACCTTCATGGGTTTTTATGCAGAAACACCATAGCAGTTTTGCCTACACCTTCTGATTAAAGAAACATTTGCAAATGTAGCTTTTGAAGGTTGTGAACCACAAAGCATCTTTGTTGAACACAGGAGACTTACTGAATTGACTAAGACTGACTGTAAATTCCCTGAAATTTTGAGACAGCTGAGTCACATTTATTGTGATAAAGCTGTGTGTTCTGACCCCTTTCTAAGGCAAAGAAATGTAGAGAAACATCCCTTGGGTTATTTTCTTTCCAACAGAAAAGACAGAAAGCTGGATGGTTGCCTCCTAGATTGTACAACATGTCAAAAAACTTATCTGTCATGAAGACTTCACTGTTTTTCTTTTTTTCATTCTCGTTAGTCACTCTTTTGCCAATACTTAATCTAGCAGTTAATGGTGATGAATGACTCTTGCCCAATATGTTCCAAGACTGTTCCTGATTTTTAACTCTTGCTGCTAAATTGGGTCCCGCTCCTTCCAAAAACATACATTTTCTGATGAAATTGCATTTGTTGTCTTGGAAAACTGTCCTTATCTGTCAGCTCTTTAGCTGTGGGTCCTTGCAGATGATGCTAAATTGTTAAACAAAAAAATTACTCCTTGTTGCAACCTTATTCCTTTTCTTAGCTATCAGCAATCAACAAAGAAAGAAATTCTTGAAGATCCTCAAAACGCAAGAAACTTTGAACATTACTGAAAGGAAAATATTCAAGATTCAGCATTTCATCTGAGACTAATCAGCCATAAGTAGAAATACATGCCTGTTCTGTGATCTGAATGTAACAGAACAAAATTTCCAGTACCTTGGGACTTTGACATCTGACTTGCTGCAAAAGTGAGGAGATTGATCTCTGCAAAGACATTGGCAAACTAAATGTGGAATGCTTGAAAATACAAGTGCAAAAGAGAGAGAATGAGCAGAGGGGTAAGGGCTTGTTTACCAGGCAAGCAGAGTGGAGAGGAATTGTTTCTTTCTCAAACTATTCAGTTTCAGTTCTGACAAAACTCAATAAATATGCTTTCTGTGACAAGGAATGTTATGATCCAGCTTCAGTGCTTGTGACAATAAGATACTTTTCATTAAATCTGGGGAACACTTAACTTGATTCTTGGCTACAGGCGCAGTTTGGAAGCTGGAAGTTAATTGTGCTAACATAAGAAGTTTCTAGATAGAGCTAACTTCCTCTGGGAAAAGGGAAGTCAAAACTATCATTGCATATACTCCAAAATATGCCTGTGGTGTCATTAAACTGCTTAGACTCTAAAACATACCACTTAGTCTTCTTTTTTTTTTTTTTAATTTATATTCCCGGCTCTTTACAGAATAATCAGGAAATGCTATGACTAATAATAAAAGTGGAAGTGATACTAATAACACTGAAAATTGCTCTTCTGCCTTTGTGGATGTTGAACAACCAGTTCCACTTACCAGTTTATCAAGGCAGTCTCCACTGGTGGGAGGGAACTGATAAATATATTGTGTTTTATCTTCTTGCAGTTTCATGCTGTCACCTCTGAAATCTTCAATTTTAAGATATTAAGTACGGTAAAAGAGCACTTGTCCCAAGAAAGCCTCTGGTATTTAAGAGCTAATTTTTAAGCCACAACCAGACATCTGGAAAAATCTTGATTGTGGTGTATAATTGAAGATATGTCTGTGAGTTCCACTGCCAGTCTAGCAAGATTGATTTGTGATAAATTGCATTTATATTTTAGTGTAGTATAGTAATGTATGAAATTGTAATGCTGTAATTGGAGAGGATAAACTTATTACATGAAGTTTTGGATAAGAGACTGCTAGTTAAAAGAAAGGGCTTAAATTGATTTTAACATTTTATTTGAGAGGGTAGAGATTAACTCTTTTGCTAGTGTTCAACCAAGGTTGAATATCTAAAATTCTAATAACTTGCCTTTCTCTTCAACCTGCTCTGTAATGGAGGATAGAGCACTGATGTTGTTATCACTGCTCAGCAGCACTGCCTTGATCTCAGATAGCTCCAGCTTGGAGTGTTTTGACAGCTCGGGAGTGATGGCAAAAACTACCACCAAGAGATAAAGATGAACACAAGCCAACGGGCAATGAAACGGCAGAGTTTGTACATGAAGAAAAGGATAGCAAAACCTATTCCTGACTATGGAAACTCTTAAATATGTTGTCAAAGTGCTTTGTAATCCAGCTCTTCAAGTCTTCTTTCATCACCTCTTTTCCAGGCTTTTCATTGTACATCAGCAGATAATACAGTATCACAAACAGCTCCAGGGTGATATGAGAAGTGTAACCATGATTATAGATTCCAGCCTCTTGTTGTCCTGGTATGTGAGCAGGTTATTTATTTAAACAACAAAAAAGATGCTTTACGAGATAGATACGCTTCCCTAATTGGTGTTTTTTTAATGGGTGGAAATTAAATCCAAAATGCTGGAGCTTTTGTGGTCTTCTGTTTTATTCCACGGTTAAAATTCACCAGGCTGAACACTGATTTCAGTCTTTTGGAATATACACACACCTATGAAAACATTAATATAATGTTTCCAAAGAACCATCTATATATTTTAAAAAATCTTCCTTGTTTGTGCAAATGTGTACAGTTCTCTCAATAGTGGTGACTGATTCCTACCAGTATCTTGTTGTCTTTATTAAAATAAAGGCCTTTCAATTTAATGTATCCTTACAGAGCTCTGATGGTAGTGGTAGGCTGCATGTGCCTTAGTCTCAAAACATTTAATCTGGATATGAAAATTACTTTCTAAACTGAGAAGCTGGGAAATCCTTAAACTACTGCAGAGATGTGACTGATAGTCACTGCTTAGATACCTATGAACTTATGTCACTTCTTTGGGAAGTTCATGTTCACTACAAACATTATCTATTTAGACAAACACTAGCATTTCTTTCAGATGCATCAACCACAACTCTCTGGTATGCTGACCTTGTTAGAGAAACAATTTGGGTTACAGCTTGAAGTAGAGGAAAAAGGGATGCACAGCACAGAGCTTCGTGGCTCAGTAGCCCCACGCTTACCGTGCTTGTGTTGCACAACATGGTTTGCAAAGCAGATGCTGTAAGGAAAGGGTCATAACATTTGCAGCATCTGCTTAAACACTTGCTCAGTGGTGAAACTCGTTGCAGAAACACCAGAGCTGCCTCTGCATGAGCCACAAAAATGAAGAGTTTCAGTTCTGACCAAAGGCGATGCTTTTCACGGCAACGCTCCGTTGTGGTGTGTTACAGACCAAGTGTGTGACTGCACGGGCCGAGGAGTGCGGCCACAAAGAGGGCCCGTGGTTTTGGGGGGTGTGTGCCTTGTATGACCGGCAGAGCAGACCCTTAATGACCACTTAGGCAGAGCAGACCCTTAATGACCACCAGAATGAGACCTGACCGTGTGTGATGGTGAGACCACACCCACTCTCTCCTCTCAAGCTGATGAGGAACCAAAAACCATTCCCACTCTGCCTCATGCTATTGAGGATCTAGGAAACCACGCCTTCTGTCACCTCTCATGCTCGTGAGGAACCAAAACCCACTCCAGCTCATGCTAGAGAGAGATGGTTTAAAACTGACTGGGAGTCACCACGTGGGATTCTGCCACCTCTGTGAAGAAGCCCAGGGCACTGGAGGACCAACAGGACACCTCAGGATCAGTGGTGGGATCTCCTGCTTGCACTCTCTCTCTCTCTCTTTCTCTTATACACTTAATGTGGCAGAATAATGCTGATGTTGTTGAGCAGGGGTTTGGTCTCATCTGCAGCCTAATTTGTGCGGGGAACTTTAACATCAAATCATAACAGATGCTTCTAACAGTCGTGTACAGGAATGATAACCATTTGATTAAGGACGCTGAAGAACCTTGTCCCAGTTTATTAGAGCTGGTTTTGTGCTTCAGGCTGGAGCATGCAGGGCCTACTGACACACACAGTCACAGTGAATCATGTTTGTTTGCATTTGTTGAACATAAATTCAAATGAATTGATGTCTTGAGCATCACAATTGTGGTATCCAGCCTGTAAATGCAGAGAAAAGTGCTTGCTGTTCAACCAGTGTCAACAGCTACAACAAGAATAAACACTCCTAGAGGTTTCAGAGAAGCTTTGTTTTCTTTGTAACTTAATAAGTCAGATGAGTTTATAAAATTGGGAATTGAGTCTTGCAATGTTGTTTCACATAGAAGGCTCTGTTTTCCTATGTGCTTAGGTGTAATACACCGACGTGATCTGTGACCTTTAGGGAGATGAAATCTGATGGGAGCAATTAGTGGTGCCAAATTCTTTGCAGATGAATATTATCCCCACTTGGTGTGGGGGGTAGGCACGACAGTCTCGGTCTGTTGAAAATATTTTATGGAAAACTGTTTCTGTTTGCCTCTCAGCAGGATTATCATCTACTGCTAAATAAATATTTAGTTAATCACCATTGACTGTATCACAAACAAGTGATAGGGAGTAGGACTTCATTTCTGACTGACCCTTGAAAAGCTGAGGTGTTTTCCTGTTGTGATCGTAGCTCATGTGGAAGAAGACAACAGCTTCCACAGGGCAGGGTTTGTATGGAACTGGATTTTTTGCTGCTGTCTTATTCCATGTGTCTTTGTATAGGATAACCTGCTGAGAACTGTGTGAGTTTCAGCTTTTTATAGGACAAGTGTATTCAGCTGCAGAATTGAATTTTTTCATTACAGTGGCTGTGCCTTTGTGTTAACTCTGCTACAAACGTCCTTTGCTCAAGAAATTGTTTTGAAAAAGGAGCTAAGGAGTAGCTCAGTGGAGAAAGCATTGTTTTAGTTTTTCAGTAGAGGAGTTTAAACAAAGAGAAAAACAAAACAACCTACTTCCATGGCTTTTGCTGAGACATGTGGTTCCTTACAAATCCTCGAACAAAAATAAAGTTGCATGCTATCCTCTGTTTGCCAGTAAATAAAAGATAATGATTTCTGCTAACTAATTCAGTAAGTCCATGCAGACTAAACCCATGCTCCTGTTAAATACTACTTGGCTACAGAAGTCTATAAAGATAGCATAAATGGAAAGCTAATTTATATTTGGATTACAGAACCGAAACTTCCATTTCCAGTTCAGTGTTCTAGGCTTACTGTTGAAAATCTGTGAAGATGCAAGAATGGTGCTATCCATTGCCACTCCAACAGCTTTTTCTGGTTTTACACTTTGGTTGTTTTCAGGGTCTGGAGTAACTTAGTACAGCAGAAACACTTTATCTCAATTTAAAGCTGCTGCCAGACTGCATCCTAAGAAATGCTACAGGGGAAGTAAACAAGATACTGTAAGTCAGTCTGAGCCTGATGTCTTTTTCAGCTGCTTCTGAGTAAAGAAAGGGCTGACAAGGTGACTGTTCTGTGTAAAGATGAATGTAAATTAATAATTGAACCCTCTTGACACCATTGCTTGTGTTAGAGAGGCAAGTGTAGCTGTGTGGGGTCTGCAGTAGCTCTGGAGTTTTATTGCAGTTCTTTCCCTGCCTTTCTGGTAGGGACAGTAGGGAGAGGAAATCTTTCCTCTTCCCCAGTGCAACGAGGTTCATCTTGCTGCAGCAGTAACTTCTCAAAGCCAAGGTGACAAAGCTGGGGAGATGAGTGCTGAGAAAGGCCCTGGGTCTGAGTTACAGGTCTGGCACACGGCTGCTCATGTTGGGTGGGGATTCAGACTGGACTGGAGCACAGAACACCTGGATTAACTCTGCTCTGGTTCCTTGTCTGTGTGCCAGCACTTCCTGTTTTTAAAGATCCTGTTTACTGTCTGCATTCCAAATATCCCAGGAAGGTGGGAGGATGGGAAGAAACATGGAAAGAAAACTAAACAGCATTATTTAAGGTGGAATTTTTATATATATATTTTTTTTTAGTTCTATAACCAGCATTTGTTACTTTTCAAACCTGGTTTCATTAGTTACATTCTAGAATAAGCTTTTGTTTACATTGTCTGGCAATAATTTCCAAGAGCAGAACTGTATGTGAAAGCTGACACTGAAACCATTAATATTAGCAGCAAGGAGCAGAGTAAGGTTTTGTGATGTGCTTTGGCTTCATATTCTTCCTGATGTTCACATAAAACAGTATTTGTCAGCCATATGAAATGGAGTATTAAACAAAAATATGTAATCAGAGGAAAACCTTATTTCTATGGGTACAAAATGACGTGGAGCTCTGATTTTGTTGCCAAACTTTAAAGCTTTTGGTTTAAACAGCTTGTAAGAATTTGGGTGCTGTTCACTGACCTTCAGAGCTCACAGCCTACTGTGGAGGAACAGGACAGAGCCAGGTGGAAAAGTAATTCTCATCCTGCTACACAGCAAGCCAATTGCTGAAATTATGAGTAAGCAGATATGTGAGTGTAAATAGATGATATGTTGTTTGTCTAATTCGTTGTTGTGCTTTATGACTATTAGTCCTCTATAAATAACAAAATCCTGTCCTTTGAGGTGGAGCTAGAGATGGAATTACTGAATGATTTTGGACTAAAAAGGAAAATTTAATTCCAGGCTTTTCTTGGTTTAACAAAGAGAAGAAGTTCTGCCTCTAGCAGGAAGAAAATGTTCTAGGACAGATATTCTGCCTTTGGTATGTCATGGGATCCCTAGGGAGAAGGCACAGTCCTACTGGGAATTCTGGAGGTCACCAGCAACTTGAAAATGCTTCTTTCTCGTGATCCTGTTTTCATGGCTCCCAGACAGTGAGGGAAGCTATAAACACTGTGCCTGCATGGATGGGGGAGGGTGAGCAAGGGGATTTCAGAATAACAATTCACAAAGGTCTTTTGGTTCATTTGGAGAGGAAAAAAATACTCCAGCAATAGTAAATCTTTTTAAACTGATCATCTTGGATTTGTTTCAGCTGTTTGATCCTGCAGCAACATAACACACATAGTTCCTCTTGGGAAATACTTTGTAGTGAGTTCTTCTGTTTTCAGGATGACCTCACCATTAATTTTATTCATAGTATCTGAAAGTCACTAGGAGAATATTGTATTCTGGAAAAAAAAATCTGGATGTAAGATAAATTTAGAGAGAACAGCTCTGAAACGTAGCCACCCCATAGTCTCATATCTAACTAAAGTGAAACTGCTTTTCACTAATTTTTAATGAGCTTTTGCATTCACAGGAAAGAACGATCTTGTGTTTCAGCAGTACTGTTATTCTACAGATGTTGGCAATAGTTTTAGGGGGCTTTAGCTGTCTAGAACAAGGCAAGTGTACTCAGCTCTATTTTTGAAGTGTGGAAGAAATGGGTAACTTCAAATAAAATTCATAGTGTTTGAAAATACTTGCCAGTTTCAGGAGGAAACTAAATGCTAAGATGTTTTTGACAGTGTTGAATCCTCCTGTTTGCTTCCCTTGGGCTGCTGTTTGTGATCAGATAAGGAGTTCTGGGTATCTGCACGTTTTCTGGGAAATAAGGACGAAAGCAATATGTATGAAATAAGACACGCCTGCAGTGCAACAGTCTGCTGTTTTCTATTCTGAGCAAAGCAATATTTTTACCAGTTAAATCTGTGTATAATAATGTTTTCATGGAGGACAGTTTCAACATCTTTGTACTACTCTTCCTGGATTCTGGAAGAGTGCCAGCTTGGCAAACAGGAAGAACAAAAGGACAGTACTGAAAATATCTAGTCTGGGGCAGTCTTACTGTCACCACACAGCAGGTTTGGACAGCAGCAAAATTAGGCAGACAGCTCTGCCCAGTTCTCTTCATGTTTTAGAGTGCCTGTTCTGTCTGATGGTGAGAATAAAACATTTTGGCATTTAAAAAGGTTGAAATGTCCCTTGCATTCTGAAAAGTGTTGTTCTTGTTCCAGGAACTCTTATTTGCTCAAACTCACAGCTTCTGTTTTGGGGTTCCACAGTACTTTATAAAAGCTTATTTGGGGTCATACCTGTAACTGATACTTCTGTCAGTGTGATAGAGAATCAGGAAAATCATTTAACCTACCCATAAGTGCACAGTAAATCAGGATCACAAATTGGTGGATAGTTAAATGAATAGAAGGCAATGCTAGGAGTCTAAAGGAAACTTCTGCCTGGAAAAGAAATCAAATCCAGACACAAATCCTAATGAGCAGCTCTCTGATACCAAAGATGCCACAAAACATTATAAAATGTTGCTATATCCTGTCTGTAAAAACAGTGTAATGGGATTTGTCTTGTGACTGGAAAAACTAATGGACTTCAATTAAAGTGTGGCAGTTTGCTGAATGACTCATTCACTTTCAACCGTGGGCTGATAAAATTGTATCGAGTGCTCAGTCTGTCCTTTTGAATGGGTTTTGAAACGCTGGCTGGTGTGTACAGCCATGCAGATTATTCAGTGCCCAGTCACTGGGCTGTGTTACCTCTTTGCATAAGCATCCCATACTTTGTACTTCAGTATTACAGCACAATGCACTTCTTGCCTCCTTGTATGCTTGCTGCAATTCTTGCTGCTTGGTGCTTTAGAGAGGGAAGAACTTGCAGAGCCTCAAGAGTAGCTGTAGGTGCTTGTGCTGATGACAGGCAGGCTTAACTGAATGCTGAAGTAAACAATAATATTTTTTCCCCTAGATTGCCTCCCTGATGTGCAGCGTGTGTCTTCATCTGTGAGGTGATAAAACTTTCATAGTTTTCTGAACCCAAATTTTCTAAGCTTGGAATCTCATATTCTTAATAAGGAACCATGCCATTTATATCAGATAGCTAATTTCTATCCTATAAGCAAATAGGTTTTATAAATTACCATTCATATGCTAAGTGTATCTGGAAGCAACTAGGAATCTGTATTATGGAAGGTATGTTTATCTTCCTTCTGTCTTCCCTCATGTATGTTTATTCTTTTTGAATGGAATCTCAAAACTAGAGATTGTTTTGCACTAGTCCAGATGTCCCAAAGCTTTTGGCAGGGAGAAAATGTTTAAGGTGCTTTAGAAAGGTCAGGGATTGCAGGTGCGATGAAGTGTTCATTTGAAGTGTTTGTATGTCCCCTTAGTTTGATTTAAATAACATCTCTCTAAAATTCCTGCAAAATTACAGTCCTTTTACTGTCGAAGAACATAATTGATTCTATTTATTCCAGGCAGCCTTCCAGATTTGAAAGTGTACACAGAAACACAAGCTGCCAGCTATACTTCAGAACTGTTTCTGTTTACATTCTTGCTTTCCAAATCCAAACCCTGGAGGCGTGCTTACATGTGCAAGTGAAATGAATGTGCACACAGGGTGACTGCATGCACTGATCCAGCACACGCCTGTATCCCAGCTTGAAACAAAAGCTGCTGTCTTGGTACGGTTGCTCTGAAAATTGTAGATTTTGGAATGTCCCGTTTGGACCATTTTCAAGTTTTTAAAGAAAAGGTATCGAGTTGTCATTTCAGGTTTGAATTCTTTAAGGAAGCCGAGGCTGATGTTTATTTTGAAGAGATGCTTGGCTAAAAGGATTTACATTTTTGATGTATGTGTGTCCCCCACTCCTGCCTGTTTCTTTGTTGCTGGGAGGGAGGGAGGAAAACTTGCCCTGGAATGAGGCGCCATCCTTGCAGCTGCTCTTGCCCAGCACTGCTGCAGTCCCCAGTGCAGACCTGCTGATCCTGTGTTGACTAATGGGGATCTCAGGAAGGAGCTAAAGCAACAGAAGGCAGCACAAGAAAGGGAAAGAGGGAAAGTGAGTTGTTCTCTGCCTCTTCCATCCATCTGACCTGTAACCAGTTGGCTCAGGGAGCGCCAGTGCCAGCAGGGTGAGGAGTGAGAACACACGCCTTGGGCAGGGCGAAAATGGGCTCTCATGGTTCAGAAGAGCCTCAGCAGGATGGTGGAACTGAAATTAAAAGGCTGCTGGTATAAACTCAGTCTGTGTTGTGAATATTTAATTTGATTACTGTCCATCTGTACTGCCATTGTGTGTGTGTGGACAGGAAAGCTCATATGACTGTGTGTTGTTTGTTTGGGGGCTTTGTGCTGGTTTGGGCCATAACAGTGGTGTGCTTCTGCCTGTGTTTGCATTCAGAAGTGTAAATAGGCATGTGATTCAGTGATAGGGAGAGGGAACCTAGTTCATGCTTTGCCTAATCAAAAAGATGCCATTTAACTTGTGTATTTCATTTTATCTGTGAGCTGAGCATAGTTATCAGTGGTTTGGAACCCTCCAAGTTACTCTGAATGGTGTTATTTGGGTTCACTGGTAATGTTTTGTAATTGGTAAGCTTCCCAGGTCTGTCTCTGTAAATACACTGTGTGTGCTGAGAGCTTTCCATTCCAGCATCCGCTCGCTGAGGCTGTTACAATGATGAGGGAAATAAAACAGCTTCTTTAAGCACTTTCTTAAAGAGAAGTCAGTTGCAAAGCGTTTCTAAATATGCATGAGGTTGTAGTGGAAAAGCATTTTTCTAAATCTGCAGTGGCACTTCAATACTTTTGTGGGTATTTTTAAAAGCTCAAACTACAAAGGAGGGATAAAAAAAAGACAACCCTATTGCTACTCAGAGTTGCTTAGGAAGCAGTGGATTTGGGAAAACATCATTTTCATTCTAATGTTTCTTTGTAAGAACTGAAGTGTGGCAAGAGCAGGTACTGAATGTACTTGGAAGAAAACTTTTTAGAAAAGAAATGTTAATGCAGCAGGGAGGATCACTTTTTAAAAATTATATATAAAATGTTATATATTAATTTTATATATACGTAATCTAATATATCCAGAAATATATTTTATATAAATACATTTTTTTTATTTGCTGAGCAAAGAGCAAGCATTGCAACCATTTCTTTTCCACAGTGAGAGCTTTCAGGAAGTTGATCCAACAGAAGAGATGAGAAGCTGTTGGTTTGTGGGTTTCTCTTCCTTTCTGTTGTTAAGAAAACAGATACAGGGGCAGCCCTAAGGGGGCTTGTGACTGTAGTGATAGGACAAGGAGTAATGGGTACACACTGAGTGAGGGTAAAATTAGGCTGGGTAGATGTTAGGGAGGTGAGGCCCTGGCACAGCTGCCCAGAGAAGCTGTGGCTGCCCCATCCCTGGAAGTGTCCAAGTCCAGGCTGGATGGGGCTTGGAGCAACCTGGGCTGGTGGAAAGTGTCCCTGCCCATGGCAGGGGGGTTGTGATGAGATGGTCTTTAGGGTCCCTTATAACCCTTAACATTCTATGATTCTGTGATGGATCTTTCCAAAATTAAGAGCAATGAATGCACAAATAAGCAACTTGGTTTAATTACTGAAAAATCCAGGATACTGCGTGAAGTATCCTGATTCCAATAAAGGAGACCAAATATTTTGTAACATGAAGTGTTCTCCAGTCTTGTCACGGAATGCCAATAGTTTGCATGTGAAAACATTCTGAACAAACTGGATTTCTTCTGCGAATACACAAATATTGCCCCTGGTTAAGGAAATTAAAAATAGGTTGGGATTAGGAGTGTTTATTGGTGAAGTACCACCGTGTGCCTGCTGGGTAGTTCTGCTCTCTGTTTGGCATCTCCCCTCACCCACTGGGCTGTAAAACACCTCTGCTCTGTCCAGATTCTGATTTTCTCATGCTCTGTCCCATTCTCCTTTTCTCTCTCATTTCCTCTGCTCTAAGATGGCATGAGCAGCACAGATAGAGGGTCACACGTGTTCCCCTCCTTTCCTTTGGCTTGGCAGGGACATTCATGCAGCTGCCAAAGGGAACTGGAACAGAGCATTGGCGCTAAATTAAACAAGCCCGACTACAAAGCCTTAGTGGGGCTCAGTTCTTCTGTCTCATTCATGGCAAAAAGGGTTTGTTGTTGGTGTAAGTAGCTTATACAGATCTGAAACAACTATGGCCAAGTCTTGTGTGTACATGGATCCTTAAAATCAAGTTTAGAGCTTTCAGTAAATATTTATAACTGTTATGTATGTGTTTGAATACTTTAGACGTTTGAGATGAGAAAAAAACATTTTTAAATATGGAAACATTGGTTTAGCTAAACTTAAAAGAGCTGATGGTTTGTATCATCCAAATTATAATAAATGCTTCACTTTCCAAGTTAAAACTGGACAACTTGTCTTGAGATTTGGTTAAAAAATTCTGTAATAATTTAAGTATTAAATATTTTCATCACCCCGCCATTGAAGTGTTCTATTAATGAATTAAAAGTTCAGATAAAAAAGAATCTTCTATTCTTAAGACTATATGTATATTGGTATTTTTCCAAACTAGTGTGATTCTATTAACTGTTTTGTTTGAGTAGGCATTTTGATTCAAATACAAGTTCTTAGGCTTATTTTTATCAAGACTTTTTTATGAATGTAAAATACAGCCATGAATATTCATCTACAGTTACAAGCGGCGTCTGAACCACTTCATCTGAAATTCTTGGTGATGTCTGTATTTTAAATTTTAACGTTTAAATTTCTGATTTTCACTCAGGTTTACAGGCACGAATCACTGCTCAAAAAGCTTGAAGTACAAAGTTACCCCAAGACTTCAAAATGCCTCCGCGGCCGTCATCCGGCGAACTATGGGGCATCCACTTGATGCCCCCCAGGATCCTGGTGGAGTGTCTGCTCCCAAACGGAATGATAGTGACTCTGGAATGCCTCCGTGAGGCCACCTTACTGACTATTAAACATGAACTCTTTAAAGAAGCAAGGAAGTACCCTCTCTATCAGCTCCTTCAGGATGAATCTTCTTACATTTTTGTAAGTGTTACGCAAGAAGCAGAGAGAGAGGAGTTTTTTGATGAAACGCGGAGACTCTGTGACCTGCGACTGTTTCAGCCTTTCCTAAAAGTTATTGAACCAGTAGGTAACAGAGAAGAAAAGATTCTTAATAGAGAAATAGGTGAGTTTGTCTTTTTTTAAAAAACGTAATCTGTTTAACTGATTATCCTCTTCAAAATATAAGAACTTGAAATGTGTCGTGTTTGTCACCTGTATCTGTCATGTTTTATAACATGTTGCATCAAACGTTCAAAGATGCTGTTCATTGTAAAGCCAGTATTTATAATCAGTGATTCAAACTTCTTTTTTCTGATCTGTTTTGTTCACCTTGGCTTTGTAAAGCGTGTTTGTATTGCCTGTGGATTAGAGGGTATCCTTTTGCTCATCTTTTATTAGCAGGATTTCATGTTTTTCCAGAGCAACACCTGTCCCATTATTTGGGAAGCCAGTTATAATTTATTTTGGACTTTGCAGAATTGTGAATTCTAGATTTAACTACAAATCTTAAACAACATTTATGGACACAGAGCTTAATCCTGCTCTAGCTTGCTTAGAAAATAAAATTTCAGAAATTGGGTGTTTTCACCTTTCCTTTTCCCCCTTCTGACAGAAGAGCATAGGGAGAGGAGGGAAAAAAACCACCTGAGGTTGGAGATGCAAAGGCAAGACAAATTGTGATGTTTTGAATCATCTCTGGAGTAGCTTATGATTTTCCACGATCCATTGAGGAATCACAGGGAATCTGGCATTTGTTCCAACATCTTGGTTAAGTATTAAATTGAGGCAGTACAAACATACCCACTCCTGTTTCATTGCAAACAAATGTGTACTGCAGTGGCAGAGACTTGTCAACTGGAAATACTTGTTCTGAGGTACTACTAATTGTTAAATGATTTAATTGTGACGAATGCATAATGAGTAAATTACTTCTGTTTTGTAAAGCTCAACGTGTTCAGGACTTGGGGAGAGCAGTGGTTAGGTAACCATGCAACACGACAATTGAAAGTTTCCATTTGAACACTAATGCATAAATGATGATTTATCCAAGGAATCTCATTAAAGTAAATGGAATTACATCTGAGACTGAGGACCTGAAAGAAATTCACTGTTATTATATGAATCTGTGTCAGAGAGCTTAAGTTCAGTGTCTTTTGGAGTGCTCATTGCAGTTCTTAAATAATGTAGGTCTTTAAAAAAATTAATAGCTGTCATTCCACTGTAAGCAAAGTTGATTATGGTCCTAATAGCTACCAATAATCCTGCTGGGATTTAAGAAAAAATCAGATTTCACAGCTCCTCTGGTCCCCTTAGGAAACTGTGCTAACTTCAAAGGAAGTTGAGTCCTGGTCCTTTTCCTCCAGGAGGAATGTTTGCTGTGAGAGCAGTGATTTAAGGCTTCCAGGATCTTCAGGGAATGTACACCTATTTTCTAACCTTTTCTGTGTCTGCTGAGTGCACTTAACTTTAGAACTGTGTAGTTCTTGAATGACATAAAACAATTACATATGCAAGTAGAAGTTGGCACATATTTTAGGCTGTGTTTTGCTTTCAGTTGACTTTTTTCGTGACTGAATGAAGAAATCTTTAGCTCTCCTTGTCAGTCACAATTATATCCTCATGCTGCTCCAATGCTGTAGGTTTTGCTATTGGCATGCCTGTGTGTGAGTTCGACATGGTCAAGGATCCAGAAGTACAAGACTTCAGAAGAAACATCCTTAATGTCTGTAAAGAAGCCGTGGATCTGCGGGACGCCAATGCCCCCCACAGCAGGGCACTGTATGTCTATCCTCCAAATGTAGAGTCCTCAGCTGAACTCCCCAAACACATCTACAACAAACTAGACAAAGGTAAGGGCAATATTTACAGCAGGAATATAATGTATTTTCAGTGTTTGAAGTCAAAGAGTACAGCTGTTGACTTAGGCAGATCACTGTTTTATGTGCTGTATTTAGTACACTCTTACACCTTAAGTTACTCAGAGTGGTTTTCTTGATGGACTCTACATTCAAAAGGATATTTAAAATTGTGCTATTCTAACTGAATCTTGAAATATAACTCAGTAAACAGAGGTGACTTTTTTAGTGGGTGGGAGCAGCTTGTTGGCTTTGCAATTTTCTATGGCATTCAAATATCTGGAATTAAATGATGCTGAATCACTGAGTTACCTTGCAGTCCTCAAATATGAAAGACTTACTGCTGTTTTCTTGAAGGCTAAATAGCCAGTAGTATTCAGTTAATAAAAAATATTCTTAACCTCAGGACTAAAAGTTTGGATTTCCACTAGAGTCGAAAATAAACTTAATGCATCTAGTTCCTTGCAGAAATTATAAATCCTCTCCCAGTTTAGGCAATGAATCTTGTTTACATCTTCTTTTAATACTAAAAATCTCTGTGTTGGGGAGGCGTTGAAGTTGTTTAGTTTGGGGGTTATTTTGGGTTTGTGCTTTTTGTTTGGAAACTGCATTGAAAATTATAGGCCTGACATTATTTTACATTTGTTCCAGGGCAAATTATAGTGGTGATCTGGGTAATAGTCTCACCAAACAATGATAAGCAGAAATACACCTTAAAAATCAATCACGACTGTGTGCCTGAGCAAGTTATTGCTGAAGCAATTAGGAAGAAAACTCGAAGTATGTTGCTGTCCTCTGAACAATTGAAACTTTGTGTCTTGGAGTACCAGGGCAAATATATTTTAAAAGTCTGTGGCTGTGATGAATACTTGCTAGAAAAATGTCCACTGAGCCAGTATAAGGTGAGTAGCACTAAGGATTTCTTTTGAACTAAACCAAAATAATCCAAATTTGTGGGGAGAAAAATTATCAGTATTAGGTCTGGCTTTTTCATTAAATTAATCCAAAACATAGGAAGTGACAGTGTGTGCACTGTATTGGCTAATCCATGTGCTTCAGAAGGGAGAGGGGGGAGAAAAAGTATTTTGAACTAGAATTTGTATCACTCATGTAATTTTTCTTCTTTGAATATTTCCCTCTAACGTTAGTGCTAAATCAGAGGTTGGTACTTTCAGAAATATCCTACATTTTTGATGGCAAGACATGGGCTATATTTGAATGGTGCTGATGTAATAAAACAGGAAATTTGATCGGATTGTAAATTATGAAACAACCATTGCTACTGTAAATCCTGTCCTTAAGGGCTTGTAAAAGAGAAAACTGTTTTCCTGTTACAGCTTTATCATTACTTTAATAAGATAAAAAGCACAGACTTCCAGCACTACAGAAATCATTGCTGAGCCTTCCTTGTGTCTGTCTGCCCTTCACTGCCTGGCTTTGTTAGTGCTGGGAGTGTGAGACAGAGCATGGGACAGAAGAGCGTCTGAGCAGCCCTCTCTGGAGCAGACAACAACATCACCCTGCAGATTTCCTGACAGGCTGCTGCTGCTTCCTCTTGGAGGAATGTATTGTAATTAACTGCTCCCATTCCTTCGGCTAAAATGGTTGACAATCTGATCTTCAGAGCAGTGGAGGAGAGAAGGAGGGGTGGGGGATCCTGAATAATGGGAAAAGTATCTCTGTACTCTGGGAGCTGAGGAACAAGTGCAGGCATACATGAATAATTCTGCAGAGTCATCTGAAGATCAAACACCAGACCTATTTGATCTAGCGTGGTTTCTTCAGAAGCATCTGGTCTGCCTTTGCTGTGCCCCAGCAGAGCTTGCTCATTAACTCCAGGCTGGACCTGTCCTAACACACTGTTTTGTGGTAGTGTTGCCAGACTAAAATGCTCTCAGCACTCAGATCTGAATGGGCAGGTGAAGTGTGTCAGGCTCAGTGCTGAGCGTGAGGTAATGAGCACAGCTGAACCGAAAATGAGCGTGTCTGCTCTCACCTTGCTGGGCCTGGCAGTATCAGTCACCTGTGCTGCACTGCAGGCTGGTACAGCCCTTGCTGTTCCAAAACAGCTCAACTGCTTCCAGGAACAGCTCAAATCCATCTGCTCTGTGCTGCACTGTGCCGGAGCTAAGGAGCTCTGCAAGAAACCCAGCTGGTGTTTTCCTCAGCTCCAATCCCTCTCTCCAGTTCAGCCTTCCATTGTTGTAGATGTTCACATCTCAAAACCATGAAATGTGGCTGTGTGACCCTACCCACCAACACATCCAAACTGCTGGATGCTGCACCTGCTGCCACTGTACAGGGTGTGCATGCAGCGCGTGATAAGCTCTTCCACTTTTCTATCTCCCCAAGTTTCTTTAGGTTTCCATTTCCATTCCATTCTTTCAAAGACAGGGCGTTCTGGTTGTTTCCTTGCAGTACATAAGGAGCTGTATCATGCTGGGCCGCATGCCCAACCTGATGCTGATGGCCAAGGAGAGCCTGTACACGCAGCTGCCCCTGGACACCTTCACCATGCCCTCCTACTCCCGGCGCATCTCCACTGCCACGCCCTACATGAACGGGGAGGCCACCACCAAATCCCTCTGGACTATAAACAGTGCTCTCAGGATAAGGATCCTCTGTGCAACCTATGTAAATGTGAACATTAGAGACATAGACAAGGTATGGCGTCACAGGCGGCTTTTCCCAGCTCATGGTTTCCCTCCTGAGTGTTCTGTTCTGTTCTGTTCTGGAAAAGAATTGTTATTTAACACATTAGAAAACAATACTACTCTTTTACTTAAATTGGAATATATCATTCTAAACAACACGCCCATGTTTTAGAATATGGAAACTTTTCTGTGCTGCTTAAAACGTGTGAGTTGTGGTAATTAGCTAAATATTCTGCCTGGTCGGAGCAGGACTCAGTTTGCACTTCAGCAGAGTATGTAATGGATAGAAAAAGAAATGTTGTTATCTGTCTTCTAAGTAATTATGTTTAAGAATGTACTACAGTAACTGAGAGTGCTTTTGATGAGGGGATGCTATCTTTGTTTATGAAAATAAAGGTGTGGGGTGACAGGGGGCAAAAGGCAGGTGTAGGGTTCAATTCCATTGAAGACATCTACAACCCTGCCTCTCTTTCCTTGGAATTCCTTTCACAATATCTTGGCACGGGAAGACTTCAGAATAAATTCCAGGGGTGTTTTTTAGTGTTCATTTCAGGTTTGTTATTGTATTTTTTAAGAACTAGTTTTGCAATTAGTGAGGAAAAAGACCAAAACACTTTTTCTAGAACGATATGCCTATAAACTGTGCTGCACACCCGACAGAGCATGAATTAATTTGGGCTGGGGAGTGGTGGGGCTGTTTGGTTTTCAATTTTGTTCTTGTTTTTTCACTTGCTGAAAATGAAATCATGATGTGTTGTAATCATGGTATGTGTTGATTGCAATGAAAAATATTGTTTATAGTAATGTTTCAAAGACTAATATGGATGTTGTTTTCAGATCTATGTTAGGACAGGTATCTACCATGGAGGGGAGCCTTTGTGTGACAATGTGAATACTCAGAGGGTACCTTGTTCTAATCCCAGGTAAGATGAATTCCTGGGTGACTGTAGAAACCCTGACTTTCAGGGCATCATAAATGATAGCACTGAAGGAGTAAAGGCTCAGTCATTACTTAGGCAGAGCTCCTTGCTGGGAATCCTTTACTTAAAGTTTTGTAAAAATATATTACATAACCCCATAGATACACATAGCATTAATTTAATTCAAACACAAGCATTTTGTCTTGCACATAATAGTAAAGTATAGAATATTATTTTCAGGATATTTGATAAACCATCAATACTGCCTGGAAAAAATAAATCACCTGAACTTACAAGTGCAAAAAAGAAGTTTTATATGAACAGAGATAAACACTGGGGACATCTTTTAGGCACCTGTTCTCATAACTTTAACTAATGAAGAGGTGTGAAATTTCATCATCTGCTAAGATTAGATGCAAAGTATGTGTGCAGAAGTAATTCTTTGCTTGTATTTGCTGATTTCATGTCTTTAATAATAATTTTCGAAAAAATTCTCTTATTTTTATCTGTACATTTTCTATTAGTATGATTAGGTTTAATAATTAAAGGACTAATAATATACATAGTTGGTGAAAAATAGGCTCTCCTCCTGAGTTGCCCCGATTACTGCTGTACTTGAGCTGACAGTTTAAACTATTTTAAAGAGAAAATCTTGGGAAGATGATGAAGGTTATGCCTTGAAATCATGGATATGGCCACACAGATTCAGTATTATGTGAAATGAACACATAAGAAAAGTGAATTTAAGTTTATCTGCCAATTTCTTTATTCTTAGAGAAGGGCTTTCACAGTTCTTTGTAAAATTGCTTTCAGTAGCTACAGATGCACTGAAAAATTAATACTGTCCTTGGAAGCTGCTGTCTCTTTCAACTGAGAAAATTCTGTATGACAATCCGCTTAGGGGAAGAAACTGGATCAGAAGTTCCTCTTCAAAAGCACAGTTCTACCAACTGAGACCTAAATTCTGCTTAGAGAAGTTCATGAAAACAAAATCAAACTATTCCTGTAGAACCAATCTGTGCTATTACTACTATAGTAAATAGAAAAATATTTCACTAAGAGATATTGCTTTGGGTTTCCACATTCTATCTCCATCTTGCAGATCTCTTTTTATGTTCCAACAGTTCAAGTTTAGTTTGGTTTTGAAAACTCTTTTTCCCCAGTTGCCTTTCTCCCCTGAAGGGAAAACTGTTTCATAAGCTGAACCTTACATCAGTGTAGCATGAGTGCAAATCCATTCTCTTTAGGTTTCAGGAATTGAACCTAACATGGCTTTTTAAACAGTGTTGGGGCTAGCAGGCTGTTGGGGAAGTTTCCATTCCCAAAAGCAGTGGATGTGGTCAAATGCACATATGGGGACCCTTTTTCAGTGAGGAGGTGTGCTCTGTATGCAAGTACACAGTTAAGAGTATAACACATGCCTCTTGGTTGAGTGGCTGGTGTCTCCTTTGACCTGGCTCAGCTGTGCCTTTTGAATCCTGCAGGTGGAATGAGTGGCTGTTGTATGACATGTACATCCCTGATCTCCCACGCGCTGCCCGGCTCTGCCTTTCCATCTGCTCCGTCAAAGGCCGCAAGGGTGCCAAGGAGGTAAAGCTGCACTGATGAGCCAGAGCTGCTCAAATCAAGTTGGGGAAGATATTTGGTAAATGCTGTCCTGGCAATGAGTCGTAGTGCAATGTTTGATTTGAATCTGATTAAAGTAGGGGTGTTTCTGTTCTTGTGGGTTCTTTGCGTGTTTGGAAATGAGACAACACAGAAAAAAGCTTATCAGTTCAGCACTGTAAATCATGGCCATGCTGCATTGCCAGACACAAAGACCAGTGTTAAGGGTTTTGAGGTGGCAGTGCTTTTAAAATTAATTTTCAAAACCCGTGTTACTAACCTATTTATTTTTAAAGGACAATATTTGTACCTTTAGAGTTGAATTTTCTAGTAAAGAAATTTTGTATTCCTTTAGCATTTAATGCAAGATCTCAAACAGTAATTTTTAAGAAGCTACATGCAACATTTAATTTTTAGCCAGCAGCATCATTGCATTGTGGCTTTGAGTGTGTGTCACAGGTAGTAAATAGGGTGTTTGTCTATGAGCAGGTCTGTGAACCTTACAGAATGATTTGGGTTAGAAGGGATCCTTAAAGATCCAGTTCCACTCCTCTTCCACTAGCCCAGGCTGCTCCAAGCCCCATCCAACCTGGCCTTGAACACTCCCAGGAATGGAGCAGCCACAGCTTCTCTGGGCAGCCTGTGCCAGGGTCTGACTACCCTTACCATAAAAAAACAGATTTCTTTTGTCCAATCTAAAAATATTGGCCTCAAGTTTAAAACTGCTACCCATTGTTCTGTCACTACAGGACTTGGTAAAAAATCTCTTTGTCAGAAAAACTTTCTTCATCATCCTGACTTACTCTGATGTGAGGAAGATACGTGCATGTGTTTACAATTCTTTCAGTATCATTTTGTTAAAGGACTGCCATGACAACCATTCATAGAAAAACATGGTACAGCTTCCACAACTTGCTTTCTGCTAATCTGGGAATGTAACAACTTGATCTGGGGTGAAAATGTTATTTCTCCTGTCTTGCTCTGCAGTAATCCATAGATGACACTGAAAAAAATCATATTTAATCTCTTTAAGGAGCACTGTCCATTGGCTTGGGGAAATATAAACATGTTCGATTACACAGACACTCTGGTATCTGGGAAAATGGCTTTGAATCTTTGGGCAGTACCTCATGGGCTGGAGGATTTGTTGAATCCTATTGGTGTTACTGGATCAAATCCAAATAAGGTATTTGCATGCCAGCTTCCCCCTTAAGAGTATGTTTTCAAAATATGCTGTATTCTGCTTGCTATCACTCAGCAGAAAAAGTAATTTGAATTCCCTTGACCTAGGAAACTCCATGCTTAGAGCTGGAATTCGATTGGTTTAGCAACCCTGTAAAGTTTCCAGATATGACAGTGATTGAAGAACATGCAAATTGGACAATTTCACGGGAACTGGGGTTCAACTACAGCTATGCAGGGCAGGTAAGGCATAATTCCCCTCCAGGATTAGCTATTCAAATATGAAAGTATTATTTACTACTTTGTTTTAATCAGTGTGTCAGTGACAAGACATCCTCATTTACATCCTCATCCTTTTTTACATCCTCATTTCTTGTAAAAACAAAAAAATCAATTTTTTTTGTTTGTATGGTAAAATGGGCAATATATTCTCCTTTGTTTATATTACTAGTAAAGCAACTTAATGTTTCACTGACCAGCCACAACTCCAAAAAGAAACTGTTTTACTGTGTTTTTGACATTTTTCTATCACTATTTCAGGTGTTAAACTACTTAGTTTAGCTTTCAAAACTCACAATTCTCCTTCAATGATACTGTTTTTCTTTGTTGCAGTTTCGTGTTTATAGTTAGGCTTTCCTGTGTAACCCAAAGGTGTTTAGAACACTTTCCTGTCTGTTTTATGGGCTAGTTATGACCACAAGCACAGGGATTTTTAAGGGAATTGATGGACATACACATGGGTGTAGTCCTTTATCTTACTTTTTCCATAAACAGAACTTGTGCACTGCAACTGCCTTTTTGGTGAGGTTTGAAGCTTTCTTCAAAGCACTTTTTTGGATGATGAAAAGAAGTAAAAACAGAAAAGCAGTAAAGCTAAAAATGCTCTTTATCTAAAGCCAAGGCTGTGAAATTGGTTGGTGTGTTTTACATTTTCTTCTGGAGGCTGGTTCAAAGCCTTGGGTTTGCCCAAGAGAGCTCTGTGTGAGGAAGAGCCCTGTGGTGGGAGTTTGGCTGGAGAGCATGGAGGTGGCAGGAGCATCCAGAGTGGGAATTCTGGGCGTGTTTGTAGCAGTCCTGCCCCAGGATCCTGAATAACAGGTTGTGGGCATTCGATTGATGGCCATCTTAGAGGAGCATTTCTGCTGTTTATGCTGTGTCTGAGCAGAACTCGTAATAAATGCTTAAGGACAGTTGTCTTCTTGGTAAATAACATTCCCCAGCCCCTTACCTGGGCTTCTGTACTCTCAGCTCCTTGTTTTGTTTCATCTGGCTCAAATTGAAAATGGTGAGGGGGGTAAACTCACTTCACTGACAACGTCTGCTTGTAGCAATTCTGTTTTCTGGGCTCTTTGGGGAATGTCTTACACTAATTGTGATTTGATATTTCCCATCTTCCTCTTACTCAGGCTTTCTTACAGCATTCTACCCTTTATTTACCTGTTTTCATCCCCCAAATTCTGCTTTTTCCATTCTGAATCCTTTTCACTCCTTTCAGCAGCCCTCAGCAATCTCAAGCTGGGGTCAGAAATGACCAGTCTCACTTCATGCTGCATTGTGTCATTCATCAGATGTCAACTGCTGCTATTTCTCCACACAGCTGATTTAGTTGAAATGTACCTCTTCTTATGCCAGCAGTGACTAAAAGCAGTTGGAGAGATCAAAGGCTTAGTCTTTCATCTTCTTTCTAAATTCTGAGCTCTCAGTTATAACAAGTGGATACAGCAAGAGAGTATTGCATGACATAGGCTGTAGTGGTTGCTGTGCCATTAAAATCCTGTATTTCATGTGTGTGGTTTGGCAGTAGGAGTTGTGTGGAGGGCTAATGTGCCACTATCTCTGCAGAGTAACAGAATAGCTCGGGATAGTGAATTAACAGAGAGTGACAAGGAGCAACTGCGAGCCATTTGTACCCGAGACCCTTTGTCTGAAATCACTGAGCAAGAGAAGGACTTCCTCTGGAGACACAGGTACTGCAAAGCAAAAAACCAAACCAAAGAAAAGCCCTTCTTGGCATAATCAAACTTCACCCCATTCATTCCAAATTTGTCATGGGTTTTGCTCCCTTTTCTTCCACGCGGAGCGTTTGAGACAAGGCTTGTAAAGCATTCTGCATTGTGTGGCTTGGTTATAATCCTGTGGAGAAAAGTAAGTTGTTGAATGAGTTCCCATTTTCCTCATTACTGCAGTTTTGCCTGCATGGATGTATCCTGACAGCACCTCACTGACAAAGGAAGAAAAAGGTGCAAGGCTGTGGGGACACAGTTGATGGTTACAAAGCAAAAGTGTTGTTTTGTACATGCAAGTTTTTCCTCTCTTGCAGACACTATTGCGTGAATACTCCAGAAATTCTACCCAAATTACTTTTGTCTGTCAAGTGGAATTCTAGAGATGAAGTGGCCCAGGTAACATAAAGCACTGAAGAAGTGTTAGATTTTGAAGAAGCTTTAAAATATGCTATTTTAAAGAAAACTTCTGGAAGTTGAAAACATATATGTGTGCATGATACATTGAATGAATGGTTGGAGTTGCCACTATGATTGACACATGTCTCTGGTCCACAGTTCTTGTTCTTTAGCTCAGTCTGGTCTTAAGATTTCCTCTTGCTGGCATTACTCAAATCCCTCTTACGTTGCCAACTTGCCAATTACAGTTAAATGTGAGGCTTTGTTTTCATTCTTTTTAGAGTGGATAAAACAACCAAGTCAACTGGCAGCTAATACCAGATGGCTGATTGAGAGGACCAGCAAGTAACCAGCTTCTACTCAGATGTAGTTTGTGTCTGACAATGCCTCCTGATGGCTGTGTGTTACAGCTTCTTCAGGGTGTGATGTGCTTGCCCTTCTTGCCCACAGATGTACTGTCTGGTGAAGGACTGGCCCTCAATCAAGCCAGAGCAAGCCATGGAGCTCCTGGACTGCAATTACCCAGACCCAATGGTGCGAGCTTTTGCAGTTCGGTGTCTGGAGAAGTCCCTGACAGATGACAAACTCTCTCAGTACCTAATCCAGCTGGTGCAGGTACTGAACAGATTTTGGCATGTTTGTTGTCTTGTGTATATATTCAATAATCACAGAGGCTTAAAACACAGCAAAAGTTCAGTTGTTGGGAAAAAGAGGTCATCCAAAGTGTGTTTGCTTTGCGGGTTATTTAGGAGGGGATGAAATGTTAATTTTTCTGCAGTGCTGTGGTTTTGCTTGTTGGTACTAAATGTCAGAATTCTGCAGAGATGCAAAACTGTTCCACGAACTGGAACAGGCAGCTATTTCAGCTGTCCTAACATATGGGAAAGGATGAGCAGAAGCATCTTCTCAAAATTTTGAGCAAGTTGAGGCTAAAATATTTGGTAACAGTAAAACAAGCATCAGATGGTAAGTTCCTGAAATAGAGGCACCAGTGCACAGTTGGCATATATTGTTCAAAGCCTAACACATGCAAATATTAATACCAAGATCAGTCATTCCAGACAAAATAATGTAAAACATAGATGGCTTTTTATTTAACTGCTTTTAGTCTGTATATTGTTCATAGAAATAATAACTGCATCTGATTTTTTAACGTTTTCTCTTTATCCTTAACTAGGTTCTGAAATATGAGCAGTATTTAGATAATCAGCTTGTGAGATTTTTACTCAAGAAGGCACTGACCAATCAAAGGATAGGACACTTCTTCTTTTGGCATTTGAAGTAAGCTTATTGTCATGTTAAGGGGTAGTGGGCTTCCTATTAGCTGTAAACAATTAGTTGTTCTAAAGGTTTGACACACTAAATGTCCTTTCTTAGAAAAATATTACCACTTAAAATAGATTGGGTTATATTGGTGAAGAGTTTGAATACATAGTTTGGTGATAGAAATCATGCCTTGCAGTTTCAAAAGCTACTTCATAGTGCTTAGACTTGTATTCCTTTTTATCTGATGATGACTATTCTAAAAACAAGATAGTCTGAGACTGCTGAAAGCCTCCCATATTGTTAGCTATCTGATGCCTCATCAGTTTTTCCAGAAAACTTTACAAATATATAAGACCTAATGAAAGGCACCCAATTCAACAAGGTAAAGCTTTAAAAAAGACTAGTAAAAACTTTATTTTTACTTCTTTATTAAAGACTTCTTATAGAGCTTGATAGCTCAGTCTGTAACATATTGGGTGGTAGCTAAAGGTCACCTAAAATTTCTGTTCTAAGGTGGTGTAATCAGACACAGAAATAGAAGCAAGGCATCTTTGTTGTGCTCTCAGTTTTCTACTTGCCTTGGTGTCATCGAGGATAAGGGAGGGGATTGTTTGAGGGGATGTATTTTAGGACTGTATGAAGATGTCACAAGTACAGCTTCATTTTTGGCACCTCTAAGTGGTCTTGTCTCTAAGCTGTAACTGTTCTTCTTCCCTTTGTAGGTCTGAAATGCACAACAAAACTGTCAGCCAGAGGTTTGGTTTACTTCTGGAGTCCTACTGTCGGGCGTGTGGAATGTACCTGAAGCACCTGAGCAGGCAGGTGGAGGCCATGGAGAAGTTAATTAACCTCACAGATATTCTCAAGCAGGAAAAAAAGGATGAGACCCAGAAGGTATCAAAAGCTGTCCTTATATCAAAACTGCTGCTGTTGAGTCACAGGAATTACTTAGAACTGTTTTGTTTGATCAACAAGGAAAGTGTTAATGCTGATTTCAGTAGGGGGTATGTTTTCTGGGCAGCTGCAGTATTTTCTGTGCAACGCCACTGTCTAGCTCTCAAGGCAATAGAACTAAAGGTTTCAATTTGTGTAATATGTAGCTGAGCTGTACTTACATTAGAACAGTGCAAAACCATGCTTGGAAACCAAAGCTAAAATCTGAGAGCTTCATTTACATGTCAATAGTGTTCTCAAGACCTGAATGTGCTTATTTGTCAGGTACAGATGAAGTTTCTTGTTGAGCAAATGAGACGGCCAGATTTTATGGATGCCTTGCAAGGTTTTATCTCTCCTCTTAATCCTGCACATCAACTGGGAAACCTTCGGTATTGTATCCAGTCTCAAAGATTCTCTAGATACTTAAGTTAATGTTTAGTAATGGTAAGAATAAGTGCTGAGGTTGACTGTTAACTTAGCAAATGTCAGTATCTTCAAAGTGCATGAACAGAATTTGTAGCAGAAAAATCCATAAAGAGTAGAGTAATTTCAATCTAGGTTTAACAAATCAGGGAACAATGTGACCTTTAGTTTTTCCTTTAAAGTGCCAGGAACTGCAGTCTTTTTGCCAGCTGTCAGGAGCTCATATTGCTAAAGGAATATTTACAATATTTCCTTACAACACAACTCTTCTGTTGGTCTTAGCAAATGGTTAACATAGCACTGACTAATTTGAGTCTGAAAGTGAAAATGATGGCTTGCCAGTTATCTTTGCATCTTTAATTTGCTGCTAGTTCAGAGTTTGACCAAAACAGGGAGAACTTAGCAGTATTAGAGAAACATGGTATAAGAATCAAATTTTGCCTATTTCATAGAAATCTTATCTCTTTTAGGCTTGAGGAGTGCAGGATAATGTCATCTGCAAAAAGGCCACTGTGGTTGAACTGGGAAAACCCAGATATTATGTCTGAATTGTTATTTCAGAACAATGAGATAATATTTAAAAACGGAGATGGTAAGGAAAAATAAATGTAATTCAAAAGCTACATACCTGTTTATTTTCCTAACCTTTTACTTGTAAGCTTATAAAGTACATATATAAAAAGAAAATGAGTTGAGCAAAGCTATTTTCTTTTCCAGAAAAATTAGGCATAGACAAATAAGTATTTATTTCAGTCAAGTACAAATTTTATATCTTCTAAGATGTGCTGTCTGTCAAGGTGGAACATGATACTATTTAATATTTGTTCTTTTTATTTATAAATGACTTCAAGGTATTACAGATGTGTAAACTGTGATTCCATTGTCCTGATTTTAGTGTATGTTTTTAAAATCACCACCACAAGTTTATATTCATTTTTTACTATTTTAAACCTGCTTTTCTCTACTGAGGGAATGAAACCTGCACTAAACTATGCAAACCTCATTACCTTTAGACATATTTAGACATAGTTTGGGGGGGAAAAGGAAAGTAAGATCTAACCAAAGGTTCTGGTATTACAAAATTTGCAAATTTAATGTATTTGACTATTTCAGACTTGCGTCAGGACATGCTGACACTTCAGATAATTCGAATTATGGAAAACATCTGGCAAAATCAGGGTCTTGATCTTCGGTAAGCATTAGAGGTCACTCCCAAGTAATGCTGACCTTAATGGTTTTGGCATTGGTTTGTTCCCAGAGGTTGCTTCTGTTTTCCCAAGGGTAATAAATGAAATGCTATAAATAGACATTTTTGTTCGTGTTAGAGCCATATCTATTTTTTTCAGTTAACTAAACTCCCAGATTTCATAAACATAAGATCATATTTGAAAAATACTTAATTCTCATTCAAGTGGGCCTGAATGAGCTTTGTACAAGGAATGGATACAAGGGCTAAGGTGCAGTAGCCACGCTATGGCCAAGTGATTGTAGGTTTGGCTTTGAACAAGGTGCCAAACCCTCAGCCCTGCTGAGCTGGGACTCTTTGTAGTCAGTATCTCCACTTCAGTCCACACAGTAGATATTGCCCAGTCTGTGTGAGCTTCTCCACCTCCAGACGGCCTGTGGGTGCAGCAGCTTCTGCAGGGCATTCAGGATAAACTGTTCTGCTTCTGGAAAACTGATCCTAGACAGGTTACACCTTCAAATTTGCGTTTGCTGTGTGGTCCGTTTTTAGGTGGGAACAAAGGAGGTGCCTGTGCACTGTCTAGAAACCCCCAGTTTTCATTTCCTTATCTAGACAAAAGGATCTGTTGGTCTGTGTTATCTCTCATGGGTCACAGTTTTGTCTCCAGTACTGTAATGAGTGGCAGAATTAAGCCTTTGTCCAAGAGTAGTTTGCAGAATGGTTGCAGTTGCCCATGTCTTAGATACAGATAGCCAGATCTGTAGAAGAGTAGCGACTGAAGAGTAGCCAGATACAGGATTGTACAAAAATGCATCCTCTCCCACCTCTTGGCACCATTCTCTCTAAAGGAAGAGAAGAGCCCAACGCTGAGCCTTTGTCTTTCAGGATGTTGCCTTATGGTTGTTTGTCGATCGGTGACTGCGTGGGACTCATCGAGGTCGTGAGGAGCTCTCACACCATCATGCAGATTCAGTGTAAAGGAGGCTTAAAAGGAGCACTGCAGTTCAACAGCCATACATTGCACCAGTGGCTCAAGGACAAGAACAAAGGAGACATGTGAGATTCCCTGTCGCCTGTTTTTCTTGGCCATATGCTTCTTTTTGATGGAAACTTCCAAGAGAACTAAAGTTCATCAAGTGGGAGATTATGTCCATAATTATATCCATCTGCTTTAGGTTTTGTTTTCTTTTTTACCTGTCCTTGTTTGCCTGGTAGCTCTTTTGTAAAAGAAAAATGTGCATTTCTGTGTTACTGGAATATCTGAGGAAAGTGTCTCCTTTTTGTTGGAATAGGTATGATGCAGCTATTGACCTGTTTACACGTTCTTGTGCTGGCTACTGTGTTGCCACCTTTATCCTGGGCATTGGTGATCGCCACAACAGTAACATCATGGTCAAAGATGATGGACAAGTAAGAGATGTTTTTCTAAAATCATGCCCTAAGGTCATCTTCACTTTGGTATGGGTTTCTTTTGGAAAAAAATATCTGTTGGAACTATAAGTAAATGATCAATTTTGCTGTGACTTCATTTAAACAAGGAATTATTAATCTTAAAATACCTTTCTGTCTTTCCAAGCTGTTTCACATTGATTTTGGGCACTTCCTGGATCACAAGAAGAAAAAATTTGGTTACAAAAGAGAGCGTGTGCCATTTGTCTTAACACAAGACTTCCTAATAGTGATTAGTAAAGGAGCACAAGAATGCACCAAAACGAGGGAGTTTGAAAGGTGAGCTTTCTTTTAAGCATTTAACCTCCAGAGTGTTTTGTACCTAAAATGCACTTTACTACTGGTGACCTTTAATAATTAGACCTTTAATAATTAGACCTTTAAACTGAACAGTAGTATTTTAATTGACTTGCAGTGGGTATGTTCTAGTTCTTCAGTTGAAGATCAGCCATCCACTTGTAAGTCAGTGGGTAATCTCAGCACTTACATGACCTTTGGTCCATGAAATCTCAACTGAGATTTGCAGGGTCAACATACACATCAATAAAGATGGTGATTTTTCAAACATCTTAAATTTCTTTGACTTTACACTTAAAATCCTCTTGAGATGGCAGAACTGCAGCTACTGAGAGTTCTGAAATGTTGGTTGTTGTGTGCTTCAGAGCCTTGCTGGTCATTCAGCCTTACTTCTCTCTCCTGTAGCTGCTCTGATATCAGCTCTTCAGCTGGCCTGTGTAGTTTGTGACAATGGCCAGAACCTGCTGAGCAAGAACTTTAAAATAATAACAGTAAAGAAATAAATCTGTTGCTGTAATCATTCTTAATATCTCTTTCCAGCAATCCAGTCATTGAGAGGTTTCAATTTTAATCCTAATTTCATTATGTTGATGGCAACGGAAGACAGATTTTGAATTATAGTGTCTGTCTTCACTGCAGTGAAGCTTTTTTGCTTTTTTTTCCCTTAACCTGGGTTTTTCTTAGGCAGTGTGGCATAGCAAATGCTCACAGCAGCAGTGCATTCCTCAGAGTACCTAAGGAGCAACAGCTGCTGCCCTCATAAAACTACAGAAGATAGCCAGGAAAGCACTGATTTTAGCAGTGTATCAGGAGGTATCTTTTGAAATCTGAAATGTCAGCAGCAGTGACAAAAATGGCCCTGTGAGTTCACATAAATTCCTGTTGAACAGCTGTATGAATTGCAGATGGGGTTTAAGACCAGAAAGCCTGTCTTTGGATGTTGTATTTGTCTGACCACTATTAATCCTTACACAAATGAAGATAAACTAAGCAGGAAAATGAGTGCATCTTCTCAGCTACATGGTGGTGTTCTTACTAGGCTAAGACTGACTGCCTTTTTAGCATCTGGTTACCTGTAAAACTGTTTTGGAGCTGAAGCAGCAATACACATCCAGTGGAGAAATGCACTGAGCTTTTTTCCCCTGGTCTCTTCCAGGTTTCAGGAGATGTGTTATAAGGCTTACCTGGCCATTCGGCAGCATGCCAATCTCTTCATCAATCTGTTCTCCATGATGCTTGGCTCGGGAATGCCAGAACTGCAGTCCTTTGATGATATTGCTTACATTCGAAAGACCCTTGCATTGGACAAAACTGAGCAGGAGGCTCTTGAGTACTTCATGAAGCAAATGAATGATGCTCACCATGGTGGCTGGACAACAAAAATGGACTGGATCTTCCACACAATAAAGCAACATGCTTTGAACTGAACTGACAGCAAAGAAAACAAGAACTGATACCCCACTTTGTGGGTACTGCACTGTTAATACCCGTTAGCAGCAAAGACTGGTTGCATAGGAATTGCACAAACCATGAACAACATTAGAATTTATGGCAAGAAAAGAGATTAATTGTTCAGACAACTGTTGGAAAATAATGTAAAACAGGGTTTCAGATAGCACTAAAATTATAAACTTCAAAAATTAAGCTTTAGTACGATGTGTGCAGGGACCTCGACAAATGAGAGAGATGGGCAATCACCAAGTGTATGGAGTTTAACAAGGGCAAGTGCCAGATTCTGCACCTGGAATGGGGCAATCCTGGTTGTGTGTGTGGACTGGGGAATGAGAGGCTGGACAGCAGCTGTGGAAAGGGACCTGGGGGTCCGGACTGATGGCGAGTTGAATATGAGCCAGCAGTGCCCTGCAGCCAGGAGGGCCACCTGTGTCCTGGGGGCATCAGGCACAGCATTGCCAGCCAGGCAAGGGAGGGGATTGGCCCACTCTGCTTTGCTCTGGGGCGGCCTCACCTTGAATATTGTGGGCAGTTTCGGGTGCCACAATCTAAAAATAAAATTAAGCTATTAGAGAGTGTCCAAAGGAGGGCCACGAGGATGAAGGGTCTGGAGGGGAAGCCGTGTGAGGAGCAGCTGAGGCCACTTGGTCTGTTCAGCCTGGAGAAGAGACTGAGCTCAGACCTCAAGGGGCTCTGCAGCTTCCTCAGGAGGGGAAGTGGAGGGGCAGGCACCGATCTCTTCTCTCTGTGACCGGTCACAGGACTTGGGGAAATGGCAGGAGCTGAGTCAGGGGAGCTTTAGGTTGGACATCAGGAAAAGGTTTTTCACCAGAGGGTGGTTGGACACTGAACAGGCTCCCAGGGAAGTGGTCACAGCCCCAAACCTGACAGAGTTCACGGCGTGTTTGGACAAGGCTCTCAGGCACAGGGTGTGATTCCTGGGGTGTCCTGTGCAGGGCCAGGAGTTGGACTCAGTGATCCTTGTGGGTCACCTCCAACTCAGCATGTTCTATGATCCAATGATTTATGTTATGCCTTAAGCTCAAGAAGGTAAACTTGGAAGAATGTTTCCTTTTCTCATTTGATAGGATAAATTAGAAGGAAAAAGAAAATAGTGCTAATGCAAACGTAAGACTTTGCAAACGTAAGACAACTTACCTTAGATCTGGTACAGCAGGTAGAGACTATGCTGGATTTTGAAGAATGGAAAGAGAATTCAAGTTATAGAAAATACTTAAATGCAGCATAGTTTAAAAGGAAGGATTTTAAAGCTCAAAGATCTAAAACCAATAGTGAGAGGACAGTGCCTTTTAAATGTGCTCAGAGGCATTAACATTTTGGGGGTTTGGGTGGCCCTTTGGTTTCTGGGTCCGTCATCTGCACAGTTTCTGAAAGCAGTAGGAAATAGGCCCACTCAGTATGGTGTTTCTTCTGCTCAGTATTTCTAGGGGTGCAATTCATACTTTCACAAAGAAACTCCCTATCATCCCCAAAAACTGACTAACCTGGAAATTGAATGGTCAGAATTGGGTTTAGTGCAACAGAGAGCTGTAGTGTTCATCTTAGGTTTGCTTTAATCTAACTTGAACTGAATAGATTTTTTTCATACATGTTTTCCAGAACCTAAAGAAAGGTGAGTTATTAAAATTATTGAAAGATTATTTTTTTATAAAGGCTATTTATATAATAGGAACTATTATTAATATATATTCTTTATTTACATGATTTGTCCAATATTAACTCTCTTAATTTTGCAACCCAGTTCTATCTGTCCAAGACTCCCGTTTTCATTAACGTCACTGAAGGTGACCAGACATACTCCTAGGACCAAATTCAGCCCTAGTGAAAGAGGACACAAGTACTAGTGAAGTAGTGGGAATATACCCACTAAAGCCAGAGGTGAACTTGGCCTAAATCTCTAAAAAAATTTTGGGAATCACTCTTCACATTACTGAAGTGATATGCTGGCTATTCGAAGAATGCTCATTTAAGCCCTCAAACTTTGGGTCTACCATTTCTCCTCTTTCTTCCTCCTTTGGAAGTGGTTGTTAAATCCAGTAAGATACATCAGAAATAGCAATTTAGATTTTCAATATGATCAATAATTAGCAGTTCAGCAGACAGATATGTTGGCTAGCTCAAAGCATGTGGAGTTACCAAACATTTTATAGCTTTGTCTGTTTTGTGCGTGTGTGTAATATATATTTGTAAATCTAGTTGTTGTCCTTTAACACAATTACAATGTGTGCAATCAAAGAAATTGGCACCATGTTTTGAAACTGTTGAGAGTACCGAGGATTTCAGATTGCCCTTATGCACAACTTCAGGTAGGACTGTTTTTTCTAACTCCTAAACAGGTTTTTTTAAAGTTAGTGAAGCCCATAGTAGTTCTGTGGGTGATGTTCACCCTAACATTTTGAACTTCCTAGATTGGCAGCACTTGAATTCCAAAGGTTTGGGGCTTTTGGGGGTTCAGCTTGTTCACTTGCAAACACGCACCAAGGTGCCACTCAGAAAGTGCAATACCACGTGTAATATAAAATATGCTGACAGTTGGTGTTAGATTAGAATATAAGCATATAAATAAACTGTACTTCATGCAGGCTGTACTGATGAGGTAATGAGTGGTTGGCTTCATTTAGCAAATTGTAATATATTAAAAATGTGCAATCAATTACGTTATGAAAGACTTTGGGGATTGTAAAGCCAAGGCTATGGTGTTTCAAGACACTTTCAAAGTCAGGATCCTGCAGCTGATTACTGCACTCATGGATACTTGATGTTGTGGGGGGAAACCTGGTTTTGTGAAAACAACAGAAGCTCTGAGAATAGTACGGGAAATGTGAAGTTTTATTTCCTTAGTTCTACGAAATATTTTGGAGTAGTCCAATAGACTTCCCATTGCTCTTTTTATTGACTGTTACATACTCCCTTTTGTTCATATGAGTATTTTAACTCCTGCTAAGCTTGGTTGTACTTCTAGAGCAAAGTTACCCTTGTATCTATACTTTGCAGTCAACACACAATAATGGTTTAGCTCTTAAAATGGATTCGTTTCTGTTCAGGTTTCGTTCACAAAATCTGAAACCCTGTTGGCTATAATTCTTAAAACTGTTGCACAGACATCACATTAGGTGCTACATTATCTGTATTTATCTGGTGTGGAAACAATGCTTTACCTCATTTATGCAAGAAATGGTCAGCCTTTTCCAGCCTGGGTGAAAAGATCAACTCAAATTTTTTGGATGTTATGAGGCCAAATTTGTTTGTACTTTGCCCCTTCCTAGCCCTTCTGTAAATATGAGTGTAAATGTCTTTCAGTTCAAGCACAGTGTTCTGCACCCTTTTTCCCAGACAGAGGTATGAGGAGTCAGGCTCTGTTTCCAGAAGTTACTGCAATTAAATGTTGTGCATAAGCTGTAGAAGTTATTATGAGAATCAAATAGTAGAAGAAAGGAAACTTCATAGTGGTACAGACGTAATACAGTTCAGGGAAATTGTCGCCTTTCAACAAACTTAAAAAGTAGGAGAAGCTCTTGGGCTTTAACCAGTTCTTTGCATAACCAGGATGGGCATTTGAAAAACATTGTGCCAGTGTTTCACAGAAAACAACAATCCTTTTCTCAGCTTCAAAGTGTTGAACCCTAATTACTGTATCCTGTCACGGCAGTTCCGTGCTGATGTAACTTCACTGAGGATAGTGGAGGCACTGTTTGCTTACCCTGGTGGAAATGAGAGGATGGCATCTGCTCTCAGTATCAGAAAGAAGATCTGCTTACAGACCATGAAAGCACTTGTAACTGAGTCCTAGATTCTTACAGAAATAGCTTGAAATTTGGCTTATTTTTAACTATTCCCACTTCACGGAGATTTGAAAATGCTCCCTTTGTTCTGGGAATCAGCTGCACAAAATACTAAAGTAGTTTATTTTGGGCTTGAATTGAATCTGGGCACCTTGCTCCTGCAGAACTTCCTTGTAAGACTGCCAGAGCAAGGAGCCCAGGACTGGGCCATGAGTTTTATCACAAAGCATTAGAAATGGTGTTTTAGTGAAATAAAATTTAAAACCAGTAACCTTTTCAGCTGTGAAACTGTGTGTGATATAATGACAGAACAGGCTGCTGCATATTAGTTTTACTTAGAATTACATTCATTGCTTTCCTAAATGTAGCAGAAAAAGTACCTGTACTGATTTTATATATGCATACTTCTGGTCTGAAAGGGTGCATTAGTAGCTTTTTCATAGGTGGAACAGACTTCCAGTATAGTTTTTATTTCTTTTTTTACAAGGATTTTAAATAAAACCAAAATTGTAAGTGGTTTGGCATCTTGTGGAAAAGATATGAGCCTGCATATTGAGGACAATATAGAAATTACCAGGTTTGTAAGAATTTTGTATGTGATGACCCTGCTGTTGGTGGTTTGGCGAGTTGTTTGTGGGTTTTTATGCCAACTTTCCCTTTTCTGTAAAGTATTAAATGCCCTTCAGTGGTCAGTAGCCCATATTTGTTGACAATTTGAAGGTATTGTCTTTGCTTTGTCATTATATAACTGGCATGTTCAAATGTCTGTTCTTATTAGTAATTATTAATTCCTCCTGTTTTGCATGTCTGTACAGGTTGCAGACCTGGGCTGGACCCATTCAAAAAACAAATATCAGAAAAGCCACTTGAAATTACTATTTTTGTTGATGTCTTTGACATCTTGAAAATACTTCAAGTTAATGAAAATGGTGTGGTATTACAGAAAGAATTGTAACTTGCTGCTTCTAGGATTTTTTTTTAACTTCTTTCACTTGTTTTAGTTTTACTTGAATGGAAGAACCACACTTGTTTTTTAAAAACACTATATAGCTGTGGATGTTGTTGCAGATTGTTGGATCCCAATTTAATTTTGCAATACATGTTTCATACAAATAATGAATTTGCATCTTTTTATTTTGTGCTGGAAGTTGCCTCAGTTTAGGTAAGGCTTTATCTGTCCAAAATGATGTGTAGCTCACCATTCCCTCAGCTGGTGTTGGTTTGGGGTTTTTCTTTGTTTAGTTTTACTTTTTTTTTACATCTGTTTTAATGAAGGGAAGCCAACTGGAAACTGGCTATGGAAGTTCTCTGTTTGCATACACTAACCAAACTTAAAAGTGCTCTGCTCTTTGAGAAATTCTGATTTCACTTTACGCTGATACAACTTCATCTGAACCCTCTGGATTCACAACAGCATGTGAAATCAGAATTAGGCTATACGTGTATCAGAGTTCCAGATTCTTTATTCCTATGATTCAGTATGAAAGGTTCCCCTAAAGAGAGGAATGTTTTGTAGCAGCCCAGTTAAACACTTAATCATTTTACTTTGATAGTCCTTATTAACAAAGTAGCCTTTTCAGCTCTCCAAAAGCACAGTAATCTGTGTTTCATTCCTGACACGTCAATATTTTTGTTCATTGCTAGTTTAAATGTCTCTCTTCCTACTCTTTTGTAGCATACAGACTTGTTGAACCCACACTCAAGAAAAACCATTGTTTTTTATGTGCCATGCAGTGTTCTGGACTTCTGAGCTTTATGGGATAGACTCTGAAAAGTCTGAGGTCTCGCTGTGTTAGTGCTCCTGACTCTAAGCCAGAGGTGAATCCCTCTGTCCCTTCTCTTCTCTCTCCAACACCCCTCTGGGACATGCCCAGAGCATAAGAACATCATAAAATATTTGTAAGAGAAGATCAATTGAAGCAATGTTCTGCCTGTACTTTGAAGTTAGTGTCCCTACTGGTTTGTGTGTGTTTTAAGTGTCCTTACTGTCACTTCTGTATGTGATGCAATATTCCTACAGCAGAAGGAAGGCAAAAAATACACTATTCTGTCTTGATTCTTTTTGAAATTCTGGTGCCTAATTCCCAGTAGTTATTAAACTGCATCAGGAGCCATTCAGTTCAGTCTAACTGTATCCATTTTGTTAGGCTGCTGTTCCAGTCATAAAATTAATGACAGTTAAACCTGATTTAATTGTATTGTTGAAGTTACTGAAAGCCTAATTCAGGCAGAAGCTGGTTTTTTTCAAGAATCTTTATATCTGTTGTAGTTCAGTTAATTCCTGTGAGCCAAAATATGGATATTCATAGTTGGAAACTCATTCTGCCTTGTTTCTTTAACTATTTTTAATCTATGTTCAGGCTTTGTTAATAATGTTCTATATCCTGAATTATCAACTGCCCCAGGCTGTCCAAAATGGTCTTACTGTTTCATTTGGGGCTGGGAAAAGAAAAGGAATAGATTAATCTTGTCTTATAGCAGCTGTGGTCCAAATTCTTCATTTCTCATGTGAAGATAAATGTGTCATTCATTATCTGGGATTATCATCCTTTCTCTTTGCCCCCTTGCACCTCTTCAAGTTTTAACTGTGAATACCCACTGACACTATCAATATCTACTTCCCTGGTGGAGAAAAGGACTTTAAATATATATATGGCTGCAGACTGAAGTCCTGGATTCTCGGGTTTGAAATTTTGTAAGTATTGTTGTCATTGTAAATGGCAACACAACTGCAGAATTTTCACAGAACCATTGAGTTTGGCAAAGACCTTTGGAGTTCATTTAGCCAGACACCCTGTTCAAAGCAGAGTCAGCAATAGAACAGGATGCCCATTGACATTGTCTAGCTGGGTTTAGAGTCTGTCTGAGAAAGAGGAATCCGCAGTCAATTTTTTTTTTCATAACGTTTATATGAAATATCTTCCATTTCATTGCCTGATGTCCTTTCAGTGGGCACTGAGAAAAGCCTTGCCTGTCTTTATTCCTCCCTATCAAGTATTTATGTACATTGACCAGATGCCCCTGGGCTTTCTCTTTGACCAGGATGCCAATCCCAGCCCCCTCAGCCTCCTCTGCTGCCCATCACCTTTGTAGCCCTTCACAGACCCACTCCAGGATGTCCATGTCAGGTTTGCACTGGGAACCCCAGTGCTCCAGGTGTGGCCTGGAGCAGAGGGGCAGGGGGAAGGTTCACCTCCCTCTACCTGCCCTTCCTGAGGCAGCCCAAGATCCTGTTGGCATTTTGGGTAAATAGAGCCCAGGAGGGTGCCAGCTCTCGGTGCTGCTGCATAACTTCATTGAAGGTGGGAGCAGTTATGTGTCTGCATCAAGGGGAAAGTAAAAACCCCCACCAGTGCTTCAATTATCTTTTAAAAATGAGACAATTACCTTTGAAATAACCACTACTGGGGCAGAGGGGGGCGTTGCCACGTGTGTGTCATTCTGTGATAAAGGTCTGTGGTAAAGTAGGTAGAAAGCAAGACATTTTTAGTAATAATGGGCCAAAAGGTATTTCAGATGCAGCAAGATGCATGTGTTGTCATACTGAGAATAGTCTTGCAGTAATTTAAATTAAAAAAAAAAAAAACAAACCCTTTTTTAACCCTTCTGCTATGCTACTTAAGTAACAAAAGTTTGGCCTATGATACTTATTGTAGTTCATGTTCATGAGAAACTGTAAAAAGTCTGCTTTTTATTTATCTTCGCAATCTGTATCATGCTGTTTATTAAGAAAAACCTACTTTTGTTTGGTTTTTATCACACTTTTGAGTGTTAATGTATATACTAACAACTAAATTAAAATTATATGGTTGGTACACTTGTGAATTCTGAAGTGAAAGTTTAAGTCTTGGGGTGTGATTTGGTGTTGCAGCTCTGCCTTTGAAAAAGGCTGGAAAAAAGGAAATGGAAATTGCATACCTCAGTTAATTTGGGGGAAACAGAAATAGAATTTGCATTATTTAAGGGTGAAAAGTCCAAAATGCATGTGGCATTTGTTCTTGTAAACGCTGATCCTCAAAATAAGTAATTTTATTTTAGTTTTAGACGTGGGCTGTAAAAAACTGTGACAAGAAAGATGATGTTATTGAAGTGTTTCAGCTGGATGGTTTACAGTCCCTGCTAAATCAGTCTGGATGAAAAATATGCTTCATGCTTTCATTACCAAAATTACAATTTAAAACAAACAAACAAGGTTAATTTTTGGATCCAATACTAATTTTTAAAGAGTGACAAACATATTTGGGGAAATTACTCACTAGCAGTTTTAGAGCATGAGGCTGCAGGGGAACTCATTCTGTAGACATGTTGGCCTACTTTGGACTCCAGTTGATAACAAACTGGGAAGGATTTGAGTTCTTTTGTGAGGATTTCACCTTTTTTTTTTTGAGGGATGAGGTTTTTAATCAGGCCCCTTCAGGGAGGTCAGGGTTTTTAATCGGGCCCCTCCAAAACATTTTCGTCCCCAATCAGCTCTAAACTTTGTACACTGTTTCAGGTCACACTGCCCAGCTTTAAAAAGGGGCTGTGTTCCAGTCTGTGCTGGACCAGACTTTTAATAAAAGATGGACATCATCATCCTTACATTTATTTTGAGGTGTCAGCAGAGCTCTGGTCTGAAAAGTATGGCTGGGGTTTGGAACTAGCGACTTCAATAACCTGAACTAACAGGTTAAACTTGTGTTTATTATACATAAAGTGAGTTTTACCTTTCCTAATAACTATGAAATGGTTGTGAGTGACTACAACTGTGTATTAGTTGAACAAGATGGTTCAAGATAAAAGGATCATCAGTTCTTGTTCAAATACGAATTTTATACTTTACTGCCATTTAGTGCCAGGGTGTGATTTTTGTGGTAGTTCTAAGTCTAAAAATGAAAAAATCACAGAAAATTTACAAAATAATGCTGTGAAACAACAGCTGTAATGTGGGCAGCTTGGTTTAGCATGGGAATCTCAGTAAACCCTCCTGATTTTATGCTCCAAAAATCAGTCTGTTTTCCAACCTGCCTTGGAAAGATTCAATCTAATGTCTGAACCCATATAACAAAAGAGCAAAGAACCTGATGCTAGACAAGATATCTCAGGTAAACTCCTACAAGTCCTTCTAAACACTAACAAATCTACCTCCAGTGAAGGTTGTCCTCATGAGCTATGCTAACTGCTTTCATTGAAGAAAGGGTTTTGCTCAGGATACATCCCCACTAATTGAAATGAGCATCATCTATGATGCCCATTTAAACAAGAATGTGAATGTCACATAGGCTTTCCTGTATTTTCAGCTGGAATCTGTTCTGAGTGATTAAAACCTCATCCAGAGCTCTCTCAACATCCCAAGCACGTGGTGGTTTAGAAAGCAAGACTCATTTAGGCTTTTCTGTCTAAAGCACTGATAGCTCTGTTTGATGAGTGTGACTTTGAACTGGATCTGCAGCTTCAAAGGGGATCCTCGTCAGATGTTTTTCTTTCACTTAAAGCCTTGTCTTTTTATCTGACATAAGTGGTGTTGGGCTGTGCTGCTTGGGGTGGAGAATAAATCACTCAAAAGGTACAGAGGATGCTTTGGTCCGCCTGCGTTTGCCTTACAAGCAGGACTGAAATCAAAGCAAAGGCTTGGGCTCGGGTTTGGTTGTTTTTCCCTCTCCCTTTGCCATGTATGGATTTTAGGTTCTCATCACTGCCCTCGGCTGGGAACTGGCGAAAGTGCTTTCCTGGGACACTTGGATGCAAAACATTTTGGTGAATAGAGGGAGAAGTATGTGGGCATCTGCTCCTTTGGGAGGCTACAGGCGATTTGTGAGACCTTTAACACAAGCTGTCATGGGGACACCTCAGCAGCCGTGGCTGGAATAAAAAGCAGAGAATACAGTGAACTGGGAGACCAAGATCTTGTTTGATTGGAAACTCAGTGCAGGGAATACAACATTCATTTGATGTCTGAGGGCTCAGCAGTGAGCCAGCAAAAGGACACCTTTCGTTCTGTTTTGCTGCTTACCACCCCAGCTCCTGTGTGACCGCAGGATGAAGCTCTTTCCATCTGGCTCTAAGCAAATCACAATACCCTAAGGGCATGTTTCCAGCCTCAGGACAAAGGCTAAAGGTAGGATTTTACAGAGTAAGTCCAGTTTCATCTGCCAGATAATGAATAAAACTAAGGCCAGAAGCAGAGTACAGTTTCTCTTTTTATTAATCAGTGGAACAACACCATTAGGGATATTGTGCATTCTCTGCTAATTCAATTTTTTTTCTTAGAACTAGGTAAATTCAGGCTAAGCCAGAGCAAAACAATTCAATGAATGAAACACTCAGCAAAATTCCATTAATTATTTTAAGTCATGGAAATAAGGGACTGTAGTGGCATCCCTCATGTCTTCAAAATTAATGAGGTGTTTTTTAAAATAGCAAGATGCTGTTTGAAGTGTTCTGCTTTCTGTTGTGAACCAACACATTTTGGTGCTTTTTCCTTTGGCATGATAAAAAGTGAAGATGAAATCAGTAAAAAGAGATGTGATTATAAACTTGGAAAAGGGAGAGTTGTTTAATTTTCAAAGCCTTATTTATACATATTTCACAGAATCACGGAATTGTTAGTTTTTGAAGGCGATCATCCAGTCCAAGGCAGTGTCACCTGGAGCAGGTAACACAGGAACATGACCAGGTGGGTTTGGAACATCTCCATAGAGGGAGAATCCACAACCTCCCTGGGCAGCTGTTCCAGTGCTCTGCCATCCTCATTGTGAAACAGTTTTTCCTCGTGTTGAGGTAACACTTCATGTGTTTTAATTTATGGATGTTGCTCCTAATCCTGTTGCTTGGAACCACCAAAAGGAGTCTGGCACCATCTTCTGGCCTTTGAAATATTTATGAGCATTGATGAGATCCCCTCTCAGCCATCTCCTCTCCAGACTAACCGGGCCCAGTGCTGCAGTCTCACAAGAGATCTGTGCCTCCACTGGACCCTCTAAAATAACTCTTCCTCTTTCTTGTATGTATGTATGTATGTATGTATGTATCTCTTTCTACTGTATATATTTGTGATACACTTTATATTGATTCCCCTATGCAATAGCTCTAAGGGACAGCTTCTACGTTGACACAAAATGTTGAGCTTTATGAGGTTCCAGCTTCGACATTACCCTCCCATATGTGTAAAATCTGTGTGCTGACACCGTGCTGAAGCAGGGTGCGATGCTGCCGGCTGCCTTACAGCCCTGGGCGAGGCCTGCGGGTGGAAACGTGGCAGAGCGGGCG
>VYXF01005608.1:9566-46392 GCA_013397295.1 Polioptila caerulea
ATATTCTGTCTTTCTCTCCATTGCCTTTTTTTCTCTGTCACCTTTTTCTCCATCGCTGTTTTTTCTGTCGCCGTTTTTCCCGCCTCCTTCGCCGCCGTTTTGTGGGGGCAGTGGCAGTGTTACCCAGTGGAATGAGGGTAAAAAGGGATTACAGAAACACTGGGGAGTAGGGGATAACAGGATTGATAAACCAGGGATGTAACATGGGGTTTTACAGCTTTTTGGGTAATTGGGGTGGAACATACTGGGATAATACAACACATTACAGAAATTGTGAACTTTAACTTTTACTAATAAGACAGATAACATCAACATAAGGAATTTTTGAGATTTTATTCATAACATTTACCAAGTACAGAGCTGGAAATGGGCAGAAAGCATGTGCTTTTGGGAGGAGTTTTGTAAAGTGCTGCCACACAGCTAAGGGCAAAGAGAGCGCCTGCTGCTAGGCCTACCAGGGAGTCAATGGGACAGGCACCATCTTGCTCCCAGCGTGGCGTGACGGTGCAGCCAGAACCCACAAATTCTGAGGGCTTAAGGTGGAGCTGTGTCTGTGGGGACGGTGCCTGGCCTGTAAGCACCAGTGAGGGTAGGCTGTGTCTCAGTCCTTAGCTCCGGCACTCCGGCCTCCTCCAACAGCACAGACCTCAGCTGGCTTCTGTCAGCCTTTCCACACAGACAAAAGCGACATCCTTCCAAAAACATCCATCCATTCCAAATGGCATGCAGCCATTGTCTGTCCAGGTGTACGGCTGCACACAGCCAGGGGATGTTCCAGCAGGAGGCACAGGCACAGTGCAGGGTGGCTCCCAAAGGAGAACGCTGTCTGCACTGGAGCTCATGCATGGCTCCTTGCACCTGATGCTGGAGATGTCTCGCCACACTGGTCTGTTTAGAGGTTTTCTAAAGAGGATTCTCCAGATGTGGCATACCCTGCCACATAAGGTGCAGCCAACAGAAGGGAACTGCTCAGCACACTGCCTGTCCTGGTTTCCAAGAGTCTGGTGACTGTCACCCTCAGTCCAGCACAGTGCAGCCCACCGGGAGAGGAAAGGACAAAACCTTACGTGCAGTTTCCTGCTGTCTCATTCCAGCCCTTTTACCCTGTGTTCAAGTATCTCCCTGTATTACTTCAAATATAATCTCTTTTACCCTCACAAAACCTTTCTGATCTGGTTCCCACCCAATCTCACATTCCTCATTTGGTGCTGGGCTGCTGGCTGCTACCTCTGAGCAGCCCCTGGCATGACCCCATCTCCAGCATCTCTTGTTACTCTTCAGTAAAAGCATTTGCATGCCTTTCCCCATGCTGCTTCTCACTTTAGGAGGGCCACAGAGACAGCTATGTCGTTCTTCCCCTTTAACTCCCTTGTTAAATTTTTTCTTTGTCTAGAAGCTAAGAAAGCAATTAGCCAGAGTTATGCTACAAGGATGCTGGTGGCTGTCAGGATGGCTGATCTGATAACATTTTTACTTATATAATTTTCCCCTTTTTTCCATCCTCTATCTCCCTCAAGCATATCATGCATTGTCAGCTGCTGTAGATTTCAAGCATAAGTCACTTTTTAAAGTCCTATTTTCTTTAGGTTTTGTTCTGTGCCTAGCACAGTCAGGCCTCTAGTAGTAGCCTGTTCTCCTTTACTACTAAAATACAAATTATTCTATTTGGAGAAATGTTAAAAAATATGCCTAATATTGAAATATTTAGTTCCTTCAGAGGAGCAATATAATTAGCAGATCTCCTTCTCCTTTCAGATTAGTTATATTATTTCTCAGGAGCCTGATAAGAGACATCGATGAGCTACAAAAGAAGGTAAACCCATCAATATTTAACCCACACAACAACACTATAAGGGAGACTTGTCAGAGTACCAAATATTTCTGTGTTGTGGGAATTGAATTATGTCTTGTCTGCTTCATGGGAACAGTAACCTAGATACAGAGCACAACTGATAAACATAACTCAATATTTAGCATGTTCTGAACAACTGTATTTCAGAGGAAATTATTCAAATTCATTTTTATAGATCATAAGCCTGAAACTAAATTACAGCCCTGAATTTTGGCTCAGCAGAGTTCTCTGAACTGTAACAGCAAAGTCTGAGATAAGGTCTGGGGTTTTTAGCCTTCCAGAAAACAGAATGAAATTTCCCTTTCTTCTTATAACATCAACCCAACCACTGTATGTCTCACCATATAGTAACATTTTTAATTATAAATGTTATTTTTCCATAAGGTTGCACTAAGTGAAAAAGTGCTCCAGATTTAAAGGGATTGCTACAGGTTGGGAGCAAATGATAAACAGTTTTGTTCAGTTATTTCTGTACAGCAAAAAGAAGAGATTCAGACTGATTTAATGGGAATATGTTCACTTCATAAAGATTAAATGTGACTGCTTCCAACTTAGTTTCCAACTACTTGAGATTTTCTGATGAACATTAAACTCCAATTTTCATGAGCAAATACAACTGGCAACTCTAACTGTAGAAAGTACACCTTCCTTTTTTTTCATTATCCTTGCAAGGAAAATATCTTCAACCCTCTCTAATTGATAAATGAATAATGAATTTAGCTCACTGTGACTCAGCAAAGGAAAATACACGATGTGAAAATCTCAAAAGTAGTACTAAATTGTCAAATCAAACATAACCAAGACAGTTTCCCACCTACAGATGTTGTTGATTAGCACTTGGGTCACATACTTATCTTGAGTATTTACAACTTCACAAGCAAAATAATAAAAAAGCAACCTAGACTTGAAACTGTTGTTTTTATCAATAATTTCTTATGCAGAATTACAGCACCACAGGAAAAAGGGACTACACCACAGAGACACAAACCAGTGCAGAAAATCTGTGCTCTTTGCTTAAAGTTTTGATAGCATCACAAAGGAACTTCCCACATATTTCAGTCTGAAACGATCTTATTTTTTTAATTCTAAACGCTTTTGGATTTCTGCATACCACTGTACAAATAAAACCCACTTTATTCTTAAATGATAATTAAATTATTTTAAAATTTAACACACTTCCTGTATCAAATTCCTAAATTCACCTGAGTAGCACTCAACACTGGACTTGCAAGGAATCAGAAGACAAAAATTGTTTTTTTTCTTCATCTTCACTGTGTCTCTGGAAGTTGCAAAATTGTCTTTCAGAGCCCATTCATTCCAAGGTGCTTCAGATTTTGTCTGTAACATCTTTGTTGATCCCCAGCAATTATATACTTATCAGGCTGACTTTAAAAAAAATTCAAAGAGAAACTTTCTTCCTCTCTATTAATGAGTTTTCAGCATATCTGATACAAGTTATACAGATAAATAAAGTTTTATTTATTTTTTTTATATAGATAAATAAAGTTTTATGGATAAAAGCCATATAATCATGCAATTATTTATTTTATTTTCTTCCGTAAATGATGCATAAAATTTTATTGCCAAGAGAATGTCTCAGTGTCCATATTACTCTGGACACTGAAACATTAAAACTATTGGGCATTTAAGTGAGAAAATGTATACTTAATTAGGGTTACCACTTGAACTTACAAAATACAAGATATTCAAATAGTTGATATCCACTATAACCCACCTGCAGTTTTTTTTCTTGTCTGATCAAGCCCAAAATAATGCTATTATTAACTTTTTATTTCTGGCTTTTATTGATTTTTACAGGAAAAGGTAGTATGCCGTGTTTTGCTTCAGAATGAAACTTTACATAGTCACTTGTCATCTTTCTCCACATTTTTGCTTTTTTTCACCAGACAGGTCTTAAGACTGCCTGATTTACACTTGGGAGAGAGTGGTGAGTGAAAGCTGAAACTTCTTAGGGGTGTTTACCCCATGAAACCCAGCCTGGAAAGACACACTGGTTCTGGTTTCAAGGTAGAAAGCTGTGCATGCCAGTGAGACTGCAAAGTTGTCATGAAGGCCAAAAATCAAGACTTGTGCTGGTATCTACTTGCAAAACATCACCCTCTCTTAAAGAATCCTCCATTTTAGTGTTTTACTACTTTGACAACACATTTGGTAAGTCCTTACATATCCTTGCTCCAGTGCCTTGCCTAAGGAAAGTAAAACAAAACATCTGGAAAGAAAAGTAATTGCCCAGAGTCCTTCAATGAGCACAGAAGTACACTTTATTTTCTACTTCACAAGACACTGCATTGCTTTTGCATGCAGCAGAATCTCATTATTTTTCTCCTTGTTATTTATATATTGAGTAAGCCACACAAAAGCCATGCAGAAGTTAAGTTCTTCCCACGTCCAGTAGAACATCACAAGAGCAGACGCCAAAGGGATGCTTTAATCATTGGTTTTGCAGAAAGAAAAGACATGGCTTTCACTGGTCTGCTAATAATTAAAATTAAAACTGAACTGCCACCATTAATTAAAGCTAAATCACAGATTCCACTGCATTTCAAGATAACTATACTGTTACATTCTTCAATACTGCATTTTCTTTTCAGAGAAGCCAGTGTTATACTGCTGCCAAATAAATTTCTTCACCTTCCATGGAGAAGTATGTAAACAGTGAAACGGAAAATGTTATATAAAAAGAAATGAATCAGTGAGAAAGATTTTTTTTTTTAATTCATCAGCATGAAATTATACTAATTCAGAATCTAATCAAGTCTGTGCTACGAGCAGAATTAAGGGTCAACATAGTATCTCCTTCAAGTTGGATACATTTCGAGTGTTTTCAGTTTAAATAATTCATTCCATTCATAGGGTCCAAGGTCGGCATAAAAAAACTTTCCTAAATAATAACTCAGCAGAAACAAATCATATATTGGAGAAATAACATCTAATCTAGGATATAAACATTTATCCAGATATTTAACTCAGGTTCTGAAGAACTGTTTTGTATTGGCTTTCATTAATTCTTTTGAAATTCAGAGCAGCCTTAGCCTAGACTAAAAATGCCAAATTGAAAATTGAACTAACATTATAGAAAGTAACAGATGGGAAAACGAGAGGTTTAAACACAAAACTAAATGCCACTGCTGGAAATTAAGCACCACCAGAGAGAACAAAAAGCAATTTATTCACAGGACTAAGTCCATAAACTGAATGGCAAGAAACTCATAAATCCTTCAGTACAAAAAAAAAATTAAAACATCTGCTTTACTATAATTATTACAAACATCCAGGTTTAGTGCCAGTCACTCTTTTTATATATTAGGCCATCTCTCTAATCAACACAGAAGCAGCCCTGCAGATGTGGTATCCAGTCCAAAGGTTTTGTGCAGTTTGAAATCCTGCAGAATTTTCAAATACTTGAGTTTAGTTGTTAATGAATATTCCGGCTGCTGCTTTTCATCCAAAAATGAAAAAAGGTCTCCGTGGCCGTGCCTCCATATAGGAGGTTTAGTGTCAAATTAAGGTCAAATTTTTAGTCTTACAACAAAGCCAAAGAAAGAGGTGGGAAGAAGATACCGTATTTGAGTTTTGTTTTTTTTTTAAGTGAATAGCTGAGCTGTCATCACTCAGGACCAAATCAGGTCTTCCTGGAGGGAAAAGCTCCCTGCTGTTTGGTGTGCACCATCTCACTCCCCCTGGGAAAGGGAACAGGAGGCTTTAGCTCAGTGATCTGTTCCAGTGGTCTCTTGCCTGTCCTAGCAAGAAACAGCAGAAACAAACACCAAGCAAAGCTGGTAACTCCAAGCTCTGTTCTCTCCCCCAGGGTAGAGCAGACCCTCCTTCACTGCAAGAAACAAGTTTAGGAAAGTGAAGCACTATTAAGGAGGACTCACACAAAAGCCGCTAGTCCTGAGTCGTTTCTGTGTGCTTTTCTGCCCTTATTTTGATATATATCAGATGGACATTTTGACTTAGATTAATCAATTATGACATCATAAATTAAAATTTAAAATAAAGAGCAAAACATAAATTAAAATCTTGCCTAAAACTGGCTAAATAGGGGAATGTGAACTGGAAAAGCTGCATAGAGGAAATAAAAGGGAAACTGGTGATTCAGAGGGAACCTAATTTATCACAGGCATTTGTGTAATTGTCTGCAGTACTAACATTTAATTAGGACTCTTGTCCTAAGGAAAATAAATTGAAAAATATTCTTAAGCCTATCCTTTATCAGACAGGAAAATAAATGTAAAAATCTCTTTAAAGTTTTTAACATTCAAAGTTTATGCATTATTTAGTATGGCAAAGAAGGCAATTTACATTGACTTTTTTTTATACATAATCATTTTTTAAAAGAATTATGGTATTAACATTGCCATTAATTAACATTGTCAAACAAATTTATTATGTAGTTAGCTACTGCCAGCCGGCTTCCTGTTTTATTGGAATTTCTTTGAACACATCAAAATTAAAATATATAACACAACTGGGATGATAAACTTTCAAAGGCTTTCCTTAGTCTGGAATATACCAGGAAAAGTACCAGGAGAGTTTCTCATCACCAAAGGTCATTTTCTTTTTCTCTAACCAAAGGACGATGACACTATTCTCAAAAAAAGAGCTTTTCTGAGTTTTTTATTTCAGAGAAGGATTTATTTAAAATTATCCTTGTTTAAACCTATTGGCCTAAACCAAACTAAATATCTTTTCAGCTGTCTTAAGAATGTCAAGCCCCTCTTCAAACCCTTTCACTGTCTTTCTTTCGCCCACTGCATTTGATTTTATTTCTGTGGATGAAATCCTGTTCCATACACATACACATCCAAGTACTCTCTTCAACATCAAGAATCCAGCTTTAACTCAGTCTGGGTGATTTAATCCTTTCCACAGAACATTTACTACCAATGTATAAATCCTGCTTATGTCCTTCTCTTACCCTGCATATGCTGACCATACTCATCCGTCTCTTTCCAGTTTATTATTTCTCTAAAAAAAGTTTTTCCTCACTTCTCTGCAAAGAAATGCTAATCTAATAAAACAATAAAGGTTTATAATAATCACTTTTATTAGTATCACCACTGTTCATCTGGTTACACCTACTCTTTGCAGCTCTTTAGTATACAAAATCCCTAAGAGCCACGACTCAGGCAGGAGTAATTGGTTGCATTTCTCATGCTATGAGATAGCCTTGGGTACTGCTGATCCAGTCATCCATCAAAGGTCCCAATTCCTGTTGGCATCAGCCACAACTTCCTGACCTTGCACAGTGGATTTACATCAGAGGATCATCTCTAAAGTAATGCTTCATACTTCTGTGGCAGAAACTTGCTGAAATTTTGACATGGAAAAAAGATGCTGGACCTCACTGAAAACAATCATTGCATTTAGGAACAATGCATTCATGCATTCCCACACTCCAAATAACTGGTACATCTGTCAGAAGTCTTCAGACATCAGCCTGACAGACACATGTTACTTTGTCAATGTACATGAATTTTCCTTACTCCTATGCTCCAATTTACTACTGTGGTATGCAAGGTGCATGAACACTGGCTGCTCTCTGCTTATCACAGCATTAATAAGGCTTTTTCTGGACTTGGATCCAAAGATTGGAGGCCAAGCACCAATTCCATTGCAATGAACCCATTTCTGTCTTTGGGTCTGCCACCACTGTTCCAGGTAGAGCCAGTTACATGAGGGCAAATGTGCTCAGTGTCATGTCTTGCCTGATGCCAATACTGGTTCCTGGAGGCAAAGGACCATATCAATTATCTATTTATTTTAGCATATGGATAGTGTTCTAGTCTATCTAAGTATTCAAAGCAATTTTATTTTGCTTCAGAGTTAACTCAGAAAATGTGTGCTGGTGTGTGAATTCTTTTTGCATGTTGCATTTTACTGAATAACTTAATTCTTCATTTGAAAGAGGTTTTAGGCTGTTAATAGGAATATATTTTCTATATCATCAGAAATAACATCTTTTTGCTCTTTCATACTTAGGCTTCATCTTACAGTGCATTGTGTTTCTTGATTGCATTGTTTGTATGTTGGTCTTTGTGAGACTTCACAGAAGAAACCTCTTGCTGTGAGGTGAGTTGGTGTTCAACTACCAAAGAACAGTTTTGCTAAATAATATCAGCATTTCTTATTGTATAGCTCTTTTTATTCAATAGTTAAAGTCTACATCAAAACTTCGCAATTTTTTTTTTTGTGTGTTGTATTTGTTCTTCTCTCATTCAGTGCACATTAGTAACCCTTTCAGTGATAAATATTTTCCACAGCCACGGACTCCTTGCTCACACTGGCAGAGATTCTGCTGTCTTTCCTTGGGAGAGCACTGTAGGCAGTGTAGCAGCACGCAGTGTGCAGCACCTGCTCAGATTTCTAGAGGACCTTTGCTCTTTCAGGAGTGTGCAGGTTTTCTTCCAAGGCTACGTCTCATACCCAATATCCCTTGGGAAGCTGCTGCAGGGACTCCCAGTTTTTCCCTAGGTGGAGTCCTGGCTGTCCACTTCATTTCACAGTGCGATTTCTAAAAGGCATTCATTGCACTATCCATGAAATTGAATGTGGGTCAGTTTAAAACAAATTTTTGTAACAACCAAATTGGAATGTAGCCAGTATTTAAAGGAAGGGGGAAAAACCCCAAGCAACCCAAACTCATTTTCCTTAATGTCTTCACCAACCCCGCCCCCACCCCCCCAAAGAAAAAGAAAAACCGAAACAAAAAAACCCAAATAACCAAAACCAAAAAACAACAAACATGTAAGAAGGTGTAGAGGTACATGGTCCATCTATGCCAGGGATGGGTGGCAGGTGAAGATGGTGAGAAAATTAAAAGTGGTAGACGGCTTGGATGAGGGAGTCCATTTTCATCTTCTGAATGAAAGTCTTCGCACTTGAACAAGGTCTCTCCTTGAAAGTATTTCTGTGTCCAGTAAAATATGAGGAAAATAGATCTGTCTGAGCTATTCTGGTTCTCACATTGACCTTCTAAAATGAGATTTTCAAAATACTACACTTTCAAATGAGGATAAGATGTAGCAGCATAAAAAGGCTTCCTCTGTGACAGAGGGACAAATGTAATGCATAAGAATTTATGAGTGTAAATTGGCAGTTTAAAATAAAATATAACATAATTATTGGATTTCTAGCACAGGAAAGGTTAAAACCCAAAATACCACCAACTTTTTCTAACAGATAGTTTATATTTGCTACTCAGAGTGCCTTTTAGGAATTCTTCAGAACTGTCAGAGATAAACAGTTATCTCCATTGGCAAGTACCTTGCAAACATATATTCACTACAAACTGTGAAAATAACTGATCCAAGTGACATATACTTCCCATTTTTGTCAAGTACCCAGACTGGCAATTTTCATGAAGATCAAGGAGGCAGACAATGTTTAAGGTTGTTGTTTCTGTGTGTGCACATATTTTCCTATTTGGTCCCAACAGATTTCCAGCAAATCTCAACCTTAAATCATTTTTGTTAATGTACCACCGGGTGAAACTCCCCTGCCGATCTTACAGCTATGCAGCAACAAACCCAGCCTGGCACTGTGAATCATAATACTTAGCTTCCTAAGAGATAACTCTAAAAAGAGAGATGTAAAAGTCAGAATCACATTTATAGACATTTCCCCCTCCTGCTTCTCCAACTGCACCAAGTGTGAAATGATTTAAGGTCAAATCCTCACCAGGCAAAGCAGTGTATGCTCAGTGCAGCATGAAACCAACATCCTTATTATCACAGAACGCACTTAGAGTGAAAAAATGAAACATTTCAGTAAGCACAGCTTTAACAGAAAAAGAACAACTAATTCTAAGAACATTCACAGCTGAGTGGTGCTGCTATAAAGATGGTAACAATGCCTCAACAGAAGCAATGCCTCCTTGGATCAGTTCATTGTCTCCCATATCTCTTACTTTGAATACCTTGTTATTTACTGTCGAGTATTACCATTTCTTTTCAGCCAACTAAAAATTAACTGAAGAGAAATTCTTGTAACCAGTCAGTACACTTAAAAATGAAAAGTTTACCAAAAAAACTCTCAAAAAAGGTGAAAGTCATCATCATTCTGTGGGTTTACAAAGGAACCACTTCTGTTAATTGATTTTTACTGTACTCTTAGCTATAATGGATTCAATAGCGGTTTTTTTCCTTCTGTGAAGCCTTTGCTCTCAATTCTTCTGTGCTTCGTGGGATCTGAGCGGATGTGGAGAGCATGCACTGCCCCTGGCTGAGGGCCTACATGCACATGAAGGAAGCAATGAACTATGCCCACCGTCTTCCCCAGGCTCTGTTGCAGAAATTAAAATTTTTTTAATGTCAGCAGTAAATGGTGTTTTGGGCAGAATAAAAAACTCTTCAGCTTCGTGACTTAAGACTGAAACATGCTTTATGAAGAACTTGGTCCATGTTTGAGATTTATACTCAATTTTTTTTCCACTCCAATTTTCTGAAACTTTGGTGTTTCTTCCTGATCTGATATTAATTATTTATAATTGGTTGGAGTGCTCTAGAAGGAGCCTGGGCATTGTTGCACCACTGTCTATGCCAAGAGCCAAAGAGAGGGGTTCTGGCTCTGACGTTTCCTGGCAAAAAACAACAAACAACAATTCCTGGCAAAAAAAAAAACCTGCCAGCTCCACCACCAGTTTGAAATGTGCTGGAACATCTGGTCTGTATCCTTCCCCAGGCTGGTGGCTTGCCACCTCACACACATCAACACTGAGATATCCAGCTGCTGTGTCAGCTTGTGGGCTGACACACACACCCAAGATTAGGACTTTCACTGACACTCTCCAAGAACCATGCACTCTTTCAGACCTGTGGATTAGCATTTCTGACTTGTACAAAGAAATAAAGGAAGGTTGAAGCTCAGACACTGTAAGCTCAAGAAAGCCTGTGGAGGTACGAGGATGTTTGAAAGGATCTGCTTCTTCAAATCCTCTCCTGTTTTGCTATGATCCACACCTTATGGTAAGAATGAGAAGCAGTAAAATCCGCATTTCAGTCACTGCTCATTCAGGGGAATGGCCTTGTTATCAATTGACTTTTGCAATATAAAAATAATTGGAATAAAGGAGCAATGTAAATGAAACCAAAAAAGTGGTGTGAAGTTTCCATGGTTCAATAAGGCTTTATCATTTGGAGTTAATGCATTTGCCCTAGAACACTTTTTCAAAGCTAATAGATGAATTTCCATGTCCAGAAATTTATTTTTCTTTATATGATCAGTAGATTCTGGCGATTTTATTTTTTGTTAGCTTTATAAGTGAGAATTCAGGGTATTTAAAAAAACATGACATTTTATCTAGGGGAAGAATGATCTTACTTTAAAGATTAACCTGAAACACTTTTCTACTCTTTCATTTTCATGGAGGGGTCGGAGAGTCAGGCTCATTTGAAAAATAATCCTGAACAAAAGAGGAATCACAGGGGTTTAATTCATCTTTCCTTAACTTCACTAGTAGTTGGACCAAGCCCTGTCCTTGATGAGCTGTGCAAGCAGATCCTTCTTATATTCTTGTGCCTCTAATAAAAGCCTTAATACAAGAAATCAGCATCAGAGTATCCCAGCAGTGACTTGAGCACAGAGAAATCCTGGATGCAGCTGGAGATATGTATAGGCACAAAAGATACAATATAAACTAGGGACTGTTTTGCAAAGCACCTACAGGAACTTGTCTTTCCATGAATGCTGTTTATGTGGTTCATGCAGTGATATTCATTAAATGTTCTGAAGGCTATGAAAGAGCCAAAACTTTTCCTGTTGTTTTATCTTGCTTTCACATTATTAATTACTGCCTACCTGTTAGAGTGTTGGAGTGGCAGCAGCTCCTGAGGGAGGCCAGACTTGACTGGTTGAATAAGCACTTTCCTAGACTGCAGAAAAGTGGAAGCAAATTGCCTTTACAACAAAAGTGCCTTCTGACATACCAGTGTCAGGCTGCCCCTTCAGAAAACGTGGGTAGCAATTAGGGCAAAACCTAAGCAGAAATGGCCCTGTGCTGAGTCAATTCCACTCCACTCTGAAAACCTGCACCTCACCTCAAAGGCTGCTCACAAAGCTGGCATGAGAGCCTGCCCAGACTCTGATTTCTCCTTATGGACTCAGCTCCTTGATCTAACATGGGAGAGGAATGCAGCAAGGGCAGTAAAATGACTTATGCTGACATGGTAATATTGCTAATGGTATCTGAACATGTGTATATGGTTTTCAAGAGAAACAAAGAAAGAGAGCCTTTGGAGGCCAGAAATACTTCACAGGTACTGCTAATTTCCTTCAGAATTACACAGTAATCGCAGTACCTTTTTTATTGCTTTGAAGATATTTATCTTAATACTACTAATTCTTACATAATGATTTTTTTATTGAAAAAGTATTTGTCTAAGTAAGAATCAACACCATGCATTAGTAAACGCTAAGACTACTCAATTTTTAATTACAATAGTGCATTGATTAAATTAAATAATTGATTTTTTTTTTCTCAGTGTTTTTATTTAGGATCTTGGCCCTCTTTGTTGTTATCTTTTTAAACAATTACTAAACCACATATGTGTATATGTATGCATGTATTTTTACATGTAACAACTAATTGATTAGAATTGCTGCAATTAACAGCCTACAGTGATGGCCCACACAAAGGAAACAAACATCAGTTCCACATCATAAACTCAGCCACTTAAAATAACACCGTAAACAAAGGACAGGTAACTGCTGACCAAATCCAGCACCTCAGAATGATCAATGCAGACAAACCAGTGACATGAGCTTTCCCTGATGCAGTCTTGGAAGAAGTCAGAAAAGACAGAGCAAAAGCCACTCCTTTGAAACATTTCATAAGTATCAAAACTCCCCCAAGAAAAAGAAACAAACAAGAAGACAGCAATAACTGGCTGAACACTGTGTTTTCTACAAGCAGCTTAATTACATCAACTTTGGATTAATGTCAGGAATAACAACACTGACAGTATCAATCATTGCTAGAGCTTCTTTTGTGCATTTTACACCAAGAATAAGCTTTCTAACATTTACCTCAGTGAGAGCTTACTGCTGAAATCCATCTTCCCAGTTAAAAAAATGTCAGGTGTGAGAAGAGGAAAATAAAATGCTTACAATACCGTCGTGTTTCTCATGATGGAGAAACACATTACAGACCCCAGTGGCAGGCAATTTCTGCCTGGGGATTTTTGCTGACAGCCAATGCATTTATCGATTACCACCACACGAAGCTCAGCAAAAGATCTAATAACAGACTACTCAACACATAGCCTGGGGATCTATCTGGATGTTTAAAAATCTAGTACAGGCATTTGGAAAGGATTTCTCAGGGCTCTTAGCTGCTTCTGGTGCTGTGGGACCAAGTTCTGTCATGGTGGCACTGCCTGGCCCTGCCTGCCCTGGCTTGACCCAATTTCTACCCTCACGTCCCATCTTGCCTTCCCCTGGGGAGGAGCCCAGCTTTTGCTGCGTCCCCACAGAGCTGTGTAGGAGATGATTTTAAAACATCTCTTTTAAATGTCAAAGTAGTTCCCCCAGCTGAACATGTTACACAGTAATGGGCTATTTCTTGGCCCTTGGTTCAAGGCCAGACAGTACATTTTATGCTCAGTGTGGGAAAAGGAGAGAAATCTTTTTTCCTGTCTTTTTCTCTGTTTTGTTCTGTAAACAGAGCAATTTCAGTAATACACCAAAAAAAGACTTTCCAGCTCTGGCAAGTCCCACTGGAGAAATTTTGAGGAAAAAATTGCCTCTAGGGTATTTTGCTAGAGGTTGATCTCTGCTTAGTGCATTGCCAATGCAGAAAACTGACCCTCCTTAAAAAGCACTACAGCACTGAACCCCAGATGGGACAGCTGGGAGGATATAACAACATTTGTGACATTCACATGCCATCAAATACCTGACCCTCAGGAATATCACCTGTCCCTGTATCTCCAGTGGAAACATGATACCAGGCCTGGCTAGTCCCCAAGGTATTCCTAAAGGAGGTCTAAACATAAGAGTCAAAAACACATGGTGCTAAAATGGTAAAAATGTCCTAAAGATATTTCCAAGAAATCCATTAAATGCTCAAGATGTGTTAGGCTTCTGACAGCAGCAAGCCACATCCAGATGAAATAGAAATGCAGCTGCTAGAATACCAGGACTGTGTGATTTACAAAATGATTTCTGAGATGTCCTAGCCTTGGGCTCAAAATTTATTCATTTTCTATGTCCTGGACAAAGACCAGCACTCAGAGCAACGTGTGATGCACTTTTCTGAAGGTTTCTTATCATGGGACCAGTCCAACTCTTAATTAGGATGTTAGGATTTGCCCAAAGCCTCTGTCAAAATATCTCAGCACTGCTCTCAATAATGATTAGAGGTATTAAGGTTTTTCATGCACATACAGATAAATCATCTGAATTTCTGGTTCTTTTATCTTTGTATAGATTGCAACATCCTGTGATAGCATTAGATAGGAGTAATTTGATACTCGACACTTAATCTTATACCTGCACCCATGTCCCTAATCCATAGGACTGGCCATAGACAGCTCTACAACTCTCAAATCACTCAAAAAATTCTAGCAGCTCCTATCCCTTCAAAAAACACAATTTAGCAGAACCATGTTTTCTTCTTCCTCTCCAGCTGTTCAATTCACACTCACTCCTGGACTTCCCTCAAAACCTCCTGATGTGAAGGCTGGATTAAGTCCAGAAGCGACAGGAGAAGGAAGAGTTACTGACCAAAGTGCAATTTTACTCCAAGTTTTCTACATCCCTTAAGTCCACACTGAAATTGTCTGTCCTCTTATTCAGTAAAGGACAGTACTGCAGGCAGTGGGATACCAGCAAGAGGAGAGGAAAGGCAGGGTGGACAATGGTACAACCAGGACTGATGCAAGGAATTGTCCTAACTCCCACCTTTCCTTTCTGGCTCCAGAAGCACTTCAAAACATCTGAGGCAGCAGGAAAAATTCAGTGCAGCAGTAATTTGCAAGGGAAATACAATTAGTGCATTAAGAAAATTTCACTAAATGATTTCTTTTGCTCCATCGCAATAGTGTCTTCCCTGACTGCTGCTAAAAAGGACTGTAAACACCAGAGGGGACAGGCTGAAAAACACCCCTGGGAGTCACTTGATGGCTTTTTGCACAGAAGCTCTGCTTTACTCTCTGGGTCTCTGAGTAAAGCATGTAGTCATCTACCACACACTTAGCCTTTCAGAAAGGCTATGGAGAAAGAAGGGCTGCCACTAGGATGTTGGATATGCAAGCATTTTCTGCACCCCAGTGATATGGAGAACAACATTTTTCGTAGTTTTTTTCTCCTTTTTGTTTTTTCCCAAACCAAATGGCATATTATTTTAAAATCTTTCCTTTTGAGCTGGCAATATGAGCATTTTTTAGTTTATCTAACTCTGACATCTAGTGCCTAAGTCCACATCACTTATTAAAAGTAACAAAAGCCTAAGACAACCCTAGAGACTAAGGCATTTAACAAAGAGAATATTACATCAAATCTGTGTTGTCTCACACAGCAACCTAGCACATCAAATCTGCGTCATCTTAAGGTAAGTCTGTTCCTGAGTTCACTTCACAGTTACACCACTGGCTTTCTAGAAGAAGTATTGAATTCAAAGAATTAAGATATGACCAGTGGAAAGAAAGTTTCTAACTTTGTATGAGAGCTCTAAACATTTCAAAGGAATGTTTCAAGAAATGATTATGTTCTTATAAAGGACGTAACTCCACCCTGGTGGGATCCCACCTGCAGCACTGAATCCAGCTCTAAACCACTTCTCCTTCACTCTCAGATCCAGTTTTAAAGGTGCAAATCTTATTTCTGAGCTAAACAGACAAATGGGAATTCAGCATCAACCCAGGACAGCACTACAGGTACCACAAACATGATTATTTTTGTGTTGTTAATTCTTTTTTACAGAGCTGATGGAAGAATCATGGAAGAAACTGGTTGAAGAAGTTCATTTGCAGATACTGTCATTATAAATACCATTTCAGCTGTCCTTTATAGGATGCTACATACCAGCATTTCGTGGGACTAGCATCTGAATCTGTTTTGTTCAGCAGCAGTTGCCAAGTTCAGTGGTTTCAGTTTGTTCAGTTCAGTTTGTTCAGTTGCCAAGTTTTTGACGTGGCTTTTTGTGTGATTAGTTTATCTTAACTTTCAAAAAAAGATATATTAAATCGGCCACTCAGACTTACTATAGCTACCACCTCTTCTTCTGATGAAACACTGAAACAGATGCACTTTAGAGGAGAAAGGAATTCCAGCAGAAAGAACATGAAAGCAGAAGACAAGCTGTCCTCAGATACAGCCATCTGTGATAGACACAAACCCTTAGTATTTAGTATATTTAATACAGTTTTGTTTTTACTAAGAGCATATATTTATATATATTTATATTTATATTTATATTTATATTTATATTTATATTTATATTTATATTTATATTTATATTTATATNATATAAGACACAAACCCTTCGTATATCTGAGCTGCAATGAAAACTATGCCCCCTTGTTGCATATTTCCAATTACAACTAAAGTAAAACATGAGTTACCATGCAGTCCCATCCTGCAATCCAATGCTAAAGAATCCGTCCATCCATCCATCCATCCATCCATCCATCCATCCATCCATCCATCCATCCATCCATCCATCCATCCATCCATCCACAGGTCCCTGAAAGAGTGAGTTAGCCTTTTCACTGGTCTCATGTCACAAATACAGTGACAGGAAGGGCTCAGATAAACGAAATGACAGGGAGTGATATAACCTGGAGGGCAAAGAACATTAACTCCCCACACAACTTTATGACCAGCAACAGTGACTGTAGGAATTCATCCATTCTTACCCTACAGAAGTTTGAAATCCAGAGGAGGGAGAGGAGAAGAGAGTGAGCAGCAGGTTGCATGCCTTGCTCATGCTGCTGGGTCAAGAGCATACTCAAGCAGTTACCAGGGAACCACTAGAGTACTGCAGATCCATGTTTTAGCTTGGATTATGATTAGTGCTCACATAAGACCTGTTGCCAAAACAAAGAAAATTGTTTGCAGTTGTGGGAGACAAACAAAGGGGCTTGGGCTTTGCCTATACCTTGGACTAAGACTCTAAAGCCCTTTGCTTACTTACAGAATATCATATCAAAAGGGCTGACAAGACCAGAAATTTGTAAGAGTTAATATCTGTGGAATTATAAAATGCTAGAAATAAAATCCTTTTACCAAAGATGGAGACCACTTTTCAACACAACTGTTGATTAATGCCCTGTTTCAATCAAATATTTAAGCCATTCTTGTTCAAAGTGCATAAGGATAGAAAAAGACTTATTAAAAGAGCTCTCTGTGTTTCTTGGCAACAGATTGTTTAGTTTGTCAGAGTGAAATGCATTTTCATAGGCCCTCTGATGGAGCTTAATAGGGAGGTAACACACACAAAAGTAATTTGACTTGGCAGTCTGAACTAAATGGCTGCAGAGTGATGAATTATAACATCACATTTTCATATTTATATAGTATTTATATTATTTGTATAGTACCTTTTAAAAATAGTAGCACTTCTAGATTTTCTGTAATAGAACCCAGAGAACTTACAGTACCCCTGGAAAGGCAATCCTATGCTGTGCCAAAATGGTCCTCAAGGACTTCAACCTGAAAGTAGTCAATGTTCCCACAGGCTGCAAGATACTCTTGGCTTTTTAATTATATGAAAATCTGGGAAACTACAGGAAATAGATGTGTGCTTCCTCTGCATTTCCTCCTCCCAGTTCTTGAGTGAATAATTTGTGAACAACCCTCCAAATGCTACAAACACAGGAGTTCACTGCCCTTCCCATGCTACCGATACGGTAAGTGGTGGTGCAGTATGGCAAAGAACACGGCATGAGATCATGGCTATAAACACTGTGTGAGCAACTCTGCTCATGGCCACAGCAGCAAACCTTGGAAATGAATCATTCATCATATAATATATACTCCAAATACATCACTCCCAGATATCTGAATATAAATATTTGTGGCGTTACAAGGCTGTATGATCTCCCACATTTTTCAGTAGCTTATTCCAAGGGCACAGGACTTTGAACAAAATCAAACCTTGCATTGCATAGAGGAACTCAGCCTTAGATGATCCTTAGGTCTCCCCCAGTAATGGACCTTAACAAACAGACATCACATGTTAAGCAGACACACAACAGACAAAACTATATGTTAGATCAGCCTTTCAGATTTTTTAAATTGTGGCAGAAAATGTTCGCCATATGCAACCTCTGTTAAAGGCTTCATCTTATCTGAATTTAGGACATTGCTTTTTAGCTCAGCTAAGCAGTTCTAGCAATAAAAAGTCAAAATATACAAGCAGCTCCTCTGGTCACTGAAATTTTGGGGTCAGGTCTGGTGTTGAAGTGAATTTGCCTCAGCTGAGTCACTCACTCAAAGGAGGAATTGTCTCCTTGTACACCAGCAAGTCTCTTACACTTAATAAAACTGAGCTGCCAAAGCGTTTTGTAATCTTAAACCCATCAGCAGGTTTTTCAGAGGAGATGTCAGACCAGCAAACCCTCCTGTGTAATCTCATCTGTGTGCACAAAGTGTAAGAGTGCAGCCCAGAGGAGGGGTGGCAGCGAGCACCGCAGGGTGACACACAATGCTGCAATTCCTTGGTAGTGCCCTGGCTTGGAGGATTGATTCTGGGTTCCTGGGGCAAAAGCAGACAAAAATGCATTTGGGGTCAATCCCAATGCTTCCCTCATCAGTATTTTGATGGGGTTTTCCCCTTCTTAAACACCTTATCCCAGAAGCATTACCACCACTTGAGCTTGGCCTTGGCCAGCAGTGCATCTATTTTGGAGTTGGCTGCTCCAATGGACATAGGGGCAGCTTCTTGCACCTCCTCACAGAATGAACCCCTCCAGCTCCCCCCAGCAACCAAAACCTTGTCACAAACACAATGCAGATAAAGAAACTTCACATCTGAAATGTTTTCACCAAACTTTTAAAAACTAGTCGAACTTACACATTAATGCAGATTCTCTATAAACATATTTCATATTTAAATTTTTTAAGTTAGGGTTTTTCCACTATGTCAGAGAGGATGGTGGCACTTTCTACCCCAGAGAAACCAAAACATAGTTGGTGTACTATTTAAATTAATAACAAATTACATAACTAATAGAAGTAGTTTTATATTACAGTTTGGGAAGGAAGCAGGAAATATTGATACCTCAGGGGAAATGCAAATAACAAAATGTAATTAGTCATATTCATTTCTGGCCAAAATATTAGATTTTGTATCCACACACTTATTAAAAGGTTTATTAAGTGATAACATCTAGCAAAGACTTTCTAATTGTAACTAAGGTATAACAATAATTATGTTTGGCTGTCACACATCTTATATCAGGTGGTACATTTTCTAAAGTGCCGAGGAGACTTGGCTGTGGTCTGTCTCAACTCAGGTCTCAGGAGATGAAGCACCTTTTGAAAAGTCAGGACCCATTCTTGAGCCACTGTCTGCTCCAGAATTAGTCTGACTGATTTGTGATATCTGATGTGGATGTGTGATCAACTCACAGCAAGGAAACAGAGGCTCTGTCCTAAAAAAAGAAAAAGGGAATATTGTTCAAAACTGGCTTTTCCCAGGGAAGATTCACAGCACTCTACAACTGACTTCTGTTTATACTCTGTGCAACTCACAGTTTCCCCAGAAATTTGATTTTATCTGAATGTAAGTAACCATTGCAGAGGTAAACCTTGCTGGCCACTCGCAGATAGTTTCAGATATCTCCAGCTGGTGATGGTACCAAAGTGCAGCTTGGCTCTGCCTCAGAGCTGATCTCCTGAAGCAGAGGTTTCCCAGCTCCTGCACACCATCCAGCACCTCTGCAGGATGCAGCAGCCAACACATGCCCAAGGTCTGACTGCGTGGGGCACCTGGGGCTTTCCTCTGGTGCTACAAGGTCTTTCAGGCACAGAATGGAGCTACTGAAACCTCTGCAACCGCCAGCAGAGGTGTGGCAGTCCTGCACTCATCTTGGAGCTGTTTCTCAGTCTGGGGGAAGAGCTGGCAGTGTTTGTGGCAGAGCTCAGACTAACAGAACACTTTCGGAGTTAATTTCTTTCAGAATTTGGCACTAATAGATTTCTCAATTTTCATGTATTTTCGTGTAGATTAAGACATAGTCTCAAGCAACTGTTTTCCTCTGTAACAAATGCTGTGAAGATAAACTCCCTGTATCAACACTGGAAGGCATGATCTGCACTGCAAAAGACCTTTAGGCCAGGTACCATTTTACAGACTGTTGTTTGGTTGGGCTGTTTTTTGGAATCAACATGTTGATACTTCATTTTTCTTCCTATACTTCTTCCACAGACTTGTTTTCTAACTGAAGCAATAGCACTGAATGCAAAGGCAACCTGTGTAATTGTAATTATTATTTTTAGTTGTACAATGAAGACATACACACTTTCAGTATTGTCACCAATATTAAAAACATACACAAGAATCTCTTTTGGAAAAAAACATGAATGTATTGATTGTGTACTTCAGGGCTAAACATCAAAATGTGTAAGACTAGTTCAGGCATTGAGAAACTGCTGCATTGTTTCATCTTTATTTTTCAGAAATACAACTTAAAAACTCAGCCTTAATAAATGCAAAATAATGAGTGCCCCTCCAGAATTTCTTGAAAAGTTCTCATCCAGAATAATCAGATTGAATGTATCTGTTTGAAGAAAGCAAAATTTCCCCCCATGTAAGCAGAAGCTTAGGGGAGTTTTTAGTTATCACATTTATTATTTAGTTATTAGGGGGGTTAAAATTATTACAGAATTTCCAAACAAGCTACCAGGAACAGCTATCCTTCTGAAATAACTCTCCAGTTTTTCCATGAGCTTGGACCAAAATCCACAGTTAATAGTCACTCTTTCCCAACCCATAACTCTGGGCAGCAGTACCAAAATGTACTAATTTGAGCTAACTCTGCTACAGGATTTCAAGAAGAAAGGTTATTTTTTCCCTTCCTTTGGTAGGTTATTTTAAGGTGTCAATTCGAATTTTTGGCACTACATCAAATCTTTCTGCAGAGAAGCTGTTCTATTCTCCACAGGACTCTTAAATGCAGAAGTAATATAATTCATTCTCCATCAATTGTAATCTTTCCATTATCCTATTACTATAATTTTTCACAATGCTCTTGACAGCCTTCTTGGCTCTGCCTTACCAGAAGAAAAGGTTTTATTCATTTGTTTTGTCTTGATAACCTTTTCACCAGAAAGGAAGTGGCAGCATTTGCAGCAGAAAAGAGAAGAGCAGTAGCTGCGGCTGCACTGTGAAACCACATACAGTTTACAGCTCTGTATTTCATGGGAAGAATAAATCTAATAACTGCAGCAATTATAATGATGGCAATGAGTTGTGCAGTGACATTTTACAAGGCAAGGAGATTTTCAGACCAACCTTGACTCCCTGTGTGACAAAAAGTTCCCCTGAATGGTCCCTGTCTGAAGTGTCCTGTGAAGAAGAATAAGGACGCATATTTTTTTTTTCACAAAGGCTGCCATCCTACTGCAATAAATCCCTCCATCAGCACGTCTCTCTGTTCAACAAGGTGCTGCTAAATGGCAGTCCCACTTTCCAAGCTCAGAAAACTGAGAGTATTAAGTAATGCAGCAATATAAAGCAATTCAGTAGGAAAATGCGCAATGCAAGAAATCTGTTCTCCCAATTTTAGATGATTCATTTCTCCTTAGTGCCTTACCCCAAGGTCTGAGCTGCAGTGGTACTTCAGGTAATCCCAGTTGGAGCAAGGCACTCAGGGAAAGTGAAGACTTCTGACCTGAGCTCCACAGGATTCAGGCTGTATCCAGCAATATTTCCTCTGCAGTGTAAAATATTCTTATTGTGTCAGCTCAGGATATCGGGAAAGCAAAACGGGATATCATGTCCAACTTACCATCATAACTGTTTGGGAGGAGAGACAAGTGCTATGCTTTTTGTGCTTAGCCAGGAATGAACCTGCCATTTTAGATTTTAAAACAAATTAATCATGGCTCCAATCAGCTTTGATCAGTAAGCAAATGTTTCATCCTGTTCCTTGTATAACTTTATTAAAAGCAGGAGTCAGATTTTTAAGATTTTTTGGTTGGATGTTTGGTTTTGAGAGCTATTGCCTTCCAGAAACAGCTATTTAAGATATCAACATGTGCTGGCAAAGGCGAGCACAGCAAAACTCCCAGGCAGTGAACTGCAACATCTGCCCTGGGGAGATGATAGCCCTCCTCATGGAGCACCAGATCATCCTACCATTGTTTCCCTCAGCTTTCCAGTCTCAGAGAAAGCTTCCAACTGCTGTCCTAAAAGAGGGGATCCCTCGCCAGAAGGCACTGAGAGGGATTTCGGGACAGACTGGACTCTCAGCAGAGCAGCTTGAGGGACATTTGCTGAACTTCCTACAATCAGGAGCTCACAGCTAGTCTTGTGCAAGGAGAAGGTTTCAGTATGTTTTCCTGCCCCTGCACAGGATTCAGAGCAGCTGGTAGGATTAAACACTTACCATTCTTTTTCTGCTGCACCAACAGTTTTTGCCATCTGTATGTTAACAGCCCGAGCTTTATAACATTCAGTGTTATAATTGTCTCTGGGAGCTGAAAGATGACTGAAATATAAGCTTCTATAAAATGAGCATTTTCCAAATCACTGTGCCATGAAACAGTCACTTAGACTAACCGTGGAAAAAAAAGAAACCAGTTCAGAAGTTCAGGTGATCTTGAAAACAAAAGAGAAAAGAAGATCATACAATTAGGTTGCAAACATCTCGTTCTGTTCTGTTGTATCAGTACTCCAGTGGGATAAATGGCTCAAAACTATGTTAAAAAGCCCTATTAAAAAAACCTAATCCATTCCAGACTCAGTTTATACCCATAATAAGCCTGACAAGAGCTTGCCCAAACAATTAGTGCAGGTCCTTATTAAGCAGGCTGCTGCCTTGTAGGTCTTGCAACAATGAAAGCCTATTAGCCCACCTTGAACATCAGGTGCCAGTGGAAATAGCTGCATGGAAAGGCCAGCCACTCCACACTTGCAGGGTGAATGGAAATACTCAATTTCACTCGCATTTTTAGCCCAGCACTGCTGAATCTAAGTCAGTTCCCAGCTCTTAAGGCCTTGAAATAACCCTGCAAAATTGGAGGGTAGTTATTAACACTGCTGGGGAAAGTAATGCTGTAAGAACCTCTCAACAGGTTCATCTGTTCCTTTCTTGATCTTCTTCCTCCTTTAAAAAGGCTGATGACAAGCAGAGGATGATACTCTTTTGCCTACTGAGAGATCCTGCATATTGAAGCTGCAACTCAATCATCTGTGAAGCTTTTCAGAAATCTTCAGCAATGCAGCAAAATTTAGCATGGATTAGCTTGCAGCTGGGGAAAGATTAGGTGGAAGTTTTGTGCCTTTATTCATGGGAGAAAAAATACATGGATATTTCTACACAAAATGGTAGCAATTTCTTTTCTGTGTATAAATAATTGACAATAACTTGATGTAGGGGAAGGTGGTAATAATCTTGAAATTCAGCCCTGTACCTACAACATAGTATGCTTAAATCTTTTGGTCTCATACATATATTTAGCCTTACTCTTACAACCCAGAAGAGCAGAGAAGTTGCTACAGCAAGCATTTCTATCTGAAAATTTATTTCTAGGTTGCTGCAGCATTTGCAGCACCCAAAGTTAGGAAAAAAGAGAAATAAAATCTTGGAGTTTAAATTCCATGGCCTGTTACAGTCTGTTTAAATTACTGCAGATCAAAACCCTATGTAGTCACCGTGAATTACACTGGAAACGAGTAAAACCTGTGATTGCCTTGCCCAAAAATTTAAGGCGATGCCTGTAACAGTCTCACAGAATTTTGGCTCAGGCAAAGCATGCTTAAAACAAAATCATGCACTTGGTGCTCCTACAGCTCAGGCCCAGCAGAGCCCTTTTGGAAACTTTGTGATAAACTCAGGAGCATGCTCCTTTTTTTTCCAGAGAAAAAGAGTGCTATGCAAGGTCCTCAGCACCAAAAAAATATTAAGTTTCCTGAGGGTCCTACAGGATAAGCTACTCATTGCTGTCAGCTGGGGCTTGGGCAGGTCAGGGATCTGACAGGACTATCAGCCTACAGCTGAGCAAGTGGGTAGGCAGGACCCTGCTCTGGGCTGTTGTATTCCTCAAGGAAAAGCCACAGGAGCACATTTTCTTCCTACACTTGGGGATTTATCATGGATGTGTACTTTTGAAAGCTCTGTCAGGTAAGGGAAGTCATTTTTATATCACTTTTTTCTGAGGTAGCTTTGACATTTGTTGTAGAATGCTAGTATATTTTAAGCATCCTTGGTTCTTGTGATGACTGTGTTTTACTGGTGCTCTAGTTCCTACTTGTATTGTGTCCCAGCAAGTCAGTTCTCAAAGCCATTGCCAGTGAAGAGCATTTTAACCAATGCTGTAGTCCACGATGTGGTTAAACTGGGGGTTAAATTCTGGCTGCAGAAATCCTGTTGGAGAAGGTGAAAAAAACATCTTATTTGTAGCTAAATGATTTGAGCACAAAGTGCTTGTTGTTTATTTGCTATGTAAACTGAGAAATACGAATGCCCAAGCTCTGCTTTTTTTTCTTCCATGGTTGTACTTTTTTAGCTGTTTTGCCAAGCTATTATGCTTGCACCTGACAGGTTGTGCTCCAGTGTGGGAGGAATAAGTCTTAAATGTTGTCCCAGAATATCCCTCTCTGTCAACATCTAGGGTGTTTTTCAGTAGGTGTGGAAAACTTCACAGTTGGGAAGGAGAGAAAATGGTCCACCCTAATTTTTTTTCTAACTGAGGGAAACATTGGGGGAAAAGAAAGTGCTTGTGAAAAGGGTATGTGGGGGTGGGGGGAGAGTAGGGAGTGAAACAATTCATATATTTACATTCTGGGATGAGGAAATGAATTATATTATGCAACACTCCAGTTGATAGTACCACAGTGGTAGCTGATTAGAAGAGGAAGCATTTATGTTAATGATCTTATTTTGTGATTCAATTTCTTTCAAATTCTACCATCTGTTTTAAAATTCATGTTTCTCTTAGGAAGCTAATAAGTACATGTGGTTTAATGCTGCATGCTCTTGTTGATTTAAATGAAAATTGTATTTTGCCTCAATCTGGTCTGCTAGGTCTGGTCCCTGCTTGAATTACAGTTTCTGGAAACTGCTGGAGAGAGAAAGATTTATAGCAAGAAATGTTCTCATGTCTCTTCTGCTTTATTTGGAAATGGTCTGTCAAAAATGAGGCTGAACTTTGTAATGTTTGGAATTGTGCTTTGGGCCAGGGGATTCATTTACGGTAGGCCAGTGTCTGGCTTTCTTCATTAGCTGCTGCATGGCAGTTTTCATGATTACAAGTGGCACTGTTTGGGCATTTGTTTCAGTTTGTAAGTGAAAATTTATCTGGCTATAACTAAACACAAGTCTTCCAAAATGGGAAGCAAATTTGCTGGTGAATGTGAAGTTTTTCCCGAGCAAGGAAGGATGTCAGTGGTTTTATACAGTGTCATGAAACTCTTGTCAAAGAGGCAATGGTGAATGCTTTGTACTCAGGTTCTGTACAAAACTTTCAATACCTAAGACCTTTGATTGCTCTGACACAAAATTAGTCTGATGGTGGAAGTTTTCAGCAACATCACACCCCTCCCTCAAACCTGAGAGTTTTAAGTTTCCATTCAAGACTTTTCTGCAATAACAGAGCTTGCAGGAAAGTGTGCATGAAGCATTTATTAATGCAGCTGTTCAATCTGATGGCACAGAATAGGCAGGGAACAGGAGCAATTATGGGGCCCTCAGCTCACTCACACAACAGAAACAAAAACTAGAAACTTTTTTTTTTTGATAGCTATGCCTTTTTTTGATAGCCATGTGAATGGCCATCACTTTCCTCTAGAGCCGGCACTAAGCAACAAATACAGTCAAATGCTGAATTTGGCTGGTTGCTGCAGATATCTATGACTCACTTCTGCTAAAATAATCTGATCTTCATTGGTAACTTGTTGCTCAGTAAACACAGTTTAAAAACCCTAGAAGACCAATCAACACAAAGGGAAAGTGGGGATTTTTTTTTTTTAAGGTAAACTTGAAAATTAATGCCATTTTACTGGTGTCTCTGATCATGCCACAAGATGGACTGTGGATGAGCAAGCTGCAGTATTTTGTACCTCCTCCTGGTGTCACCTCAGACTCACTGCTGCTGGGTCACGTGTGAGAAGTTATAAACCCTGAATAGGGATTTTTGCTGCAGGTTTGAATCCCAGTAGACAGTACCTTTGTTCTATAGCAGATGCTGGTCAGCATAAAAATGTAAAAGTTAACATTAACCTTGCCATTAAAACTCTTAGTGACAGACATAATGATTATTAGTTTAACCAAAATAAGCAAACTTCAATAAATACATATTTTTAAAGTAAGGTCTTGCTTTTAGTTGTTTTCATATTAAGCCTTTCTCTCTTTGAAGATAATTGTGGAGATAATAATGTTTGCATCTGAAATAACAGCTGCACTTGCCAAGAGAGTCATAGCAGGTTTTGTGCCACAGAAAAATAGACACATCTTCCCAAAACTGTGGATCATTTTTCCTTAAAGAGTGACCCTTAACTCAGTTTTAGCTCAGTTCAATTCATAGTTGGACATTAATACGAAGTAGCTGAAGAAGATCCCTGGATTTGCATTTTTATATCCTTTTTAGTACCAAAAAAATTCATCATGAGTAAGTTCATTTTGAACGTAGTAATAAAACATAGTCAGAAATAACTGTCTTTAATTCTGAATGTTAGCAATCATTACAGGTCTTACATCTTAGAAAAAACTCATTTGCAAAGAGGATTAGATGGGATCTTCTAATGCTCACTCCATTCCATCTGCTTTACCAATGAAGTATAAATGCTCATTCGAATCATGCCAGGCTCACCGTGCACCCGATCCCGAGGGATGCTGAGTGCCTGGGCCTGTGTGGACCACCACTGATGTCCTGCTCCAGCCTCACTCCTGCTGCCTGCTTTAGCCAGAGCTCTTCTGCCCTCTCTTGTCCTGGCTTTGGCTACATGCAGTCAGGGTTTCTTCCAAGCTGGCCTCCAGCACATTGCAGCTCTTTTGATGTTCGTGCTGGAGAAGGATGCCATGGCTGCAGCAGATTTCACAGGGCATCAAGCCTGTGGGGGCATGCCTGTACTTTGCTTTCTTTGTGTATTCTTTGTGTATTCACTTGGGCCTTCCATGTGTGCAACTAATTCTGTGTTTCAGGAGGCATTGTATAACATGAAGTGAGATAAAAATTGCTGGTGCTTGTGTCCTGCTGGCTGTCATGGGTGGAGAGGAGAGAACAATCACATGCACAGAAATCTGGGATTTTAACACCAGTACTGAGTGAGTCACCCAGTGTAACTACAGCAAAAATTTGTCCACTCGAGGTGTCACCAGCCCCCACCATTTGATAATATAGAATGTTGGTGAAAATGGTGACAACTCTACTTTGGCATGTGTCATAGTCAGGGGGTTGCAAATTCTTACTAAAAATGCCACTACGAGGTGAGACTTGAAGTGGGTGTGGGTGGGGAAACAGAGGAAGGGGACAATATATTAGGGGCACCCAGTGCAAATGGGACAGTGATGGCCTGAAATTGCTACCACTGGCTCTGTGATACTTTCATTCAGTGAACAGGAGTATGGAAACAAGCTGAAAAGCCTATTTCAGGTAACTCCATCCAAGCAGTTTTCCTTTTAGTGGTTTTACAACACTACAGTGCAGCACTGTGCCAATAAATGAGATTGTTAGCCATCCTCCTAGAACAAAGTGCCTCAGCAATTATCCAGGATAGCTTGCCAGTTTTCCTGGGCCAGCCAGAAAGAGGCTGTGAGCCACACATAGCACCTTTGGAGCAGCAGGATACCCTGGAGGCTTCTGACTGTACAAAGACAGGGGCACATCCAGTCATGGAGTGGGGAAACTGAGGAAATCATGAAGGAAAAAAACAGCTGGAAGTTGTTTGCACTGAAGAACAGCTCACCTGGTAGACTGCTACCACCAGTCTCCCCTTGATATTTTCCTTAAGAAAGTGGGAGCCATTGCTTGAGATGAGATGGACAGCATTGTTGGAGAAGGTCTGGTAGTGGCCAGCTGCTCTTTACTGGGACAGACTGAAGGGTTTGGTAAGTCAGTAGTGCCCTTGCTGACTGGGGCAGGTTGAGCCTGGAAACTTCCCTGTGTTTGTGTAAAAAACCTCTTAAGGTTTTTGAGATGCCAGAGTTCCCCTGAGGCATATTTACAAGTTTCCTTTGTAACTAGCTCAGTAGGAAAACATTCCTTAATTGGTTAGAGAGGGGTTTTTTTTAGCTCCAGCAGCCAAAGCTCAAAGCGAACCCCATGATGAAAATTTTCAGCATGTTCATAAAAGCTAGTAGTGTTGGGGTTTGAATCAGTTATGTATATATTAGGAAAAAAGGGTTAGCCCTTTCTCTTATTACTGCCGTGAACTTCAGTGAATAGACAGCAATGCAAACTGTCTCAGGAAGAGCACAGAGGAGTAAAACTGGCTATAATTAAACCTTGGCTGGAAAAGGTGCAGAAGTCCTAACTCAGAAGTGCTAAGCTCTGGGACAAACCCTTGTCATAGTGACTGAGCAATGGTGGTCAGCAAGAGGAAGGGGCCTTGGAGGGAATAGAATTGAGTGCTCCTTCATTAGCATCCTTAGAGGTTTCATGGTCCTCCTAGAAAGACAAACCTCTACTGTGGCAGCTGCCTGGTGAAAAGAGCAAAGAGCTGCTAAATCACGCCCAAAATATTTCCAGTGTCTCTTTTTATCTCCATAGCAAGAGACTGAAAGTTTCTTAGAGATACAAACCAATAATGGTCTATACGGTACTTAATTATGTATCTAATAAAAGACATCATTATGTTTGTTAGATTGAGTTTTTCTTAGCATGTACCAGATAACACTGGGGTGCTGATAACGAATGATATCAGGAGAGATAAAAAAGACAGAAGAAAAATAATTTTAACTTGTTTAATTCTAGCCTGTGGCTCTCCTGTTGTTCTGTGTTTAAATCATTAAATACTTCACAGATTTCTTTTTTCTGGTCATATTAAACAAATATTCATTAGTATAGCTTATGAAAGAAGAAACTGGCTTTCAGCTATGCTCTCTAAATGAAGACTTGTACAATCACTTGCTACAAATTATAGTGTAGTAAATGCAATTAATATTGTGATGTGACTCACAAGGGACCCTCTCAGTCTCCAGCACATAGGTTTGCTCTCACAAATGTACTGCTCTGAAAAGCTAATGCGAGTGCTGGACATACTAAAATGAAAAATATATGCTGATTTCTCCTCACCCCAAGCTGTCACCAAGCTATAACAAGTTATTTAAAAAATGGTACAGGTCTTTGAGCCTTCAGGGTTGAGGTGTGCTGCTTGCTGGCATGCCAGCCTGCTGCAGGGACACCCTTGCTCTTTTCATCATGCCCTCCACCAGAAAATTCCACACAAACAGCAGCACTACTGTGTTGCCAACTCTCCAACCCCCAGAGCACTTAGATATGCAATTTATACTTTTTCAGATACATTAGGAGGAGTATACAAATGCAATTTTACATGGTGTCTTGATTTTAAACATTGTGAGACTCATTTTAATTCAAGCCAGATTAAGGTTAAAGCAAACAAATATTTTACTCATGAAACTCATACAGTTTACAGAGGTTTTTGAAGATGCAGGACAGAAAGGAAAGGAAATTGAGCGCAGTCAAGATGTCACAGGAGGCAAACTTTAAAGGTTTCTCTTCCCACAGTCAGTGAAAAGCAGACTTAGTCCATATGCATTGCCAGGACTCCAGCTGTACTGAACATCCTTTGTCCTAGAGCAGCAACCTTGGGAGGTATCTCGAATGGGGGGCAAAGATGTGCCTGATTGTCTCCCTTCCCTGTAATTGGTGGTTTGAACTGAAGAGAAGGATGCAAGGATAACCTTCAATCTCACACCTTTCACAAATGTTTTATTTCCAAACTTTGTTACCTTCTGGAAATGCTGATGATGCTGGTCATGACCAGCCATTGCCATCTTCCATTTGGATAACCAATGGATTTTATTTGTTTTTTCTTCTGTGTTTGGTTTTTGCTCTTTGTGTCCTCATTCAAGTTAGGGACCTCTGGAGATCTGTTGTTCAACCCTTGCTCCAACATGACCAACACCTGAGTCAAATCAGGCACTCAGGATCTTGTCCAGGGGAGTTTCAAGTATCTGCAGGGATAGATTTGACATGCTCCCCAGGGATCCTTTTGCATCCTTAACTACCTTCCCTGGAGGGGAAGGGAAAGAAAGGTCTGTTGGAATTTCCCTTGCTCCTACCCATGACCATTGCTTCTTGTGTTTTCCCAGTGCCCCTCTGAGAAGGACCTGACCTGTCTGTGTTCTGCCCAGCCCTCCCAATCCTAGTGCTGGTGGTGGGCAGCCCAGCTCTGCCTGTGGCTCCCCGTGCCTGCAGTGCCCCAGCACTCGGCCATCACGGCAGCTCCCCACTGAGCTCCCTCTCTCCTCTGCACGCACAGACAGCGTGTTGCTGCTGCCCAGCAGGACAGCTGGTCTCCTGGCTTTTGTGGAATCCTTTCCCCCACGTGCTGAATCCCCTTTTGCATGACCCACATTTTCCCCAGTCATGCCCTACATTGCTGTGTAGGCAAGATCAGTGCCTACATCCTGCTGAGGATGGCACTTGACAGGAGAGAAGTACTTCAGAGTGATGCTGGGGTAATTTGGGATGAGCGAGTTCCTCCATCTGCTTGTTGGCATTCTATGTGTAAATAATGAGCATTTGACCTACCATTCTTGTAAACACTGGCTTGATGATGTTCCCTCAGTAGATCAAAATGCCTGTGACTCCATGTATTTCCTAATGTAGCCAACATTTGACAAGTTATTGCTGAAGATGCATACTATTTATAGTTTTACTTATTGTTTTCCTGCTTAGTTCTGGACTCAGGTTGACTACTGACCAAAATAACACTATTTTTAAATACCCTCCAGTAGGCTTCTCCTAATTGGTTTTTTTTTTCATGGGAAGTTTAAAACAGTTGCTTCATTTCTTTTTGGTGGGGGGCAAAAAACCCACTAAAGAGTGTATTTCTAACCCCATACCTCTTTAAAAAATATTACTAATACAATTTCAACATTGAAATATGAAATATCATGTCACTGAAATCAATGGCAGCAATTTTCTTGCTGAGGTTTTCATACTCCTTTTCCACTAAAGAAAGAAGGTTGAATTAGTCAGAAATGTGAGTATGTTGCCTGTGGGGAATTCAGTTTAATTCAGTGAAATCCTTCCCTGAGACAGAATAACATCTTCCCTCCTCTTTTGAACCCATTTTTTAGGCTATTTCAGTTGCACATATGATCAGAGATTATGCAAGTGTGGTATCAGAGAAACACCTCCACAGTGGCAATATTACTTAAACTATAAGATGCTTCACTAATAAACATGGCTGTCGCCACTGGGATAATTCCATGGGGCTGCCAAGACCTTTTCCAATTCCCTTAATGATTTAGAGGGAAGTGACTGGAGGTAGAGAAGTACTGCAGGAAGGCTCCTGCCACAGGAAGCAATCTTACTCCTCTTTCCTTGTTGAGTGCATCTCATGAGTAAACTCCTCCATGCTGTAGCAGTGACTGTCTTCTTCCACAACTGGATGGACTTCAAGCCTGAGGAGAGCAGACTGAGAACTGGGGAAATGAAAAGAGGCAGGGGCAGGCTTTGTCCCTCAGAGTACAACAGCTTGGATAAGTCTTTGGTAACCTATTTACAGCAGACTACACATGTAGAAGGGGAGGCAAATTATTAAAGGCACAGAGATACGACTTGCCAAGATAACTTAAAGGCTGAACTTGCAGTATCTGTGCTAAAACCTATCAATCAAACCCATTTGGCTTGGGTAAGCATTCCTGATGAAATCTCAGGGACAAGAGACACAGGAGATGGTGCTGATGCACCATGGGAGTTGTTCCCTTCCCCTGACTAGCACAAGCTGGCACTTTGAGCCTCATTTTTTGCATCCCAGGCTACTGCAAAATTATAGTTCATCTATCTGGGCCAATTAAATCTGATATTTAGAATGGCTTTCTTTTTTTTCTTTTTTTCTATTTTTTTTTTTTTTTTTTTTTTTGTTTTCTTGGTCAGATGAATCTCTTAGTCAAAGAGTTAGAATTTAAGAATTACTACTCTTCACATTAATCTTTTAAAAGTTCATTTTCTGTGCCTGTGTGTTGAGACCTCAGTTCAAAGCAACAGCAGTGTGATAAGTTGCTCCTGCTGGAGAGAAGCCAGGGGAGTTATTCAAAATGTAGTGAGAACTGATAGAATCTGGCTGCCTTGGTGCCTTGAGAGGCAGTCTTAATTTCTTTTAAAACTGGAATTTAACCAAATTCTTACTTTTTGAGCAGTCATTGTACGTTTATGAGGTTTTGCATACTTATGGTCCTTGATTGTCCCTAAGGGACAATTGTTCCCACTAAGGCAGGATCTAACTTGGAGCTGCGTTTGGCTGCCTTGGAGACCTGGCAATGGCAGCACCCCCAGACCCTGCTCAGGAGGGTAGCCCTCTCTGTGCCCAGGGTTTCACCCGTGTAGGTCAGGATATGGGTGGCATTGTTCTGCCCCTTGACCTCCTCTACTAACAGAAAAAAATCTAAAAATGCTAAAAAATCTTCAAGCCAAGCCTTGCTTCCTTGCCCTTTGCCTGGATATTTCTGGGTATGGAAATATAAGCATATGTCTGAGGTTTATTAGGTGTGCACATTTTTCAAAACCAATTGTTATTTTAAACACTTGACATTGAGTTTTGGATCTGGAGGTGTGTTCTACTGCATCCAGGCTTTGGTCCATCACAGATGAACAAAGCCATGGCAGACTTGAGACTGAGTTTGTCATCCTTTAGGGTTAGTGAATGATAGGCATTCACTTGCTAAAACTGATGAATTAGTTGCAGAACAGAGGCTTTGTCCAGTGAAAACCTATTCTAAAATCTTATGGCAGTGAGAGTCTTTGATTATGATAGTACAAATACTTTATGAAAAATAAAATAAAACAAGCTCATACTCACATGGGAGTCTGTTTCTTGAAAGCCCCTAAAATTCTTCACTTAGATATTGCAAAGCTGGAGATAAAAGCAGCCAACATGAAAAACAGATATCTTTCATTTCTTAAAGCTGTATATTAATTGAATAATCAGAGGTGTCATCGTCTCTCTAATTTAAATTACCATTTTTCATCCTGTCATCATTGGCTGATATGAGTAATGACTGTTACACATTGCTCTCAGTTTGGTACCTTGCAGGTACAAGGACTCATTATGATACCATATTTCACCTCCCTCATAACTGCTGCTTTTAGTCCTGTCACTGAGCTCAGCTACCTTCAAAGCCTAGCTTGAGCTACCGGGGTTTTTTCCCCGTGATTTCCATCAGGATTTTTTTGAAGGAATAGTGTGATCATATCAGAAACTCAGTTTAGTGGTAACAAGGTTTTGAAAGCTATGCTGATTGAAAAAAGTAGATGGGCTTTTCTCCTATCAGACTTGCACTCACATTCTTCCCAGATGGGTCTAATGTGCTTTTTCAGCACAAGTCAGTACATAGTGTGAAACTTCTAACTATTAAAAAAAAAAAAGTGGAAGTTTTTAGTAGAACCTAACACAGAAATCACAAGCAAGCCTGTTTTCTTAGGGCTTTTTTTTTTCCATCTTATAGGATAATTGCTCAAGACTTTAGGATCTGATTCAGATAGGACTTAAGAATTGGCTTTCATGGTGCGATGGGATAGGTAAGAAATCAGTGCCTTCGTTTTGCTCTCGAAAATTTTGATGTGAATCTACTGGAAAAAATAGTTGTAGAATTCTCTCTTTATCTCTCACTGAATTAGTACTTAGGCAAATACTCATGCTTAGCTTTCATAATCTTTTGTCTAATCCCTAGAGAACTACCATCCCTTTGACACTTTTCTCCGAGCTATATATGAATGTCTTTGTTTTAGATTATTTTTCCTCAAGGTAACATTTTCAGGCCAAGGCATAATGTAGTCCTGCAACCTTAATTTTTTGTCATTGATGACTGAAACATTTTCAGGTTGAGGACACTTTGTAGCCTTAATAATGCATTTATATTCTCATTTAAATTGGGATTTTGTACATATGTTACCAATAAATATACCAAATATTTATTTCTGGTTTGGGTTGGTGCTTGCTTTAAATCTTGTTGTTTACAACCCTTTTGGTTCTCCACTGCTTAGCAGAATGATTACAGAGGCTGATCTACCTTGAGGGCTGGCAAGGGCTTTGCAGGCCCTCTTTATCTCTCTCAGCCGGGGATCTGGAATTATCCCAACTCCTTGACACCCTGTCTTTCCTGCAGTCAGATATTTGAAACCTCTCTCCCCCTTTCTCTGTACTCCACGGTGCATCAGGGACTGTGCTTAACCAGGTCTGGGTTTTCTAATGCCTCTGGGCATCAGGCATATCCAAGAAGACTGGATGCCAAAGAAGAATGAAAATGCAGAGGCAAAAGAAGCATGTTTTAATGTGTATTGAATTCTCAATGTGTACATTAGAAATAAAATCCAGCTCTGACTAACTGGACATAATGCAGGAATGGATGTGAAATAGTGTGGAGATAGAGAGTGCTGCTGCTCTCACCCGGGCTAAGCAAGACTGCCAGAGGGATTTACTCTGCGGTGGGGACAGCCCAGGCACGTGAAGCTCTGCACTGGAGGAAAGGAAATCACCACTAAGCCTCCCCTCTTCCATAATCAAGATAGATCTTGCCCCACTGTCCTTGCCCTGCATCTGCTTTTGAAAAACCTCAGTTGACTAGAGGCTGATTATAAAGGTGCAAAGTTCAGAATATGAAATTAAATGGCCTTTTATTTCTGCTACAAATTCTTTAAAGTCTGACAGTCCTTCATCAAGTTGAAGTTCTCTGGAGGAGGGATTTCTGTTGTGCAGCAAGAGCTTTTTATTGAGAGCAGCTAACCTGAACGTTGTGGAAAACTGGGTGTGTCCTGGGTTAGGGAATGCAGCCTGGGACTGTTAAAAGTGAACTGGACTTGCATGGTCTGTGTCTTTCTGCTTGAAATCTCATTTCAGAAAGCTGTTCTTCACTTCGGGAATTTTACCCAATATACCTCTGCCACCTGGAGACCAGTTTAATGATGAACTTTCATATACTTCCTCTATACTTTGATTCTAACTTCTTGCAATCCCCTACTTCATTTTCAGTAGAGACTTCGGCTGCCTTTGACCTGAGTTTGTTTCTTACATTCCTCCATCCACTCCTTTTATCTTCCAGAACTGGCCAGATAATGAACACTGAAAGTTCATCAGGTGTTTAATCAATTGTGTTTCCACACTTAAAACAATTCTGCAGACACTGTGCTACCACAGTACCTGTTTATAACATACATTAATACAAAGTCTATGCAAAGATCACATGAGACCATTTTTCCACTTGCCAAAGGCTTAGAGAAGTGGTAGATGCATTAAACTCTCCATTTGTAAAACAACATCTGTAAAAGATTACTCACCATGAAAAGAACTAGATTGCATCTGATATTTTGCAGAAATTTAAAATGTAAGCTTCCAACAGCACTCTCTTGCAGGCTCTCAAGGATATGAGAAAACATAACAAGTGACAGGCACAGCAGAACTGGCAGCAGCCCATGTGCTAGTGATGCTGAATTCATATCCAAAGTGATATTCTGGTACCTTTTCTCAAAAGCAATCTTAAAGACGGACATAGTCTGAATTAGTCTGAAAACACATGAGAATATTTTGATACAAAACAGTCTAACTAAGAGAAATTGGCACTGATTCAAGTAAAAGAATCAGAATAAATATGCTTGAGGACTGTGCTGGGGTTTGGTTTCCTTTTTAAAGAAAAAGAACAGTGTCAGTTGACAAGGAAAAACTATCAAATAGTTTTCACTTAAATACAGTAGTAGACTGAAGCCTATTGTGAAAGAATTATTAAGGATCAAGGTCATGCTGGATGGGGTGCTGAGCAACCTGATCTAATTGAAGATGTTCCTGCTCATTTCAGGGCAGGGTGCACGAGACGACCTTTGAAAGATCCCTTCTGACCCAAAGTATTCAATGAATCTATGACACAGAAAAATATCTGAGGGGGGGAAGAAATGCAAAGAAAAGCCCACAAAATTACAAGCAGCAAATGGGGAGAGGAGAATTTAGAGAAAGCTGATGAGAAGGCAATTTAAGATTCAGGCTGGTGAACTGTCCTAGAAATCAGGCCAAAAAGAGAAAACATGCAATATAGTGAAAAAGCTGATCTTAGTTCAATTTCAGAAGCTGTAATATATCCAAGTCTTATCTACAGTAACTTAGATTGTTTGAGTAGGATATTCTCATTTATAGTCAAACATTTGCTTATCCTAGCATTATGAATCCTAATAATCCAACAGGTTTTCAAATGTTGTGAAATAGTTATCTGTGTAATGCCATTAAAAATGCCTAGTGGTACTCTAGATCTTTATCCCTACTTTCTCATATCCTCTGCAACTCCCTCCCATGCAACAGTAATTAAACTATTTTTAAAATTTTTTAAATTAACTGTTAAACTACCAGGAAGATGAGTAAACTTTAATTAAAGTGGAATTTTAAAAATGCGTCCCAAAAATCATTCATAAAGTTTTTAACACTATACTGACATGAATTTTCCCTGAGTTATGTTGGTTGTTCTCTTGAGGTCTTCAGGTTGTTATTCTTCCTTGATTAGATGCCTGTCCTAGCTCTTTTGACTCCTGTTTGACAAACAGTACACTAGGATGTGAACACATAAAAAATATTTTCATTCTGGTCAGCAATAAAAAAATAAAAAAGGGGGGGGG
>VYXF01005608.1:46402-59480 GCA_013397295.1 Polioptila caerulea
GGGGGGGGAGTTCAATTACTGCTGTTTAGCACGCAATAATGAGATAATGAGGCTGTTAAAACCTTGAGGGGTGTCTGATTAGCTTGTCCTCTGCACTGAAGGCTTTCACTGTTCAGAATTATCTGACATCGCCCTGTCTCAGTGGGTTCCTGAAAATTTAGAGAATAGTGTAGAAAAAATGAAATCACACCTCATACAGGAAAGTAACTTCTTTTCATTATGAAATACTGGTATATCATGCAGTTGGAATGGATTTAACAAGCACAAATTCAGCATGAAATGGAACAACATACTTTTCTGGCAAAGAATTCTAGGGTAGGACAGCAAAATTCAGGGGACTCTGTACTGCAACAGGAACCTTCTGCTAGCCTTACACCAGCCCTAAAAGCAGCCATGCCTGCTTGATTTTATCAGGGTTTGTAATATGGGTGAAGAAAACTAGAAGCTGAGCTTCCCAAAGACTGTAGCATTAACCCATTGGCCAGCTGTGTCCAGAAGCATTTGAGGGTTCACTAAATGCCCACCCTAACTGGTACAGCATGCACTACACCTCCTACACCTCCCTTACCTCCTAGCGTTAGAAGAGCCAAAATAAGAATTGTTTACACAAATTACAATATCTGAGCTCTTAAAGAATTCCTCTTCTGCACTAAGATGAAAATATTTCATATTCTCAGATTTTTTTAATAAACATATTTGTCCAGATGACTTTCTCAGGCGGCCAGACATATTGTCTTGTGAATGCCTGTATCCCATTTACTCTGAATGCTCCACTGAGAGCACCCTGGCTTCATTCCTCTCAGAAACCTGAGACCAGTGTTTCCACCAGCAGCTCAGGCCCTGAGGTCCCATAAATTGCAGGCCACATCCCTCCTTCAGGTGAGAGAAATCAAAACCAGGGGAGCAAGCTCTGCTAACACCCAGCTCTCACCAGGACCAGTTTGAAGAACTCTGTTGCACAGGTTCACCAGAGCTAAGTAGAGTTGAACTCCATCTGCTCCATGGCTTTCTGGAGTCCCCCTTTGGTGTTATTCACTAGTTATTTATCTAATATTTAAGTGCCACATGTGGTGGTGAAAAAAAAAGGCAGGATAAGACAGCTGATAGCTATTAACAGTATGTAGAGCTACTGGTACTAAGAGGTGGCTTGGAAAATTTCTTCAGCTCAAAGCCAGAGTGGATATCAAGAGCTTAGGAAATACCCTCTGAATGCTGGAGAAATCACTTATTTTTGCAGGAAACTACTGTGCCTGTTTAAAGTTAAGACACCCTGATCTAATTTATATTGCAGGATGCAACTCTTTGTGAACTTTGCAGCCTTTCTGGAAGATGTGCTTTCATCGGCTGTTACTGGGCTTGCTCCCAGGCCGTATAATGGGATGATGTGTTTGGAGTGCTGGACAAATTGGGTAATGTGACTGTTTCCTCTGGCCTTAATCTACTGCTTCATAGCTTAAATTCTTGACTAGGATGAATGGATAAAATAAATATGATTTCATGGTAGCTGAAAACTGTATGGTTTTTTTAAGGAAAAATATGTAGCAAGAGTTTCATCAAAATACGTGCCTTAAAGAATGTTCAGGTAGTTTTCTCTAATGTTGCTTTAGATAGCAGACGTGAGCTTTTGGAGGATGAGGGGATTGCCTTTTTTACATTTTTGTCTAGTTAAAAGTAAAAACAAACCCTTTCATCTATGTTCCTATGATCATTGTTTTCACCCTAAGACTTTGAAAGCTGCTCACCACCCCTCCTTACAAAGCTAGTGCTACAAACCAGCTCTTAACCATTTTCCAACCTACCTCTATTTCTGGCATAAAATCAGCACATTAAAAACCAAACATTTTAGATCCCATGAACAATATGACCTTCAGCTTTCTTCAAGAAGAGATAACTAGAATTTGGCACTTGGACCTTTTTGTATGGTCTTCCAAATCTGTCATCCTGTTGGGATCCTGAATTGGTTTGCTGTTTATTGCTTGCACCCAAGCTCTTCTTTGCTATTGAAGTTTCTGAAGCACCTCTTCCTCAGTCAGAATTACTTAATTCCTGGAAGATTGTGATAGCTTCCTGCCCTCAGCCCAGATACACTTTCCCAAGAGATGCTATTCTTTAACTATGCTGAAGGTGCCAACGTTACATTACGATCACAACACAGTGATCCTTATCACGTAAGAAAATTTAAAAAGGGCAAGTAGGGAAAAGTCAAAGGTCTCTTCCTTCATGTGCCTGAATCCAACCTCCTACTCTTGTGTTCCCTAGGAGTGTGTTGCAAATACTAAATTCTGCCTGTGAAAAGGTGTTGGGAAATGGGAAGAATTGTGCTTCCCCTCCCTTGCTGTCAAATCTGTGGACCAGAGACAGAAAGGCCAGGCTGCAGCGGGGACCAGTATTTGCATGAATATTTTCATATACTAGTGAATACTTCCCTCTGCAGGAAGCTTTAAGCTGATACCAGCCACAGCCTTTGGTAGTGTAGAAAAACTTTTTTGGAAAAGGCCTGTCCCACCTGGGTCCTACGTGCCTGCTGCCATTCCTGATAGCAGGTGTCATCCTGGTGGCTTGAGCACCGCTCTGATGGCAGCATGGACCTGGCTCCTCAGGAGGTTAAGGGTCACTGATGCAGCCAGTGATTAAGCCATTTTACTCTTTCTGCCTCTTACATTTTAGCCACAGACAACTTGGAATGATTTCTAGCCACGGGGGCTCCTTGTTAGTATGGTGAACAACTGGCTGGTAGAGAATGGAGCTCTCAATGACTGCTTGAAGCCTCCCCTTTTCCTGGCTCTTTGGGGCCTGTCCAGGCTCGAACTGCAGGAAAGCTGTATTTAAGACTGCTGGACTATTACTTGTTTTCTTTCCTCTGATTGTCCACTAAGTTGGACACTAAATAGTGTGAAGAGATGATAAATGATCCTTTTTTGTTATACATGCCAACTGCTGTCAAAAAAATTTGCTGGAAGAGAGGACTTAGAACAACTACTTCTTGGGGATTGCTTTTACTTCAAGAGTGTGCATTAACCCAGTATCTTCCAGTGACTTACTCTTTAATGATGTTTCATATTTAATAGAAACTTCCATTAATTTACTAACTCTTGTTCATTGTTATATAGGATGCTAACTTTGAGTGACAAGTAATCTTGGTACCCTAAATCAAATTCACTGTTTCTTTCCCTTGAAAAACCATGGTAGTAATAATATTAGAGGGAGGAGCTACAAGAAAGGCAAAGTAGATGAAAAAGGTAACTGTAAGAATAAGGACCTCCTTTCCCTATTTAAGGCATGTTTTTGATGCAGTGAGTGTAGCTCAAAGTAAAAGAATTTTGCTTCACCAGTGACCTCTACTTTCAGAGGGACTTTTAGTTTCTACACCAGTCACACAACAGGGTCACCAACTTAGTTTTTATGTTATACAAAAGAAATGTAAAAAACAAAAAAAAAAGCAACACTTGTGTTCTGTCACAACCTTTTTAGAAGAAATATATGGTGGTTTATTTTCCTAAGGTTAATAAGCTCCAGTGAGATTTTTATAAGCATGAAAAATATGCTTGCAGTTTTGCACAGTGATTAGAGATTCCTAATGATGTGTTCTAAATAAACTTCAAAAAGCCTGAATTACAGCAACTGTGTGCTACTGCTGCTTCAGCTGCCTATTCCTTCCACCACTGTTCTTAGCTGCAGAACAAAGACAAATTCTGCCTGAGGGTATTTGGCTGGCATCAACCTAGCACTCATTACACTCAAATGCTTGATAATGGTTCAGTACTGTCATGCATGTTGGGAATATTGAAAATAATTGCCAAGATACATGCTCATGTTAATAATGATGGGATTTGCTAGTTTAGGGGTTCGTTTTGCTTCAAAGACAGGAGCACAGCTGGAAATTTGATCAAGAAGGATATCACACACCTGAAAAATGCAATCTCCTGGCTTTCTACAGTAGTGGGCAGTATGTCCTTTTGTTCACTGAGAGGTACTTTTATTTGCAGCTCTTCTGCTATTCACTGTATTATGCAATCTTTGTGTACCTTGGCCCACAGCTCCCTTAATTAGCTAACAATACCAATTTTACCTATGTTTGGTGGGTCCAGATTCCATCAGAAATGCAAAAACCTAAGTCTTCATCAAGACAGTTGAAAAACAAAATGAAGCTTATTTCAGCAGTCTATAGATTAGAATTCTCAGGCTGCCAGGAAAATACTTTTAAATTACCAACCCCACGTCTTATCAGCATTATACTGCATCACTCTACTTCAAATACTGATTCTTGTCTTGGCCTTAGGAACCACTTGGTTTAAGTATGGATTGAACAAGTTCCCTGTTCCCTTTCCACATAAGTTGTTTTTTTTTAAACCTTTTAACAATTTTCACATGCGATAAAAGCTAATCAACCAACCTGCTTTTCAAGAATTACTTTTCTTTTTTCCAAGGCTTCACTCAGACATTTAATCACCCTTCCTTTTGTTCAGCAAAGCACTGGAGCCTCTGGCCAAAGCTTGTTATTACAGAAAGCAAAGTGAATCCTGCAAAGTAAGTTTCTGAAGGTACCATGTCTAAAATAATAATTTATTTTTCTTTTACACACACCAAATATGAACAGCATAAATTTAATATAAATGTTAATTCGTGTACAGAAGTCAAACACATTATTTCAACATTAGAAATTGCAACATGTAAAAGAATTATTATGTAGCTAATACCAAATGCAAATAAAATGAAACTGCTATAACTGCACCTAAATTAACAGCAAAAAGGACAATTTAATATGGTGATGAAATACATTGAACCAAAATACGTAGTGGACCACAACAGTTGATTGCTTTTAAGAAGAATTATTCAACTTGAAATCTTTCCATTCCATTGTTTTCTGTCTACATAATATTCCTTTCTGACAAACAATTTTCAGATACAACAGCTTACAAGTAATACTTGCATAGGTGAGGCCCTTAGATATTTTAAGCACCTGTCCCATTCCTTGTTGATGAACTGAAACTATGTATAAAATTCCAAAAATAAGAATGGTCTACAGTATTAGTTTCAGATTGTTAAGAAGGTAAAAAAAAGGTTGTTTTTCTTTCTTTTGTCATTCAATAAATAAAGCATTTGACTGAGAAATGCCAAATAGTCACAATAAAAATAAAGATGGCTCACTCAAAATGAATTACATATATCTGATTTTAAAAATCAAAAACCATTTTCAGTTTAATGCTAAACAATGTTTTTTAAGAAGAACACGGCCTGATTAGAAAGTGAGCAAGCTGCTGTTCCACATGGCTACCACAGGCAAGCGCAGCTGCTGGTTTCAAGGGAGAGCCTGGATCAAAGTAAGGCCTCTGCGAATACGAAAGCACACGTGTGTGCTAACAGCAAGAAATACAACCTAGTGAGCTGTACACAGAAGTACATGTAATGTCTATCTGTCAAGATTTTTATTTTTTGCCTGTTTTTGTCTCCAAGAATTAACTAAGGTGTTGAACCTCAGTGTTATGACTACAGCAATGTAGCCTGATGGTACATTCGTGTAAAGTCCTTCAGAATCCCAGTTTTCCATTGATGCACTGCTATATCAGAAGCAAAGATTTTATTGGACATGTTCTTCCTATAAAATTTTTCATCAAGTTAATGGAAGCAAACTTGAGGATGGTATTTAAGTTTCATGTTACGCACGTTTATGTATGAAAAGGCAAGGTTGCCAAAATGGTGTTTATTGTTTGGTATTGTTGGTAGGATTTTTTAACATTTGTTTAAGATTTATTACATACAATAGAAGCTGAAAAAATTCTGTGTGAAAATACAAGAATAGAAATTGTGGTGAATTGTTTCAACACTAGATATAAATTACTGCTGAATAGACTATTACAGGTAATAAAAATCTTTTAAACTAATTATATTTTAAAACCCAAATTTAATCAAACTAACCAAAACAATTTAACATTCAATTTCACTAATCTTAAAATTGAAATGCTTAATAGACACGCTTTGAATAATTATTCATCAATAAACATGGAATGTGAATTTCCAGCAATTATGTATCAGTGGGGTGTTCTTTTTCTTTTCATTACAAGATCCAAAGCAATAAATTCCAAACTCTTCTTCAGGGATATTCAAACCAAGTAGGATGTACAGTTGGCTGTGGAAAGAGAGGGGGAGGGGGAGGAAAGAGACTCATTTCAGCAAACATAGGGCATTATCCATTTCAAGATAGACTTAACTAGTAAGAACTTAAGATAATGGTGTGACAAAAGCATTCACAGTCTTATGCCAATGCTGCGCTCTGCCCTTTCCTCTGCACACCAACACTAACTCAAAACAATTAAGAAAACTGTTTAGACAACTGCTCAAAGGGGCTTTTTTCCCTAAGAGCCTTACAGTTTTAAGAGACTCCATTCTTCGGTACTGAATGCATTTTCTTATCATATATGTACACACATACTTAACTGAACTACATAATAATGACCCTTTGTTTCACCTTCGCTGAATGCAAAATATTAATGCAGACAACCCTCAAGTCCATATTAGATCATTGTTCTCAGCTGTATTACCTACACACATTATATTCATCTTGCATATTTAACACTTTGGGTCTACACTCAACTAAGCACCAAGTTCTGCCTGATGTACACTGCACAGACAAAACCCAACTTCATTGTGATCATCAGTGGAGTAGAAAAAAACATGTTAATTATATCCTGTTTTGAAGTGACTGACTAGAGAAGGCAGACAAGTTATTTCACAGACTAATACAGTCCAACATTGTTGTATCTGTCTTACTTATTCTTTTCCAAGTTCTCTTACATAGGCCAAGATTTACAAATTTGTGTTCCCTGTACATTAGCAGCAGCCGCAAAATAACTGAATCTTTGGGAAATATTCTGTTTGTCTGAGATTAGAAGTTTCCAGCAGTAAAGTTAATACAGGGCATGATTTAATTTATGCCATTTTCAAACTGCCTTATAAGCTCTCAAAAACTATTCTCATGCCATTCAAAAAAAAAAAAACAAAAAGAGGGAGGCTTCAGAAGTACACACTTAAATTCACCCACAATAGCATATTCAAAAAAAAGTCAGAGGAGACAATAGTCTCTTTTACATGAAACTGTCTAAAAAATAGTCCAAATGTCCAGAGTAGTAAGAGCTCCCACTTCTGTACATAAATTTAAACCCAAGCTGGAAAGGCAAATAATTAAGAAATTATAGAAAAATTACTCAGAGTCATTTTAGGAGTAAAAAGTATAACCTTCCTTTGTGCTGCACAAAAAAACAATCAGACTTTGTGATCCATCAGCAGGCATAGGGAAGTATGGTCTTCCTTGGAAAAAAGCAACAGAGAATCTCTACAAGCATTCTTAGAGCTGTGTCTGTGAGGAAAGTACAACTTCTCTAACTAAGAATGCAGCTAAAATAATGTCTTTGAGAGGGCAAAAAGCTGCAATGAACAATCCTGAGAGGCTTACTCACCTTTACTATCCCACCATGCAGCATTCAGGGACAGCAGTGTTATATATGCTTGCTCGGGGGCTGTAAGAAAAATCATTATGTGTAAGTCATCGGATAAACATTTCAGATTTCTAAATTCATACTGTTAAAAATCTTCTTATACTGCATTCTGAGCCTTTCTAAAGATCACTAAAAACCCCAAACAAGGAATTACCACTTATCATCTGTATTTGCTAAACAAAGCCAGCAACTTGTACATGTTTTTAAAACATCTTACAATCAAATCTTACAATTTGTGGCTGTTGATTGTTCCAAGAGCAATATAATTAACTTTGATAAAGCAAACCAAGGCAATGTTTAAGCAAAGAGAAGTCCTACAACAAAACACAAAAACCATCTCACTTGACCTCTAGCTTTGATGTCCAAAATCTGGAACAGGAATCTGCAGATACATTTGTTCTGAGACACAGAACAAATACAGATTCTTGAAGTAGCTATGAAAGTTTTACCCAACTTTGACTTGTAAATTGCTACTGCATGCAGTATTTAAGATGTTTAAACAAGTGAATTCATAGTAGTAAGATATAATGCTTGCTCCACCTATTTAAGTACCATTTACTATAAAGCTTATATATGGGGAACTGGAAAGAAACTATTATTTATGTGCTACATTTAGTTATTAAAAGGCTTTTTCTTGAAGATTTATCAGTATATTTTTCTTATAAATAATTTAAAATATTCTCTTCTACCTAGAAAAGTAATTTCATAAATTGTGTCTCAGGGAGATGTAACATGAAACAGCCTGTGTGAAAGGGCAAAGAACACCCTATAGTGGAACACGCATTCAAAAGCTGGCAGATCCCTGGAACAGGAAACTTAACTGAAACTTCTCTCATTTTTCCCCATCACCCTTAAGTCAAACTCATTAGGGAGAGAATTTCCCAGGACTCAGCCTTTGCTATAGAGAGTGTTATCTTAAGGACTAGAAATAGGTTCTGACACATTCTGCTATTTCCTTAAACCAGTAGAATCCCATCAGCAGCAAGTAAAAACAAACCAACCAACCAACCAAAAGTTTTCAAAAGAAGACTGCTTTTCCAGGCTCCAGATGTTTACTCTTGCTAAAGAAAGGGAGGTGGGAGTGCTCCAACTATTCAGAGAATATCTGTGCAATTTCATGTTTTCCTCTGCCTGTACTTTGTAGACATGAGGATGAGCCAGTTTGATTCCATATGCTACAAACCTCCATTACTGATGCAAAGGGCCTGCATGATAACAACACCTATTTCAGGATTCTGCACTAAGACTGCTTCTGGACCACAGGTGGAGTATCAAGGGTGTGCGAGCTACACAACTATACAGCCTCTGGACTGGAGCTGCCTCACAGTTAGCCAGCCTCCAGCACAGGCAAGTTGAGGAAGTTTTACATGTTTTTCTACCTGGATGCCTTATTTAATAGCCAAGCACCAATTTGCAACTGACAATAAGCTGTTGTATAACTTCTGAAGGCACAGACTTATTCGTGCAGAAACGCGATTGAAATTAACGGTAGAGGAATTAATTCTTCTACAGGACACTCAGGTATTTCCCTGTTCTGTTCTCTATCCCCCACTCCTCCCCCTATCATTCACCTGCTGAAATTTCAACACATAGTTCTGCTCCCCCTCTCACAAATGGACACCCTGACGTGACTTTAACACATTTAGCCAACCTGAGTGTTTTCACCCACTTCATCTGTTGGGGATTTATCTAGTAACATTAAAACATGGCTTATTCATCTTCCCCTGACAGCACAGTTTTCTGTGTTTTCTAAGAACCATAATTTTCAAAATATTCAGGTGACACCAAGTGGTTAGTTGTTGTACTGCTGTCTGCTCAGCACTGCTGTGCACCAGTACTATACAAACCTGTGTAAAAAACAAGTATTCTGTATTGTGTGAAAATAAATACAGAAAGACATACCACAAAAACATAAAAAAATAAAAAAAAATGCCAGAAATTATACCTTGAGATGCAAAAATGCCTTGAGATTATTTATCAAAGCAGCCCTTTCTCATTTACTTACCTTAGACTAGTAATATGCTTTAAAAAAGAGGAAAAAAAAAGCAAAACCCAAGCTGTATACATAATTAAAAATCAAGTGGCCAAAAAATTAGGTTCCTGTGAGAGAAGTTACTTACAGAAAGAATCAGTCCCTATCTCATCTTTGCACACTCATGTTTATAGTAAGTTGCTTCTAAGAAACACACAAACTGTTCTCAAATCACTGCTAGCTATCAAAAAAGCCCCAAGTAGACAAAACCCCCAAAACCCAAAGAAAAACCCCAACCCATCCATCCATCAGCACCAGCATCATTCAGCACGTCAAACCACACAACACTTCCAGGGAAGGAAGGATTCTGTCACACCTAGCAACTCTTCTTTATCTGCAGATATTTCTTTCAACACAGAATATATATTGAACTGGAACAGAAATAACTTCTTTAGATTAGACAGGGAAAAGAAATTGTACTTTTAGACTCCTTAGGGCTAGGTTTTAGCATCATAACAATGCCAACATCAGAAAGAGGGTTTTTAATCAATTAAAGATGTTCATCTTTCAAAAGTCAGCCTTGTATGTTTGCTTCGAATCAGGCCTCTGTATGCTCTTTGCAGGCCCAAATCCTCCCAAACCAGAGTGCACAGCGGCCATCAAAAGAAAAAGAGAGCATTATTCAAAGATAACAAGACAGCATTACTAGCACTAGGTCATTAGGCACACAGCTGTCAAGAAACAAACCTGGTATTTGGGAATTCTGCTAAATACCAACTCACATTAACTGTGATTGTATGGCACAATCAAGTGCTAAAAAGCTTTAGAACACTATTAATTTAAATCCACTTTAAAACTTTACCCCTAGAGCACTTGTAATTATAACTGAGGAGATAAAAGTCTCAACACATACTTTCTTTATTTTTAAATACTCTGCATTCAGGATTTGCCCACAGCTGTGAAAAATCACTCTTAATCTAACTTTAACAGTTCCCTTGATTCTTTCCCAGAGAAGTACAGGAGAGAAAATAACTTTAGATAACAAAAGAAGCAAACTGGGCAGGTACATATGGTCAAGCACAAAACCTGCAACTGTCTTTATTCTTTTAAGGAGAGCCTCATGCCACTATTTTGAGTTTAGTATCTGTTTTATCTTTTGTGTTCAGGACTATATGGGTTATAAAGGTGTGGCCCTAATTTTCCTAGCTAGAAAAATATGGAAACAGACACTCAACTAGTCAAATCCTGCGTGTAGAAACCCAGACACAGATACTTAGCCATTTATTATTCAAAACCACTTTGGCCAACTGAAAGCATCACCTTCTGGAGGTGTCCCACCAATGTAAACCAAGCACACCCCTGCTGAAGTGGAGACCATGTATAAGGCTTTCTGCTTCAGAGGTTCTTCCTCCTCTAAGACCTGGCCATGCCAAATCCAAACCCAAGAAGAATGTAAGCAAGAAGAAAAAGCTTACATTATAGTCATGCATTACAAAAAAAAGACATCACAGTCAAATAAGTCTGCTGTGAACTCATCCAAAGCAGAAATCTCACCACAGCCTACGTTCATCTCAAAAGACTTCCAGAACAAGTGCTAAGTAGCAGTACTAGGGAGAGAAGAATGGCAACACTATTTTAACAGTGTGCTGCAATCACTTTTCCAATTCACCAAAATTAGAACAGGTGAGGGAAAAAATCCAACCAAACAGAAAAAAAAATACCAACACCCCCTCCCACAATTTTATAATATAAAAACTTGCCTCTTCTAGTAGATGCATTCTGATTTTAAAAACTGCAACATATATAAATTAAGACACTAAAACACGGACTTTCAAATCAATTTTCAGCACTGTAATCATCTCACAGATGACCTTAAACCTAAGTTACTTACATGTCATCTAATTTTTCTCTATACATCATTGCAGTAGATAAATGTAAGCAAAAATGACCCTGGAATTGGACTGGTTAGAAATTTACAGTGTTTTCTCAGTGCTCTCATCTGATGGTCCAGGGACTCAACCGATACAAGAATCAAGTCTTCTGTAGACTACTTTACATTTTATATAAAATTCACATGTGCACCAAGATATGTATACCAAGAACAATTTAAAAGTACCTATTCTAGCTTCATTTCTTCATATATAATCAAAAATGTTTATGCTTACCTAGATGTAAAAGTGTGAACTGTGCTGCCAATTCCTTTGCATCTTCGACTGTTGTACAGAGTTTTTCTGGCATGAAATAACTCTGGGAATCATCTGCAATACTAGAAATAAGCACCTTGTACACCAAAAGTATTTTCCCATCCTGACTTGTGGTTGAATACAAGCAGTATTCTGGTGGTGCCCAGCTATTTTTATGGCAAAAATAATCCAGATGCATTACTGCAGAACTGAAGTGACTCAGCTTTAAAGAATACATGCTAATTGGAGTAAGCTTTATTCCTGGAAAAATGGGGTATGTACTTCTTTCAACTTCAACTTCAGGGGGGCCTGGACTGTGCTGACCATTAAGACGAACTGAAAGACTTGCTGGTTTTCCCAAGGGCTTTTGAGTACCATCTACTTTGATAGGAAATCCTAAGAGATTTTCAGAACTGGGACTCATCTGACCATTGAAATGTTGCTTCCAAGAACTCTCCTTGTTAACTGGCTTTGCCAGTGTTACCTCAATACTGGCTCCATCAATGCACTTTCCATTCATTATAGACATAGCAGCAACTGCATCTTCACGGTGGAAAAAATGAACAAAAGCATAGTCCCTCAACTTCTTCACACGTTCCACTACTCCTGGCTTGAATTTGTTGAATTCAGCTTTAATTTTGTCCTCTGTAGTAGATATCATTAAATTTCTCACATACAATACTTTAACTCTCTGCATAGTTTCCTCATCAACTACTTTCTCAGGATCTGCCCAGTCTACTTGAATAGTATGACCCCAGGGCTGGAACGTTCCTACAACAAAGAAGCATTATATAAATAAGAAACATGGAAAGGAAAGCAGAATCATTCTTATCACCCACCTCCACAAAAAGCAAACTCTTTGCATACTACAAGAAATTGGGTTTTGTTGCCTGCGTCTCCTTAAGTTACTTGAAATTCTTAAAGTAAATGAGACTGCAAAAATGGCAAGTGTTCTGTTACCTCAGGGTTCATTAAGCACCATAAGCTGTCAAAACGAAGACTTTGTGACATGCACATACACACTCACAATAGCAGACCAAAAGTAATGTATTTACCTACCAAATACAGCCTCTTCAATAATATCACCACTTTAAAAAGCATGGGCAACACCTAGAAATAGTAATCTGAATGTGTATCTCTAGCACAACCCTTACTCTATGTTGCAGCAGATGCCAGAAGCCAACCTTAAAGAAACAACAAAACCCAACCTGCTTGTTACTCATGTCAACCCATCATTTTGCATATCACACAGGGTTATTCTTCATTCAGTCATCTGGAGGAATTTCTCCCACCACTTCACATACATATACATATATATATATGTAAAATACACCAATTATATTATATATTATTATATGTTGAATATTATGTATTATTATATGTTGAATATATTACATATTGTTACAACTATTATACTGATATTATATATT
>VYXF01005617.1:9244-29777 GCA_013397295.1 Polioptila caerulea
GATGGGGATAGGATGGGGATGGGATGGGGATGAGATGGGGTGGGTATAGGATGGGGATGGGGATAGGATGGGGATGGGATCGGGATGGAAGCAGCCGGGTCCGATCGCAGCCGCTGGTGTGACCTCACTCGCGTCCCGGGGGACATGAGCTCATGAGCGTGCCAGAGCTCTGGGAAGGATTGGATTTGTCGGGAGCAGCAGGACGGCCTGTGGTGATCTCATCGCAGCCCCCGGGGAAGGGCGCTGGCTGTTGCCAGCCCGGCTGCGAGGACTCAATCCCCATCCCCACCTCAGCAATTAGTGATTGGCCTGCGATGACATCACTGATGACAGAGCTAACTGGGACAACACAGCAACATTCCAGGGGAATTTCCCCTTCTCCGGGAGCTTAGCAAATAAAAAGATTTTGACAGGACAAACCCAAATCTTTCAGTCCAGATAATGTCGTTGCAGATTAAGCACCGTGCTGGGGTGGGTTTGCCACCAGCTGTCCCTGTAAACAGCGTGGGACAGAACAAACTGGGGGTGGCCTTAAATTAGACACTTATTCAGGCTTCGGTGAAGGATTACAAAGGATATTGCCCATTCTTTGAGTCTCTTTTCAGAGAGAAGCATTTCAACCAGCACACTTCCCCCCCTCCACCTTTCCCTCCTCGAGGTCTTCAGGAAGGTTTGGTCCCTTTGAGTCTTAAATGCCTTGAGGGTTTAATATTCAGCACCAGTCTTTTTATCTGCACTGCCCAAGAGCCAACACACACCTGAGGGGAAGGATGCTGTCAAACATAATTAATTTGACTCTTTGGGATTACCTAAAAAGTTTTCAGGAAGACTGGGGTCACTTTACCTTTAACCTCTGTACCTTCAGAAGGGGTCAAAGAGATCTGAGTTGCTTTCCTTTTCTCACTAATATTAATATCTACAATTTACATTGTATTAACCCCATATTAACCTTTGCTTTTCTGCAGCATTGTCCAGATACACAATTTCTTGCCTGTCTATAACCTGCTCTAAAGTTTAAAATTCCAAAGTGCAGCATAGCTGGGTCAGTGCCAGAGCCCTGTGGAGGAATGCAGGGATATTTATCCCTTCTAGGCACCGAGCTCAGGGGCTGCAGAGAACGTCATGAACGTGGTCTCTGCACCATTTAACAGTTCAGTGATCAGTGCACAAATTAAATGTTCTTCTTTTGACTTTCTGATGATAATCATGGTCTCACTTGCCTGGCTGCCTTGCAGGGAAAGTTTTATCTGATTATTGAGGAGCTGAGCCAGCTGTTCCGCTCCCTGGTGCCCATCCAGCTGTGGTACAAATACATCATGGGCGATGACCCATCCAGCAGCTACTTCCTGGGTGGGATCCTGATCATCATGTACAGCCTCTGCAAGGTGAGCACCACCTCCTGAGCAGCCCCTGGGAGCTGTGGCAGCAGCAGGGGGGCAGCACAGCTGGAGGGACAAATGCTCCTTGTGGCTGTGGCCGGCCCTGCCCGGGCAGCACACGGTGTGCTTCAGCTGCAAAGGCATTCTGCTCCCCAGCATGTGGGCACTGCTGGGCTGGGGAGGACCTGAGGCTGCTCCCGGTGTTGCATCAGACTCATGAAGTCATTGCTGCTCTGTTAATCCCTCCCTGCAGAGGCTGCAGGAGAAGGGGAGCTGGTCCTGGGGGAGCAATGCTGGCAGAGGTGCTGGCTGGCCCCACACCTACAGATGTCACACAGAGGCAGGCTGCAGACACTCCCACGGTTGTCTCTAAGCTTTCCTCTGCCACTCACAGCTCTGAGTGCAGCAGGGAGAGAAAGCAGCATCCAGGTCCTGCCTGGATAAAACAGGTCCCGTTCTAGGTCCTGGTCTGGCTGATACAGTTGATGGACAGGAGTAATTCAGGTTTCCTCAAAAATAAGGGCACAAAGTTAGTACAGTTGTAAATTAGTAGGCGTGGTTTAGTCAGAAGAGTTCCAGGTCTAGAAATAATTTGATTTCTAATGGTGTGTGTTACACCCTGCCCAGAGGTAGGGCAGTAGCTGAAGCAGACTGTGATAGACCAGATGTTCACCCCTCTGAGATGGGCCAGGCTTGCTGCACCCCAGAGCCCTGTCTGTGCCTGTGGCTCTGCAGGAGCAGACTGAAAAATGAAGGATAGAGAATTTATCCAAGATGGATATATTCTCAGAGGAGCAGAGCAATGCTGAGTTACAGTGTCAGCTCTGTACTGAGGGGTCATGCAACCCCTCCTGTCGAGGGCTTTACAGTTCTTGTGACCAGGCAGAGGAGGTCATGGCCAGTGAAGTGGGGTGGTCCCAGCTTGGTCTGAACCAAGCCAGGAGCAGAGCAAACTGCACCAGGCAGGGAGCACACGAGGCCAGTGCAGCTCCCTGCACACCCCTCCAGCCCCAGCTCTTTCCTTCTCCTCTCTCTGTGCTTGGGGGGAGGATTGTTGGCCCTTTCAGAGGTGTCATTGCCTGGACCCACTGCAGTACCCACCCTTCCCTGCCCCTCTGGCTTGGCAGCTCAGCTGTGCAGATCTCAGGTGTACAAGGACAGATTTCAAGTGATCTTTCTTGTTCCCTGCTTGCAGAAGTTACACCTGGGAAAGGGATGCAGTTCCACATGCCATTCCTTACACCTGCAGAAGCCCTCAGAGTGGGAAGATGCTGGTGGGGAATTCTGCTCCTTGGAGCAAGGGGAGCCAAGCTCAAAACCACAGCTGGCAGGGAAAGGCCTCCCCAGCCAGGGTCAGACAGAGTCCAACAACTGCAGGGCAGAGCCACAGCAATGAGGCAGGCCCAGGGTGAGCATGGGGAGTCCCCATGGGTGCTGGGGTGTCCAGAGCAGGGGGATCTGGAGCAAGGCACAGCTGGACTGGACAGCAGCACCTTCAGAGCACAGCTCAGCCATGAGCTGAGACCTGCAGGGCTGAGCTTCACTCGAGCTGCTGGGCCCAGGGGCAGGGGCTGTGGCAGGAGAGCCCAGGTGAGGCTCCTCAGGGCCTGGCCCAGGGGGGAGCAGTTCCTTAGGGGTTAACTTGGTGTTCCTGTCCTGTGAAGCCTTTAAAGGGAATGTGGGGGTGATCTAGGTTGAAAAGCAACTTCATTTTGGGAAGTTTGTCTTCAGGTCAGGGTTAGCCCTGTGTACACCAGGACTTTGCTTGGGAGTGAAAGGAAAGGGGGAGCTCCTCTCCCAGGGCAGGGCATGGAGCTCTGGGCGTGCCCATCCCATTTCCAGTCACCAGAGCTGCAGGTCCAACTCCTTGCCTGAGACACTGAAAATATCCCCAGAGGAGTCCACATTAGCAAAGCCACAAACCACATTAGAAAAACCACAGAAGCCAATTTGGCACTGAGACCTTCTGTGCTCCTGGCAACATTCCAGGGCTCGGCTCAGGCCGCGTCCCCTTCCCCTGCACAAAGGGCAGCAGCACTTCCAGGAGGTTGCTGGGAGCTGCTGGGAGCTGTGGTGGTGCCTCTGTCTGGACTGTGTGGTCATGAGCCTCTGGTTTTGGTGGAGAAATCCCAGGTGTCCACAAGCAGAGCGTGCAGGTTGTGTTTTTACCCTGTCCTGAGCAGAAGCACTCCCTGTGTGTGATCCAGCTGGGAAATGATGGCAGGTACAACAAAAAATGGGGGAGAAATGGATGTTGGCCCTCTGAAACACGCAGCTTTTGGGGGTGCAGGGAGCTCCAGAGGGAAAGAAATGAGGGGGGAATCAGGGCTGGGAGAGAGGAGACATCAGAGCAAAGGCACTGGGGTCATGCTGTCAGCAGAGCAAGCAGGAAAAGCTGGGAATTGCACTGTGGAGAAGGGGCTGATCCCCACCCTTGGTAGGAACGTGTGAGGCAGTGGGCAGCCCCAAGTGGTGGCTGCTGAGTGGAAGCATTACTGGAAGGAGCCCGGGAGCCCTGTGTGTGCTGCCTGGAAGCATTACTGGTGCCTTCATTTGCCTCCCCATCCATTGCAGGATGAGCTCATTGGCATTCCCTGCAGTGAGCCCGCTCAATCACGCTCACCAGAAACACAAACAACAGAAACACAAACAACAGAAAGCCAACTCCTCTCTGTGCTTCTGCAGGGCTGCTCCAGCTCTGCAGCTGCAGCATCACAGCCTCCCTGCCCTCAGATGACAGCCAAGAGCTCCTGCCATGCTGCCAGCCCCAGCTGATGCAGAGCTGGTCCTTGCACTGTTACTTTTTCACATCTTGTTTGGTTCAGTGTCTTTCTCTGTGCTCTGCCAGCAGATAGGGAAGATAAAGATGATGGACTGGATTAGGTTTTCAAGATATTTTCTTTTTTCTTTTTCTTCCTCTTTCTCCTTTTCCCTTGCCTCTTCCTTTCCCTTCCTTCCCCTTCCCTATGGGAACGGGTTCATTTTAGCCCTTCCCTGCTTAGTGGGGTGCACAATTGTCCCTCACACAGCTTGGTGCCAGCCCCTCTCTGTGTCCTGTAAAGTCCCCAGTTTGCACTCAGCTGCTCCCAGAGCTTTTCTGGCCACCCTTCCCCACTGTCAATTCCCATTTATTACATATTTCATGATCACCATGAAATCTTTTTTGGCACCATTGTTCCTTTTTCCCCTCTGAGTATCCATTTGGAGAATGTTTGCCGAGTTTCTGGACTCTCACACACACACACAGAGGTTTTGTGAAAATTATCTAAAATGAGATGTTGTTTTTTGCAGACTTTTGACATCTGTGGCCGTGTGGGAAGTGTCAGGAAGGCACTGAAGGTCCTTTGCACCCCTCAGGTGAGGAGTGAAACGTAGAGGAGCAGTCTCAGAGGTGCAACCTTGTTCCTGCTGAATGGTAAAATTGAAACTTGCTCCCTACATCAGGACCACAGAATAAAACAATGTTATCCCAATGTTATCCCATGGCTGGACAAGCTGGGGGCTCCTGTCAGGGATGTCAGGGACCTTTGCTGACGTCTGCCCTGCCCCAGCTGTGGTGAGAGATTGTTCCTGTTGTGTCTGCTCTCTGTAATGTGGATTCATCCAACGGCAAGGAGCTGACAAAACTTTGTAGTGCAGAGTGTGGGAAGGGCTTTGTGGTGCCTGATGTGCAGTGACATTGAAAGAGACCCTGCAGTGCACAGGGATTATCCCAGGCACTGCATTCCACAGGGCTGCTATTTAGATCTGCTGCAGTGACTTACATTTTAAAAGGGTAAAATCAAAGACTGCAGAGGAAAAGAACTTCATCAAGGTTTGTTAGAGCTTGTGTTGCTTATTCCCTGGGCTTGGGCTGGTCATTTCCTCCCAGCAGGTTTTTGCTTCCCCTAAATCTGTTGCAGTGGGAGAAGCAACATTTACCTTCCATGTACCTGAAGTGGGCAGCCTGTGGATGCTGCTGCTGTTACCATCTCTTCTATTGTCTACTTGCTAATAATAATCATACCTCCCTCCATCTGAACACCCCTGCCAATGATGCTGAATTAATCCTCTCAGCTCCCTGTTGAGCTCATTAAATTCCATTATTCCTGCTGCACAAGTGGAGGTCCTAAAAGATGGAGTCAGCTCGAGGGGAAAGGCAAACCCAGCTCCAGACTCCTTCTGTGCCCAGATCCCCCTTCCCCAAACAGTGACACGGTGCTGGTGTCCCTGTGGGGAATCTGGGCCGAAAAGCAATCTTGGTGCACATTTACCCTTCCAGTGCTTTGATATGGGCTTGGTTTTTTTCCCACCTCTCCCTGGCAGACCTATGGAGTCCGTGCCACGAGCCAGCAGTGCAGTGAGGCAGGAGACATCTGTGCCATTTGCCAGGCAGAGTTCAGGGAACCTCTGATCCTTCTGTGCCAGGTAAGACCCCCAAACTCCCCTGCTGGCATTCCTTCAGGGAGCTCCTGCAGTGGGGAGAGGCACAGCCAGCCTGGGGACTTCTGAAATCCTTTGCTGGGCCTTGATGCAGCTCCTGGTGGATATTTATTGCCCTGGATGGCCCCTGGGTTGTGGCAGCTGAGGGGGTGACCGTGGCTGTGGGATGGACACAGCCCTGTGGGGCAGGGACTGCACTGGGCAGTGCAGATCCTGGGTGTAGAGTGTGCAGAGTTTTACCTGCCCCTTGAGGGGGCTTTAATACTCCCTTTTGATAACAGAGTTATCAAATTAAAGCCATCTTGTGCATCAAAGGTGCCTCTTAGCCCTGCTGTGAACATCTGTGCAGATGTTTTCAAGCTGGAGGCCCCCGAGAAGCTGCTTTTGGATCTGCTTGGCAGAGCTGGGATTTTGAGGAGTGACATTTCTGCTGACTGCATGTGTGTGGAGGAGTTCTCAGCTTCTCACAGCCCCCCATGCTCTCTCCTTGCCCTTTTCCTGCTCTCCCAGTCTGGGACTGGATGGTGTGTGCTGGAGAGAACCCAGGGAGGGGTCAGTGCTGAAATGAGAGGAGGAGATAAGGGATGAAAAATGGCATTTATTGAAAAGGGGAAACTGGGACTGCAGAGTAAAGCAAATGCAAGGAGCAGGGTGAAGAAAGAGGTTATTGGAGCTCAGTAAGAACTTAGATAACTCAGGGAACTGAGGATGGAAATGTGGTAGAGGCAAACCCTCTGAGCTCCCCTGCCAGCCCAGCTGCTGTAGGCCTTGGGAACGTTTCTTTCTAGCGCTGTTATTAAACACCAGAGTGATAAACCTTGTTAGCTTTGGCAAACTGGGCTTCATTTCCCACACCCTGGGAGTGCCAGCTCCTCCCTGCTGGTGCTGACAGCCCCTGTGTCCCCAGCACGTGTTCTGTGAGGAGTGCCTGTGCCTGTGGTTCGACCGGGAGAAGACGTGTCCCCTGTGCCGCTCGGTGACCGTGGAGACCCTGCGCTGCTGGAAGGATGGCACCACCTCTGCCCACTTCCAGGTGTACTGACAGCAGGCAGCTCACCAGGCACTCAGCAGCAGCTGGAAGAGCCTGGGATCCCTGCTCAGTTTTGTTGGCAGTCCTTCCTCCAGCTCTGAGCCACCGGGACAGAAGTGACCAGAAGTTTCTGGCCAGAAGCTTCACCCTGGAAGGCAGGGGAGGTGTGGGTTGTGTTCTGGCAAACTCCAGGGTGTTTCTGGAGCTTACAGAGTTATAAAGTGTCCGGGATGTTTCCTATTTTCCTGTCCTTTTAGCATGGACAAACACTGTGTGTCCAGGGCCGGGAGCTGTGACTGAGCAGTGCTAACAAAGCTGTGCTCTGGCTGAGGAGCTTCACAGCCTGGCCCTGCATTCCCTGAATCCATGACTGTACAGAATTACACAGCATCTGTCTCTGAGAACTCCTGAGCAGTGCTTCAGAACCTTGTGTCCAAAGCTGCAGTTGGAGAAATGTCATTTCCCAGCTGCTGTTTTTCCAATTGACTCCACAAATGGCACGTGCTGTCACCTCAAGAACATCACAGGGAGCTTGGGAAGGACCCTGCCAGTGAAGCTGGAAATGACACTTCCTTTCCCTGGAAATGTTTTCATGATGAGACTTTCTGATTTCCCAGTCTCTGGGGAGAGCAGAGGGATGGTAAAGTTGGGTTGGCTTTGTCTGGATGGAAATCCAGCACCTGACCAAGAGCATCTCAAATGTCTCTGCCCTGTGCTCAGCCAGGACCTGCCTGGGTCCTCCAGCAGGGAAAACCAGAGCCTTGAGCTGCAGCAGGAGCTCCTGAGGAAGGAGATGCCTGGCAGGAATGAACAGGAATTAACCCCATCCCTGTGGCTGAGGTCTCTGCTGAGGTTCTCCAGCTGCTCTTCGTTCTGGAGCTTTCCCTGTCCCCAAACCACCTCTGCTCCCACCCCGGCAGGAACAGCAGCATCTCCCCAGCTCATGGCCATGGAGATGGCTCAAGGTGACAGCCCCACCTGAGCCATCAGCAGGGAGAGGCTCCTGAGGGAAGGAGGCTGTGTCTGTGCTGATGGAAACTCCACAGGGGAGGAGCTGAGGCAAACGGGAGCTGATGGGAACAGGATTAAGGCTCCACATTTCTTTGGAAATAACAGCTCAGTGTGGCTGAGCAGGAATGGTGAGAGCAGAGCCTGAGCTGGGGAGAGTCCAAACCTGGCTCGGGAGGCCCAGGGAAGCAGAGGAGGAGAAACTTTACTTTCCAAAACAAAGTGATGTCAGATTCTTGTCTAATGGATCCTGTGAAAGTGGAGGACTAAGGCAAGGAACCTCACTGCTCTCTGCATTGGGAATAGCTTCCCTGTCTTTGGGATGGGAGAGAGTTCAGAACAGCAGGGAGCAAGGTTTTCATTGGGCATAAAAAGTGTTATGTGTGATAGCCTGGAATGTGGGCCAGGAAAAGGGGAAAGCAGTGATTCCATGGGCAGGGAGTTTCTGAAAGGCCTCAGTGTCACTGCACCAAGGTTTGGTGTTTCTGCTTTCAGACTGTTTGAAAAGCTACTTCTCTTCCTGAATTTTTTTCCCTAAATGCTCCTGGAAAATGTGTTTGGAGAAAAGCTCGGTAGGAGCCCAGCTCTGCAGAAAAGTGTGGGAGACACTGCTTCAAAATTTGGTTTTTATTTGGTGGTAAAGCACAAAATCAAAGGGAAAGTGTGGGTTTGCATCCTTAAAGTTTGGGGTTTTTTTGGGGAGGATGGTCCTGCCTTCTCCTAGAACCTGTCACTTGGACCAGAAAACATCCAGGGGAAACTTCAGTTCCAATGACAGCTGCTGGGAACCTGCTGATTTCCATGGGAAAACAGGGAGGGCTGTGGAAGGAAATGCCTCTGAGAGAGGAAATAAAACCCGGAGCCTTTTTTTGCCATTGAACAGTTATTTTTCTTTTTTTTTTTTTTTTTTAATAAATTCCTTATAAATATGTACAAAGAGTCTCAGCATATGAAATTCCTTTTACAAAAGAGAGAAGCCCCATCCAGCCAGGACCAGGAGCCTCCTGGAGCTCCAGAACTCCGAGCACAGGCCCTGCCCTTGCTTTGGTGAGGGGGAAACCTGCACAGTGACCCTGCTGGAGTTACATCCCAGTGGTGCTGGATCAGCCAAAAGCCAGGAACTGGGCATTCCCTGCCTGTCATTCCCTGGGCAATGCCCCAAGAATGACAGGGGCCTCAGGACTAAGGAGGATGAGAGGGTTTTGTGATCACCTGTGGTGAATGACTGGGAAAGGGATGCTGTAAAAACCCCGGGAATTAAATCCCACTGCAGCTGGGTTTGTTCTGCTTGGTGCCACCTGTAACCACTGATGGAGTAACTAATAAAGGTGTAATTAATAATGGTGTGACTAATAATGGCCATCCAACCCTCAGATGCTTTCGGTGTATATTTATCAAGCTCCAAAGTTACTTCCTGTAAATATTCAAAACCTTGGGAAATCCAAGGACTTCAGTAATTCCCTCAGAGTGGACACTGAAGTCACATCGAAATTCACTCCTGTACTCAAAGGTTGTTTGTATTTTGTGGTGTAGAAACCCAAGGCAGGAGCAGCAGGTGAGGATCCCTCCCCTCTTCTCAGACTGGCTGGTGCTAGGGAAGCCCAATTCCCATGGTATTTACAATTCCCTCAGCCCCTGGGTCTGGAATTGGCATGGCCAGAGTCTCCTCACGTGCTGTGATGAGGTGCAAAGTTCAGCTCATACACAGCAAAGTTACACAAGAATGAGGCTGAGTTTGAAGCCTGGATTGAAAATCAAATTTGCTGGGAGCAAACTGGCTCCAAGGAAAGCTGTGCACCTGCTGGGGAGCTGGGATACAGCCAGGAGGGTTGGACATGGACACGGGGTGTCCAGAGTCCGTGTGGAGCCTCAGGGAGTGTGTTCTGTACACACCAGGCTCCTGTCGGGCCCAGGGACAGATGTGCAGGAAAATTGAGTATCATGTGCTATTCTGTCCTCACTGGGGCCATTTTTCACAGGGCAGTGCAGTTTTCCAGCTGGGAATGCCTCATTCCAGGCTGTCTGTGGACGGATGCTGCACCAGTTTAACCAGTTCAGTTTGTCATGGATTTTCAACAGAAGCAGATCTGCTCATGCTAAGGGTTTAAGAGACCTCTGTAACTTTTACTGTGACACAGAAACAAAACAAACTCACAGATCAGATGCAATTGATTCGAGAAGTGTTTGGGATTTAGGGGAATTGCTTCAGCAATGGGCTTGGCTCAGAGGAATTCCTGCCTCCCTGCTCTGAAGCAGGAGCAGGATGGGATTCTCTCCCCTCCCACTGGCAGCTCCCTGCTCTGGGTGGTTTGCTGGAAGTTTGCCCGGGGTGCTGCCCCTCCTGGGCACACCAAGCTGTGTGACAGGAGGCCTGCTCCCATTCCAGCCTTTTTCACCTGCTGAGGAGAATTCTCTGGGAGAAGAGGAAGGAATGTGGAACTCGTGGGCCAAGCCCTGCGCTGGTGTAACCCAGAGCTCCCTGGCCAAAGGAGCAGGAGGCAGAGGAGCTGAGCTGCTCTTTTACCTTGGAACACAGAATTCCAGGTTGTGCTGGGAGCTGTCTTGGCAGCTTTGCTTTAAAAATTCATGAAGAGTTCCCTCCCAGCCGTGCTCTGCGCAGACTATGAGCTCATAAGTGCCTCTGCTCGCTGCTGAAACCCGAGAGGGCTCTGTTTTGTTCCTCCGTCGGGACAGCCCTCCCTGGCCTTCCCAGCTGACCCAGCCCAGCGATTGCTCGGCTGCTGGGAGAAAACAAAAGAGCCAGAGGGGAACTGTGCCAGTTTCCTGCCCACAGGGGGGCACAGGGAATTTCCAGGGAGTTCACAGCACCCTTCCCTGTCTGTGCAAACACCAACCAGGGGCAAAGCAGATCTTGTAGAAAGGATAAAAACGCTCCTTGTCAAAAAATGGAGGCGTTCAAGGATAGCAATTACACCACAAAATGTAAGGCTTTGACAAATCCGTACCCTCGAATAAGGAATTCCAGTTCTGTACAGGGAATTCTGGCTACAAAACTCCAAAACTTCACCCTCGGGTCATGCGAAACATCCAGTTTGGAACTACAAAAGTGAAGCAAACCAGGAACAACGCAGGATTTGGGGTACCAGGCCTGCTCTGGTTTCCACTTGGGAAGCACCGTAGATGTGGTTGTTCCACGCTGGGCAGGACAAGTCTTTGAACATTTTTTGCTGCCTGTTGGGAGCCCCCGAGGAGAGCAATCCTCTGGGAGCTCTGAGGTTTGGGCATTTTTACAGACAAGCCTGTCCACGGAAGGCTGGGACTGAGGGAGATCAGCCAATCCCTGCACGGGGGCTGATCACAGATTTGGGGGCCAGGACAGAACTTCCTTTCCTTTTCCTTGGCTGTGCTGTTCCAAGGGAATTGAAACACTGGGAGCAGCCTGAAGGCTGCAGCCCCCAGCAGCCAGGGCAGCAGGAGAGCCAAGGGCAGTGCCAGCTGTGTGCACAGGGGAAATGGAATAATGCCTATTCCAGGTGAGAAGTTGATTACATTCAGAGCTGATGAAGGTGAGGAATCTGTGGGAGAGCCTCTGAGGGATGTGCCCCAGCCTGGGGCCTGTCCCAGGGCTGGGGAGGATGTGCAGGGCAGAGCTGCAGGGGGTGTCCCCTACAGCCAAGTGTCACATCCATGGTTCCTGTTCAGCTGGATGTGTGCCATTCCACGTGCACCATCTCACCCCCACATTCCAGGGATTTCCCAGAATTTGGTATCTTTAAGGCTCTGCCCAGCACTGGCAGCACTGCTGGAATCAGCTGAGGCTCCTCCTTTTGTTAGAAGAATTTGTCCATGTTTCTGTAGGAGACTGAGCTGGGAAGGGGTTCAGGATGCTGAGGATTACTGAGCATCAGGCCAGAAATGGCAGGAAAATGTTTCACTGGTCCCTGTGGCTCTGAGATCATCCAAAGGGTATGGACAGACAAACTACACGGAGCTACAGCACCCCTCCCAACACTGCACATCACCTAAGGCAGGGCAAGGTCCTTCCCTAGGAACAATCTGCTCTTCCAGCAGAGCCCTCGCTGCTGTTTGGGAATGGACCTGGATCAACAGCAGCCAGGAAAATGTGTGCAGGGGCTCAAAACACTGCGGGGAATATTTGATAAAGGGAGAATTCAGCTTTCAGATTGCTTAGAAACATTTCTCCTGCAGCAGTGAAAAATGCAGGGTCTGACTGGACACGGCGGCCACTCGGCTTCTTCCTGGGCTGGGTGAGGGGTGGGAAGTATTTTTAAAAGACAAGGAGCCAAACTTCCTTTAGAAATCGGGTTCTAACATTCCTTTATGCTTTTGAAAATGCTCTCCCTGCCATGGCAGGGTCAATTTTCTGGTGCAAATATCTGAAGGTAGGAAAAACGTTTCTAAAAAAACTGTGCACAGGTTGCTGGATGTGGAAGGTACCCGAAATCTGACAGGCAGTTTTGGCTGCAAGGAAAAAAGTGCTCAGTACTAGACTGAAAAAAGCCCTTTGACTTCTAAGGCCAAGTTCTCCTGTTATCCCCTGCTCTAGTGGTCAGTCTAGATAAGAGTTCTCTTCCCTAGTTCACGGGATTTGGGTCTGAATAAATCACCATGCAGGAGAATTCCCAGCTCTGGAGCTGTAGGAAGTGCTGCTCTAGCAGACTTTGATGTGCACACTGCAGTGGAAAGGGCCCTGTGTCCTTTCCACCTCAGTGCCTGCTGCTTCCCAAGCTCCACACTGTCCAAAGAAAAAGAACTGCTCCAAAGAAAAGGAGTTTTATAAAATTCTGGGGTAGATTATTTGTTTTGTCTTAGTTTCTGCAGAGATTGAAAGAAAGAAAAAAAAAATAGCACCTTCTCAACAAGTCTTATTTTTTGCTATCTTGTGTATAAATATCAATAACCAAAATAGATCTTTCCTTGTCCCACGTTTCCAAACATCCTCTTGGGGAAACTGTAGCACCACAGAGAGGCAGTTTAGCCCCAGACAAATATTAAATGTAGCACCAGAGAAACTAAAGTCATAGGAAAGCTGCTCTCCCCTGGTGCCAGAGCATGAATATTTACACACACAAACTGCTGTCCGAGCCGCTCCGCACCCGCCCCCCGCCACGCCCGGGCCGTGCCCGCGCCGCAGCACGGTTGGAATTCTCAGGATTACTAATCTGGGTGTAGAGATTCCTCCTCCTCCTGCTGCATGAATGGGCAGCAGGGCAGTGGGGGGTGTCCAGCAGGGCCAGCAGCAGTGCCAAGGAGGCCCCTGCAGGAGCAGGGCTGCTCACAGCAGCGATCTACAGGGAATGTCGCTTACGCTCTCGACAAGGCATGCACGCGTCCACGTCTGCATACACAGGGGTTACATTCTTCTATATATAAGCAGGTTTTGTGTCTCTGGTTTGCTGCTGGGCCCTTGAACAGCTCCTTCCGGGCAAATCCTCCTTCTCACGTCGCCCAAAGCACTTCCAGCATCTCCCACTTCTTTCTTTCTCTCCACTCTTCACAGCTGCTGCTTAGGCTCTGGATTCCCTGGAGGAAAAGGGGAAACAATTTTCTCCAAGGGCACAGGGTTTGCTCCAGCCTAAGAAAGCAAAAGAATGGGGTTGGGTGTTAATTATGTTGATGCACTGGGTACAATAAAAGCTTCTTTAAAATTTATGCTTGAACCCTCCTACTAAATTTACGGACAAGAAGAGCTGTGGGATTTATGGGGAGGATGGTTTGTGGCTGAGACAGGAGATGATGCCTTTGGCCCTGGGTGCTGCAGGGAGCTCTCCCCCTTGCAAGGCTCCTTTTGAGCGCTCCATCTCCATTTCCATCGCGTTAACAACAATGGGAACTTTTAGGGAAGCCATTCCATTTGTTCCAGGTAGGCAGTGGGGTGCATGGAGTATCACAGGAGACTGGAAGAACTCACTCATTCCTGGCTCTGCCACTGATTAGATTTGTGGCCTCGGGCAAACCACTGCTTTCAGTTGTGCTGGAAAATGAGGGCACTAATAACTTCTTTGCCTCACAGGTGGGCTGCGAGCCTTAATTAATAAAGTGCTCAGAGAAAGGCACCCATCTAAGTGCAAATTAGCAGGAGATGTGCCCAGGGGGCATCTGCGATGAAATTCCCATTTCCCAGCGTTTATCCCCCGGTTTGTTGATAGCAGCCCTGGCTGGGGCAGATGCCATGGATACCTCGTTGGCAGGCTGTGACAGTGAGAGATCCTAGAAGAACCTGCACGGAGAAATCTCTGCCGGGCTGAGGTGATTTCACCGGCTGGGAGGGGGGGGAGTCGCTGACGGTGCAACTGCGGCAGCTCTGATGAAGTCACGGCTAATTAGGGCTGGCCAACAGCTCCGGGGCAGATCCTGAGCCGCCTTCCTGCGGAATCCCTTCCCTTCCTGCTGTCCCGCCCTGGTCACGCCGGCGGGAAGGTAGCAGGAGACAGCCTTGAGACGGGCTGAACCTCCAGGGAAAGAGGCTGAATTCTGGTGCTGCCACGGACTCTGAACAGAATCACAGAGTGTCCCGAGTGGGAAGGGACCTACAGGGATCATCAGGCCGACTCCTGGCTCCGGGACACCCCAGCAATCCCACCCTGTGCCTAAGAGCGTGCCCAAACACAGCCTTGGGGCTGCGACCGTGCCCAGTTCCAGCCTCCTGGAATGTGTCTGGCTCCTCGGCAGAAGACTGAACCATTCCGCTTTGTCCCAGTTCCTGCCAGCTGTGCACAGGATGTGGCAATTCCAGCCTCTCCCCCCTCATTCCCAGCCCTGCTTTCTAGTTTCAAGGAATCTGAAGCAACAATGGGAAGAGCTGGAAGGAGGAAGGCCGGGAATAACCCTCTAGAGGTGAAGCACATTTCCAGTGTGGCCATCCAAGGCGGTCAGCCAGCCCCATCCCAGGGCTGCTGCACCTCCATGCTCCATCTCCCACATCTCACCCGCTCTGCAAGTACTGGAGCCTCCCAAAGTGCTTCAGCAGAGCTGCTTGGCTCTTTTGGCAGAAGGGAAAGAGGAGAGGAGTTTGCAGAGTGGGAAGGGACAAACACAGGCACACAAAACCAGCAGCTGGGCACGGAGAGACAACGCAGAGCTGTCAGGGACAGCCCCGCGCTCGGAACGCGGAGCTGCGGGCCCGGGACACAGCCCTGGGTGCATCCCTGCGTGCTCGGGGACAGGCACACGGCACCGCGGCGTTCTCCTCACCTGGGAGACGCCAGCAGCAGCGATCTGGGCACCTGCACTCCCCACACAGGATGCCAGAATTCCCCAGAGCAGGGCGCAGCTGGGGTTGTGAGTGTGGCACTGTACAAAGCAGGAGGATGTGGCTGCCTCCACTGCAAGAGCGGAGATATTTACTCAAGTTACACTGGAATAAAGAGTTCAGGAGTTGATTAAAGGATTTCCTCCACAGCAGAACCATTTAATCCTTATTTATTATTTCTCCTGTAGCAGCACTTCCAACTGCCAAGCTCTGAACCCTCGTCCTGCTGTGCCACCCACGGCTGGCAACAGATCATCCGTGGTGTCACTGTATTTTACAAACTGTCTCTCTATGTCACTTAACGTATAGAAAATCTATAAAAACCTGTAAAAGTTGATAAATCCTAGAACATCTTGAACTCCAAGCGATAAATCTGCTCCAGGGCAGGCAAAGAGCTCAGCACAATGTTTATGCATCTCACAAGCCCCATTCTAAGGGCTTAAATGGCTCTTAAGTTTTGCATCAGCCTCGTGCTGGCCTTCTGCAGGAAGGTGAATTTCATGGAAAGAATAAAAGAGAACCCCAGAATCCTGGCCCTGAGCCCATCTCTCAATAAACCAATTTTGAATATCCTAGGCTGTGTTAAAGCCATTTCTGGGTGCATATTGGCTGCATTGCCAGTATCTGACTCATTAATGGAATATACTTTGAGCCAATTCTGATCTCATTTACAGCACCGTAAATCCAGGGCAACCCAATTGACTCCAGTGGAGTTACTCCAAATTTCCCACAATAGGCACTCAGCAGACAGAGCAAAATTTGGTACTTTGGGTCTGAAAAAGGCTGAGGAAAGCCAAACTACATCCCATTTGTACTGGGGTGGATAGTGAGTTGGAAAGAGAGCCAGCGTATCCCTTCTGTAGAGCTGCTAAAAAATTGATTATTTTATGTGCCATTCTTAAAAGGCTGAAACTTTGGAGGAAACTGTCCACAACCATCAACATTTTCATTTCCTTATAAAATAAAAGGAAGTATGGCTGAGTGCCTATATGAAAACTGCAGTGTCTCTTGGAAACATGGATGGGAGCGATAAGAAAAAATTCACTTCCTTCTGAAATTTTTTCATGGGAACTGACGTTCCCTTTGGTGATGTATCCCTCTGTGCCTGGGCATTTAGGGAGAGACAGATCTTGCTCAGAAAGTTGCTCTCAACAAATGAAGCACTAAGGTTGTGAGACAACAAATGGCTTTGGTTGCAAAACCACCTCAGCCGCCCTTGCCACATCCCGGTGCTTTAACACACACAGGCAGCTCCACTTCCCAATTACCTGGAATTCTTCAGCCTTATCCCACAGCTTTACCAAAAAACCCCAAGCTGCTTTTCTCATGGATGCTGAGTGGGATGGGCATGAAACGACTCGACTCTGTGTCTCTAGCACTTCTCTGACCCATCTTTATTCAGCCACCTTTGGGCAGCCAGAGCAGAGTTTGAGCTCCCGGCTCCGGCAGCAGCTGGGAAAAGGAGTTCTGCTCACGGCTACTGTGTCAGCATGGAACTGCTCCATTTAAATGGATTACACGGGCCACTCGCTTGGCACACGTCCCACTGCTAATAAACAAAATAACAGTTATTGATAGATTGAAAGGGAAAAATATATCCAAGGGCTTGGATCGCTGAGGGCACGCTGGAGGCACGGACTAAACGAGGCACAATCGCTTCCGTCCTCTCGCAGCAGCAGCTTAATGAGGGAACAAGGGCTGGGCAAGAGCCCTGTCAAATTCCCGAGCAGCCCCATCCGTGTACACTCACACTTCATTAGCATCTCCGCGGGAGGTGGAAGGGCAACTTGGAAGACCAAAAAACAATTAGGAGGGGGTTCAAGAGTGCTAGGGGCGGACTGGGAAGAACGGTGTGTCCGGGAGATCTTTGCATAGGAAGACCAGGGAACCCAGGGAGTAAAAGAACACGTTCGGGCTCCAATCCTCCCACAAAGACTGTCCCGCTTGGCCCCAGTCCACCTGTGGAATGAGCCATTTCTGCGCTGCTGTTTGTTTGTGCAAACTCTGATGCTTGTTTATCGGAGGAGTTAATGCTGAAGGTTTTCTTTATTCAATTCGACTGTGAGGCTGGGGCGAGGGTGGTGGGGACCTTTGACTTTTTTGAGCAGGACGCTTGCCACTGGGAAGGGCTGGCTTTTTCCTGAGCCAGGAGGACAAACAACAGAGCCTGCCTCTTTGTGTGAGGGACACACACGGGGTGCATGAGGCTGGATGTTTGTCCTGGTGCAGAACCAGCTCTCTGCATCTCCACTGCCTCTGGTCCTTCGTTTGCTCTGCTCTCCTGCACAGCTCAGTGGGACACCTCCAGAAATCTTATCAACCCAGTTTTAATACAGATAATTAACTGCACTGAGACTTTGGACAGAGTGGCTCTGCATGAACCTCGCAGCAAACAGTGGGGGGAATTCCTGGCAACACAGTGGGCACAGAACCAGGCTGGTGGAGCTGGCAGGGACAAGTAGGGTTTGATTTTAATACACTGCCACTCCTGAACTAACAGAGCGAAATACAAGTGACATTGTATGCCAAACTGGCACCTGACAACTATACTTCATGCCCTGGTTGGATGTTTCAAGGTGATGTCAGATTACATATTACAAAACTGCCAGTTGCAAAGCATCCATCCCCTAATCCCAAGCACGGTCCGCAGATGCAAGTTGGTCACAGGCAGAGGCCCCAGTCCTGCTCTCCCTGGCAGCACCCAGGGCTGTGAGAGGCAGGAGGGGTTCCCTGGAGCACAGGATTATTCCCCGAGCTGTGCTATTGTGTAAAGCCACACGGAGCTGAGGGAACAAGCACCAACCTTCTGCCTCAGAAGCCGTACGTACGCTCACAACAGCCAGCACTGCTGCCTCTTGAAAAAGCAGGAGGGGAACTCGAGGAATAACCCAAGCTGAAACTGGCCTTTTCCTTTTTTCTCCATTCCTTCTGCAACCACTAGATCACGAGACAAAGGCTGACTCTGCAGGGCACTCATTAACTGCACGAGTTACTCTCTCCTCTTACCAGCCTTCCCTGAAATCCCAGGATCACAAGCGGTTAGAGGCTGGACTTCCCAGCTTGTTGCAGGACAGTGTTATTGTAACTGCAGAGTTCTCTGAGGATGGCAGAAAACTGCCTGTTTTGTTCAGAAATACTCTGCTGAGGTAATCAAACACTGTCTTACCTCATCTCCAAGGCTAACCCAGCTCACCACACTGTCACTGGGGCTCTGAGACACTGCAGACTGTCAGAAACCTCCACTGGTGGAAGCAAATTACTGCTCAGGATGAAAAGATTATTAATGGCCAGAATAACCCAGGAATCGAGGTGTAGATGACACAGTTGATTATTCTGGGCTTGCACTGTATTTTCATCTGCAGCTTGGTCACTTGTGCTTTAGAAGCGTGGCAGGAGTGGGACAGGTCACACACAGGGACAGCCAGGAGTGTCCCCAGCCTGTTCATCCCCACAATCTCGTGCCTTTATCCCTGAAACAGCTTCCCAGCACACACCAGGAGCTCCTTTTCAGCCTTACACGTGTATTTGTGTCCAGGAGCATTTGGAGGCAGCTCAACACCGTGTGTCTGTGCGGGCAGGACGGTGCTGCCCGTGGAATTCGCCTGCGAGGCGCCCGGGTTAACGCTTGGCTCCTGCACAGCCTCTCATCAAAGCTATCTATCAGCAACTGGTGGGCAGAAATGGAAGTGAGGACTCCAGGATCAACAGCAGAGGAGACTGGGGGAAAGAATAGTGTCTGCCCAATAAACCTTCACAAAAATTAATACTCCAGACAGCTTTGGCCTCGTGGGAGTGCCAGGAAGTCTGGGCTGAGTGTGTGCATGGACCACCAGGGCCAGCTAACAGGCTGTCCCTGCCAGCCCTGCTCACCTGCCACCTTCTCAGCTTGGGATGGAGTCCCAGACTGGGCAGGGAGGAATTTCCCTGGCTTGTTAGAAAGAAAAGGACATTTGAGACATTAGATAAGGGAGCTCACTGCAGCTCCCCCTTGGATTTCAACTCTGTTTGTGCTCAGAGAGGCCAGCAAGGCAGACGGGTGGGTTTGCTTCCAAACCCTGGAACCAAACTTGCCACAAACTGAGGGGGAGGGAGAGATGTGTTTGCTCTGCTCCTGACCACAGTCCCACACCACCGACACCACCTCTGAGGGCTTTGCTGGGCACAGCCCTGCAGGCACCATCCAGTGCCTGCTTTTATAGAAATTGAGCCTTCGATTCAACAAAAACCCACAGTTCTCTGTTTTTGTTTCAAAGAAAGCTTTCCAAAGGTGACCAGACACAGCAGTTGTGGCTCAGATGGATGACAACAATGCCCCCCCCAGTGTGCTTACACACCGTGCAGACACACAGACCTGCTGGAAAACCTCATTTTTAAACTCTCTGCTAACCTGACTTCCCCTCCACATTACCCTTTCCAAGCTGGTGGGATATCAGTGCCCGCTGAAAAGTTAGACGTGCACTGAAATTGTTCCCTGAACACAGACAGACACTGGGGGGTGTTTATGATGCAATTTAAAGCATCCAAAAGAGGAACTCGTGCTCCTTAGGTCTGTGGCGACAAATCCACGACCCAAAGAACACGACAGAGCACCCAAAATCCCTGAGGTGACCACACTTATGCTCACTATCCTGGAGTGGTCCCAGGGCTGAGAGTGCAGAGCTGTCCCCACAAGCCCCGGAGCTGTCACCAGGATGACAACAACGAAGGTTACAGGACCTGGAATGTCCTGGTTCCCTGCTGCTCGTTTGCACAGTGGCTCTGGAGCACAGAACCAGCAGTAACTGGGCTTGGGTGCTTTTCCTGGACAGTGGCTTAGGACCCCCCTCTGGGAGAACCTCTGGCACTGGGCACGGCATTATCCAAAACACAGAGCCAATGTCGCAGCTGCCCCACTGGAAAGTCCAGTGGGGACATTCACGGACGGATGGATCTTAGTGATGGGTGCCCCATAGCACCCATGGGTCTAAAGCCCACCAGAGAATGACAGGACACAGGGAAAAGTTCCTCCACGCAATAGAAGGCTGGAGGTTTGGCAGGCACGGGTGTGCGTGGCATCATCCAGCTCCCGGGACCCGCAGCTGGGACAACAGGGGACCTGCTCAGCTCCCCCTGAGCTGCCCCGTGCCGCTGCCGGGCACGGAGCTCAAACTGCCCCACGAGAGCACGGGCGGAGGGGAGCCACGGGGGTGGAAGCCGTGAAAAGTTTGGGGAAGAGGAAAGGGGGCGTTTGAGGACTCTTGGGAAAGGGGGAGAGGAGAGAGGGAAAGTGGGGAGAGGTGACAGCGACAGGTCGGTGCGACCTGGCACCGGCAGTCCAGGGAGAGGCAGAGAGGGGAAAGGAGAGGAAGAGGGATAGGAAAAGGAGAGGGATCGGTGCGACCCGGCAGGATGAGCAGCTCGCGGCTCGGTGCGCTGCCGCGATCAGCCCCCGCCGCCCGGCGAGGCGCGGGTACCGCGGAC
>VYXF01005638.1:7770-21727 GCA_013397295.1 Polioptila caerulea
TAGGCCTTCTCAGAGAACTTTCGGGCTTGGGGAGGGCCATCTTGCCCAGGAGAGGTGGGGTAGGAAAAGGTACTACCAAGCACAAAAATACAAGGGTACAAGGGACAAACCATCAATACAAAGTTGATTACAAAGCACACCACTACACTGAAGGAACGTCAATCGGACTTTAATACTCCCATTTAACCCGTGCAAAAACTGGATGGATCGTATTGAATAGTACAGGATTTACGGGCTGTAAATAAAATAACAGGGGACCTTTATCTGGTGGTGGCAAAATCTTACATCCTGCTAACATGCTTAACACCTGAACTAACCTGGTTTACTGTTCTAGATTTAAAAGATGCCTTCTTTTGCCTCCCTGTCCATGAAGCCAGTCAGAAAATATTTGCTTTTGAGTGGGAAAATCTAAGAAGTGGATGCAAACCCCAAATTACATGGACAGTATTTCCACAAGGATTTAAAAATTCTCCTACTCTGTTTAGGAAGCAGCTTGCATAAGACCTTGAATCCTGGGAAGCTCCAGCAGAGGAGGAAAAGCTTTTACAGCACAGTGATGACCTCCTAATTGCCACTAGAACAAGAGAGGCGTATGTGGCCTGGATGGTAAGCCTCTTAAATTTCCTAGGGCTCCAGGGATAAAAAGAATCAAAGAAGGAAGCTCAAGTAGTAAAACAAAAAGTAATTTATCTGGGATATGAGGTTAGTGCTGGGCAATGCACTTTGGGGCAGGATCATAAAGAAGCTATATGCCAAACCCCAAAGCCTCAGACAGTGAAGGAACTGCGAGCCTTCTTGGGAATGACCGGTTGGTGTAGGCTGTGGATTTACAATTCTGGACTGTTTGTAAAGCCTTTGTATGCACTTATTACAACAGGGGGCAGAGAGCTTCAACGGAAAAAGAGGCTACACAAGCCTTTCATGGAGTGAAGAAGGCACTTATGTCAGCACCAGCCCTTGGACTGCCAGATGTGAGTAAACCATTCCTTTTATTCTCCCATGAGAAGCAGAGAATTGCCTTAGGGATATTGGCTTAGGACTTGGGCCCTTACCAGTGGGCGGTTGCCTACTTTTCCAAACAACTAGACACAACAGCCAAGAGATGTCAGGTTGCCTTAGGGCAGTTGCTGCTGTAGTGCTAAATATCCAAGAGGCAAGCAAATTCACCCTAGGGCAGAAGATGACTGTACTAGTAGCCCACACTGTGTCACCAGTACTGGAAGTGAAAGGTGGACACTGGCTTTCCCTGCAGGGGTTTCTGAAATATCAAGCTATCATAGTAGAACAAGACAATGTGGAAAAAGTGATAACTATCATTGTCAACCCAGCTTCTTTTCTCAGTGGAAACAAAAAAGAATCTGTGCATCATGATAGCCTGGAGACCATTGAAGCCACCTATTCCAGCCGTCCGGATCTGACCCCTTTGAAGACACAGAGGCATGGTTCATGGATGGTAGCAGCAATGTCATCAATGGAAAGCAGCAGACCAGCTGTGCAGTTACCACTCATCAAGAGGTTATTGAATTTGGACCCTTACCAACAGGTACCTCTGCAGAAAAAGCAGAGCTAGTTGCCCTGATTCAAGCCCTAGAAACGACCAAAGGGAAGAAAATAAACACCTATACAGACTCAAGATATGCATTTGGGGTTGTTCATGCACATGGAGCTATTTGGAAGGAGAGAGGACTGTTAAACACACAAGGAAAGAACATCAAACAGGCACAAGAGATATGCACAAGAGTAGCAGAGATATTGCTTCCCAGGCAAGAAGCAATTATGCACATTAAAGCATACCAGAAAGTAAGTACAGAATTGGAGGAAGGGAATGGGCTGGCAGAGAGGAAAAAGAGGCAGCCAAAGGTGAGATCCCCATTGAGGGAGCCTTAATTCCTGATGGACAGATCCATTCTCAGGGAAAGCCAGTCAGTAATAAGAAGGATAGAAAACTAATTACAGATCAAAAGGGAACATATAATGAGGAAGGATGGGCTGTAATTGAAGAAGGAAAATTAGTTATCCCCTCCCATTTATCATGGACTATATTAAGGGAGGAACATAAGAAAACACATCGGGAAGTGGATGCTTTATATAACTACCCAGACCCATCTTGGACCGGGAGCAGCCACACTCAGCATAGTCCAGGCAAGAGATAGTGGGGCAAATTTATTTTAGTCTGGCATGGCATCAGAAAGAAAAGAACTATAAATGAAGTCCATGGCAGGACCTGGAATCTGAAATCACCTGTGTGCTGGCACTTCCCTCACCTCCACGTGGAAATTTCTGGGTGCTGGCGCATCCCAAGACCAGAAATTTTCTGGCACAGAAAGCAAAAATAAGCCCATTTCCTGGTGCTAGCACCAGCACCGTCCAGATCTGGTAATTTGCCAGGACCTCAGGTCAAGCAAATTTCCAGCACCAGTTCTGCCCAGCTGTGGTAATTTCCTGTGTCTGGGGCACTCAAGGGGGGTGTGTCTGAGAAGAACTGTGAGCCAGAGGCAGGAGCTTTGCCTTGCTGCAGCAAAGGCTCGGCACACAAAGACCTTGTTGGTGCTGTGTCTGGGCCAGGAGGGATTGTGGCAGCGGAGCTGAAATGGAATTTCTTCTGCCAGGCAGCTTTAAGAGCCACAAGAGGGAGAAGGCAGAGCTGCCCCTGAGCTTCGCGCAGTCCTCCAGAAGTATGGTGTGTGGGAAGCAGCCTGGGAGCAGGCTTTGCATGCCTGGGCCAAGCGAGACAGGGCCCTATTCTGCCCTGTGGCCTGAGGCTTCTAGGTAAGCCTTAAAGATTTTTGCAATAATAACCTCTTGAAATATAATTTTAGAATATTGCTTTGTATTAAGGATTTGAAAACCTATAGCTTTAGAGTTATAAAGGAAGAATGCTTATCTCGAAGTTTCTAAAAAAACAATAAAAAGCAGCTTGAGAAGGGAAGCTGGACATCATTATCATATGATTAATAGTCCTGAGAATTAAAGGTTAGATCCACATCTGGAAACCGAACCCCATCATCTGGGATACTCCTTTCTCCTTTCAGAAGCTGGACCCCACCATCTGGGATACATCCGGAGGAGACTAGAATTGTGACTAAAAAATCGGAAATAGTAACTACTGATGATATAAAAAAAAAATGGGAATAGAAACTGCTGAGACAGCATATGGATGCCCCTATAAATAGCTGTAAACCCCAACTATTGGCATGCAGTTGGAGGGAAAACTCCTCCCCACTGTACCCAGCGCAGCGCTGAAATGTGCTCATATTTTACCGTATTAAATAATTAATTGATTGCTGCTTGAATATTGGCCGAGTCAAGATTCTTATTCTTGACACTTTTGCAAGGACTCTGCAGCGGCCTGCCAAGGGGCCTTTTTCACTGGCATGAGGACAGTGGTGCTGCAAGGCTGTCCTCGAGCTGCTTTTGCTGCAGATGTTGCCGAGGAATGCTCATTGCTTGCGATGTGTGTGAAGGTGAAAGTAGTGAAAGAAGGGAGCAGCTGTGCTGAGGGTAGAGTTGTCTTTTTCTTGGTCTTCTCTTTCTTTTTTAGAATCAATTCCTCCTCTTAGCTCTGAGCAGCGATCTGTAAGTGTATGTGACACATACTTGTGGTACAGTGGGGGTGGCCAAGGGGACCTTCCGTGAGCTGTGTGCAGAGGAATGCACATCAGCGAAGGCCAGGGACCATCAGTGGCCTGTCAGTTACACTGAGCAGACGCAGCAGCTATATGCTTCCATTGGATCATCTCCAGAGTGGGAATGCTGGGGCTGCCATTGCTGTGTTGTCACAGACATGGGAATTCTGGGCCTGCCACTGGTGTGGCGTCACAGATATGGGAACGCTGGGGCTAGCTCTGGTGTCGTGTCACAGACATGTTAATGCTGTGGCTGCCACGGGTGTGGTTTTGCAGACAGGTGAAGGCTGGTGCTGCCTCTGATTTGGCATCACAGAGAGGGAAATGCTGGGGCTGCCACTGCTTTGGTGTCACAGATAGAGGAACACTGGGGCTGCCATTGGTGTGGTGTCACAGACATGGGAATGCTGGGGCTGCCCCTGTGGTGTGCCCTCCCCATGTATTGTAGCATTGTTTTTTTGAGACAGAAGGGCTGAAGCAAGGATTGAGTAATGCAGAAGGGTCTGAGTTGGGAGGGATGCAGCGGGATCAGCTAGTGCAGGTCCCAGTGCCACAGAGAGAGCACAAGGTGGCCAGGGGCAGTGCATGTGAGGGAGAGGTTTGCAAAGGCTTGTGGAGCTGCATTCACCTGTAGGCTGTGAGCTTTCCCTGGGGAGCCTGAAGAGTGCTGGAGGAGCATAGGTGGAAAAGAAATAAAGGGAAGAAGGTAGGGAGGGAGGGATGGAGGAGGAAAGAAAGGAAGGAAGAAAGCAAGAAAGAAAAAAAAAGAAAGAACTACAGATGCAGTCTACAGCAGGACTTGGAGTCTTAAATCATCTGTGTGCTAGCACTTCCTGAGCCTCCACCTGGAAATTTCCTGGTTCTGGCGCAGCCTGTGTCCAGAAATTTTATGGCACAGAAAGCAACAATCCAGCAATTTCCTGGTGCAGGCCCCAGTATCGTCCAGATCTGGTTAATTTGCCGTTGCCAGGACCTGTGCTCCAGGAAATTTCAAGCACCGGTACTGCCCACGTGTGGTAATTTCCTGCATCTGGGGCACTTGGCTGATGCTCATGCTCTCTCCAAGCTGATCTTACCAGGAACTCTTCTGCTTTTCACTTCTCCAGCCATGACAACATTTTCTCACAGAAATAAATCTTATCCACAATGAACTGTAGATTCAAGGGAACAAGTGCCATGCAGCCCTATTTTTTAGCTTATGAAAAAATAAATACTTTCAAAGGTTTGGATCCTTTTTCGGAGCACCAGAACCAAATCAATCTGTTTTGGCTCTGAAAACATAAGCAGCACCACACCCAGCTGCCAGCATGAAGCACCTCACTGTTCCTTTCTCCCTGTCCCTCACCCCCTGCTTTGTCATGTTGCATGCCACCATGCTACAGACTGCTGGGAGCAAGATTCATCTCTGAGAGTTGGTACTTGAACATTTTGACTTTGCTGTGAATATTTTGGGAACATCCTGAATGACACTCCCTAGGACAGCTACAAGACAAAATCCTCACCCAGCCTGTGACTTCATAAAATAGTGTACAAGGTTGAAACATGCATCATGGTTTGAGGGGTACCATTTGCCAAAAAGCCCAAGTCTGCATCCAGATGAAATGAACATCACAAATAGTTAAGTGAGCAGCAGATGCATGGGATACTGTCAGCTTGGGTCTGTAATTAATGCAGCAACGGAAAAATGTGAGCCTGAAGGTCCCATGAAAAAGTGCAAAATGTACTGAATGTTGTTTCTAGAAGGCACCCATGTCATTACCATTATTATTATTATTATTATTATTATTATTATTATTATTATTATTATTATTATACCTCACTAGAGATGGGTAGTACTTTTGAAAAAAATTCCATAACGTTTTTATCTAGGAATGAACCAATCAAGTGCCCTGGAACAATAAGAACAGATGCTGGGGCTGAAGGGAATAGAAAGGGCTCTCCGGCAACTTCTGCCTCTGTTCTCTGCCTGCCCCCAATGTGCATTACAGTCCCTGGCTGAGCTCAGCTGCAGTGCTGCCGCCCTGTGGACAGAGAGTGGTACTGCAGCCAACCCTGAGCCGGCTCCCTGCCCCCATCGCTACTGGGTTGTGCCGAGGAGGGGATGGCAGCACGGGCTCCGCAGCTGCCGAACGTGAGAAGAGCAAGGGGCAGGACGAGCGGCAAGCGAGTTGGTGTCTGTAAATAGAGGGAAAGCGTGAAGGAGAGTTTAAAGTGCAAAGTGATGCGATGACTGAGAAGAATGACAGCGGCGGGGGCAGTCGCAGCGGACCGGGGGCAGCGGGGGGGCAAGCGGGGTCGGAACAGGGCTGCCCCGCTCCCCCCACTCCCTGCATGTGCCCGTCTCAAGATGGTGCAAGGGACTTTGTTACAATTTTCTTACGGCTCTAAAAAAAGAAAACCCATTAGTGTATAAGCTGAAAGTGCAGTTTATATGCTGACATAGTTCACTTGCCAGAACAATCCAGAAACATTGGTTTCATGACACTAAATCAGTCTTAGTTACTTGACATATTTTGGCCAAATTCAGTTAAAAATGGAGTGTACTTAGAGCCTTGGATAGGAAACCAGATATTGTTACCTACTGGAATGTATCAAAAGTGGCTTGAAAGGATGTTTTTCTCATCTGTTTTCACTAAAATCTGAATATAATCATGCATCATAAGAAGTACATGGCATGTACATGTTACTCTACTATGTTAAGGAGAGTAGCACAATGGAGCACTTTAGAATGACTGAAACAGAAAGGGTTACTCTAGCTACTGACTTGTGTTTTTTGAAATGTCACCCCTTGCAACTGGGGAAACTGATCCTGGGGTTTCTAGGTGGCTCCATTATTCTGAATTGTTTGTTGATAAATGAAGAAAGTGCTACAAGTTGGTTTGAAATTTTTAATTTTTAGCTTTGGTGAAATGTTTGCCATTTCAGAGGCTTGCTGGTCTATTATTTACCTTCCCTTGGGAGTTCTGAGGTGTTTAGAAAGAAAATAGCAAATGATGTAATTTCTGTGTCAATTATTTTTATAGAGAATGTTAAATGTTTGATAAAGTGAGCAACATTTTCAGTTTTAAAGGGTCAATATGATGATTATTCTCATGATATTACACGATCAATGCTATCACATCACATATAACAATGAGATTAATTTGTGTATGGATGAAATATTTGTTAATCCAAGTTTGTATTTGACCCAGAATTATGGCAGACAAGAAAAATATCCTATAATTAATATTTTGTAGCCACTGCCTTTTATGTGTTGCACAGGATTGCACAGTTCAATGAAAAACATATTTAAAAATGAATGAGAAAATTATTTTAAGAAATAGATAGTCAGGATAATGTCTCTTGGAGCTAAATTTACAACATAAAACCAGTAGTGTACATTGATAGGTCCTGAGAGTAATGCATGTACAAGAGAAAATTATATTGCAATATGCCTTGATTACCATCTGCTTGATTTTAATTAATTTTCTTAATTGGAGAATGATACATTTTCTAATTGCACATGAAAACACCACTAGCTGTTGCAGTCTTTCTCTACTGCACCAACCCTCCTGGTAGACCCGCTGCCTGTCTGATTTATAAAGCCTCATCTCAATGAACATGGGCTGTTTGGCAGACCCATGACAATTACTCAAATTAATTACATGTGAAGCAACACTCCAAACTTGTAATTTAGGTGCAATAAAATTCTAACTGTGAATAACTCAGCTCACACAGATATAAGGGTGAAACCTCGACCAGAAATGTAATTAGAAAACAGTCCAGTAGAAGCTAGAATCAAATTTAAAGTGAAATGTACCATCTGAGTAAATGCTTTGGAGAGAATGGCTTTTAACACAGGAATGGAAATTAGTCTTCTGACTTCAGACTAAAAATGTAGTATAATATAAAAATAACTTGTCAGGTAAATAATAAAATATTTAAGCCACAAAATCAAAACATCAGTCCCAGAGGATAGATTTATACTACTTTAGCTCTATTAATATCTTAGTTACAGACAAAATAAAATTGTCTTGGTGATTTAAAATAGAATTTCTTCACATTAAATGTCCTTCTTTTCTGCAGACTAATGGAATAAGTTCATCAAGGTATTTCTGTCTTGTGGCTTAATCTTCTTTCAGATATAGTCCATCACAGTTCAGCAAGGTATCCTTTCCCAAATTCCCATTTCTCTGGCTGAAGCTCAAGAGTATCCTGAACAAGAGGGTGTTAGTATAGGGTTAAAATGTTTCTGAAAATCATGAGAAGTTTGAATAGATATTTGAAGGAGGTAGGGAAGGAATGTTGTGTTTTGTTTTTAGGAAGCCAAGTGAAACTGCGCCTGCAAAGATTGTAGTTAAACGTATTGATGTGATTATTGTTTAGCAGTAGAATATTTGTGGTAATGAGGATTAATGTTTAGAGTTTCTAGGGTACCTGTAGATAAGATCGTACGTGCTTGTACAAGTCTAAACTAGCCTCTAATGAAACAACACAAATATGGTTGTTAGAGTAATTGTTGCTTAAATGAATGTTAGCTAAAGTAGTATAAATGTGTGCATTCTGGACAAACGGGCTGAGCTAGATTTGGGTCGCTATATCCCTAGCTCCCGCCTATGCCTAATAAAGCACTTGCATATAATCCATCTGTGATTATGTGTGTTCATGGACCCTAACAAGGGGGGAGGGGCTTTTACCGAATTACCACCTGCCTCATTTTTGCAAGATTAATTCTATGCCAGGTATTTGAGTTGTTTTGAAATGGGATCACATTTACCTGTATTGTGTGTTCCTGTCTTCAAGGGCAAACTGTGAACTCAGGGCAGTGCCTGGGGTGGAAGGAGGAAGCAGGGATTCAGACAAAGAACTCCAAGGGTTTCCCATTTGCCTTGGAGGAAAGCAGTTTGCAGTGCTGCAGCCAAATACTGACCCTGCAAATATCTGCTGCCTAGTTGTTGGAGTCCAGAATGCAGAGAATATTCCTCTGCATGTTTTAAAGGACCAAAAACTCTCTGAAAAATACTGCTTTTAACCTTTGTCCATGGAGAGGGCTTCCTAGGCTTTGGGATGCAACAGAGTTGTCAGGACTCTAAATTAGGTAGTGGTATAGTATGTAATTTATCACAAGGTGAGAAATGTAGATTTTGGGTTTGTTAAAATGGTATGTAACTGAAGACAAGATGGAGGATCCTCATGGTTTTTAGGCTTCTTCCTTCTTCTCTTACTCCATATCCTGCAGTGTTGGTGGCACAGGGTGATTGGTTGGGATTTGCCGCAGTGTGGTGTTACATGAATAGAACCTTAGATGGTAATTGTTAGAAAATTAAAAATAATGTACGTTTTGGGTGATAATTGGGTAAATTATCTTTAGGAGAGCCTTGAATCTGCATGTGTGGGGCTCTTTAGCGTGCTTTCTCCTTCACACTAGGCTGGTGTTAATCCTGGTGCTCAAGAATTGCTGATAAGGAAAGAATAAACAACGTGGAGAACTAATATGCCAAGAGTCCAGTTCATTTTTTCTTCCTAAACAAGGACTTTAAAAGACTAGCCTCCCCTTTCAGAGGAGAGACATGTAGGAGTTATAAAACTTTTACACCTAGTTAATAATTTGGATACCTCTGCTAGATGTACTTTGAGATCTAATCTGTTGACAGATTTCTGAAAGTTTGAAATGCACAAATTCCACCCCCTCCCCCCGCCCCCCCCCAAACTACAAGTCTCTGTTCATATTTTGCAGAGTACAGCATCACTGATACACTATTAAAAACATCAGCCTGGTGTGGACCTCAGCACCACCTCTTCAGGGCATTTGACCAATACCTTACCAGACATGAGATCAAGTTTCTGTGCATGGTTTTGATCCTCCATTCTTTAATACCACTATTAGATGACCAAATTTTGCAGTGACTAAGATTAACTCAGATGAGAAAGAGTAAAATACTTCAATTTCAGGCATATGCAAGGCCTGGGAAAAGTATCAGACAACAAAATTCAGGAAAATAATCAGCCAGAGGGCATCTGTAAAGGATTTAATTTCCAAGGAGAGACTGAAAAGGAAATTGGGAGAAACTGCAGCCAGCCTGCCATACGCATAGAGGGGAGGGCCTGTTTACTTTGTTCTACAGCTGTGTTCCTGACTGAGATGGGACTTTTTGGAAGAGCTGACATGTACGTGATTGTAGTATTTACGCAGCAAAGTGCGTATCTAGTGTTTTTTCTATAGTTGTTATTAAATGAAATCAACAGAAAACTGTGTCCAGTGCATTCTTCAGATCACAATTTCTTGTTGCCTGGGTAGAATGTGTTTGGAGGCTTTCCTCTGCAGGTGTTCTACTGCCTACATACATGAGATCTATAAATTTGTTTTAAACTGAGTTTAATTAAGGAAAAGTAATGTTTACTTTGACTCTTGATATGCTTTTTATGCTACTCTCATACTCTAAACCATTTCATTCGTATTGTACATGTTTGCCAGTGGCACTAATGACTTGGTGTCATTCCCTTAACAGAACTTGAATGGAGCTCTTTGAATATGTGTCGTGGTTTAACGACAGGTGTTTGCTAAGGAAGGAAGGAGCCTTCTTTGGAATGAAGGATGTAAACTCTCTCTTTCCGAATTATTCTAATTTTGGATTTAACGGGGCTCTCAGGCAAAGATATGGGAATAGGAATAACAGTTATTTATTAGGAGAACTAAAATAAAACAAGCATGTAGTATTAAAAAAAAACAAAAAACCCTCTTACTGACAGAGTCAGAATACAACCTGACACCCTGTGGGTCAGGGTGTTGGTAGCAGTCTGATTAAATGGTGGCTGCAGTCCTTCTGGAGTGGCAGATGTAGCTCTGTTGAAGCAATGATCCTGTAGAAAGGTGCAGCCCTCGGCTGAAGGACCAGTGGAGACAGATGAGCCTGGTCTTCCTCTGGGAGTTTAGTGGAAAAAAGGTTGCTTTGGTGTCCCAAATCTCAGGTTTTTATCCAGGTAGGGATGCTTGGCTCCTCCCCCTGGATGGAGCATTTCCCAATGGGATGATGTAATTTTATCAGTGGGACTCAATGGCCCATGAGCAGAAGATCTCTCCCTGGAGGGAGAATGGGTCGTGGGAGAGATAAAGAAACTGCTCTTGCTAGTTTCTTGTCATCTGGCCTATTGACAGAAGATTACACCACTCTCCACCCCAGTTTCAAGCAGATGGTGATGGAATAACATACTTTTTCTTTGTTTGTTTTTNAAAAAGTGGTTGAGGGAAAAAAATATTTTTTTTTTTTTTTTTTTTTTTTTTTTTTTTTTTTTTTTTTGGGTTTTTTTGTTTTTTTTTTTTTGTTTTGCACTGTGTCAAAATGTTTTTAATTATTCAGCATCCGGAAAGCTAGAAGGGTACAGGAATTTGATCCTTGGAAACAAAATACCTGTTTCAGGGAGGAGAAGTGGTTTGACTGAGAACTAACCATCCAGGTTGAAGTTTTGTGATGTTCTCCGATAATCCAGGTACACAATTTGACAGTATTGTATATGATCTTATGAATTCATTTAACCTCTTGTTGTCATGCTTAAATACAAAAGCTGAGTCTGGACCTCCACCTCTGAGGACTATTATCAGTGGAAGTAAAAACTCAAGGTGTCCCAGGGAATAGACAATGCAAAATTGTTGTGTTGGCACATGTTATTTCTCTCTTTATCCAAGTAGATGGCCTCCCCTTGCAGAAGGTAGTTACATGCAATCATTTTACTCTAACTGCTGCTGAAAACAGTGTAACCTGTGAATTTCATGTCCAGGAGCACTGTGAACAACACACAGAGCTTGGGAGATGGTGATATAAATTATATGAACTATGTGACTCTGTATAGAAATAGATACTGATATGGTATTGAGTTTGCTGGGAAGAACTAACACGTAGACATAATGATAAAATGAAATTTTTCACATAGTTTTTAAAATGAAAAAAAGACAGCAATCCTGTTTCTCCTGTGTTTTCACTTTTCAGGGTAATAGAGACACTCACTAAACTGGTATTTTGTTTGATTGAAAAACAAATCTCCTGTAAGACTGGACTTACTCCATGTTCTGCTGATTTCATCACTGAATCCAATGAAGTTGTCTAATATCAGCTTGAGTATTTCTCATGGGTAAAATATAATCAGGGGTGTGTTATTCTCTTACCATCCATTAGAACTGGGAAGGGAGTGATGTAATCATCTGTTGATAAAGCTGATAAGAAACGAGCAAGAGCAGTTTCCTTATCTCTCCCATGACCCATCCTCCTTCCAGGGATAGGTCTTCTGTTAATGGGCCATTGAGTCCACTGATATACTTACATCATCCCTGTTGGGAAATGCTCCATCCGGGTGGGGAGCCAAGCCCCTCTATCTGGATAAAAACCTGAGATCAAACAGCCTCCTCCACTGGACTCCCAGAGGAAGATCAGGCCCATCTTTCACCACTGGGCCTTCAGCGGAGAGCTGCCCCTTTTCTACAGGATTACCCCTTCAACAGAGCCACAACTGCTACTCCAGGAGGACTGCAGCCACCACTCCAACTGGACTGCTACCAGCACGGTATCAGGTTGTATTCGGACTCTGTCAGTGATTTTCTTGTTCCTTATTGCATGGGGTTTTTTTTGTTTCCTTCTTTTATTTTCCCTTTTCCTAATAAATTGTATTTCTGACTTGAAGTCTCCCATTGGTTTTGCTTTTTTCAAACTAGAACAGTATTGTATTGCAGCTGCACTGTAAGGTATGTCCAGGTTATCCCTTTGTGGTTGTTGACAAAGGATGTACTTGAAAACTTCTTGTAATAACCACATCTTTTTATGTGAACTTTTACATTTTTATCAGTGATTAGAAACTCATTACATAATACAGGGTTCTCTGGCAGCTGTTACCTGCCCTCCTTATTCTCTTTCATCTCATAAATGTTTTATTTTAACACTATTATTCACATAAATAATGGTGATTTTTTTTTCCCAAATGGAAGACCTATGTCATTGTTAAAAGCATTTATAATGGTCAAATAATGGGGCTACATATAAGTAAAAACTTATATGTAGTTCTTCTGTATCTGAAGTACAGAAAACAGCTCAGGAAAATTTTATTCTCCTGGTTTTAATAATTTGCCTCATACACCACCAAGAAAGAATGACAAAGATATTCAATCTCCTCTCATAAACTCACTATGAATATTGTGGTTCAAATATGATACATACAGATTTCAGGAGGGATTTTCTGGGACTCTCAGATGATTTAATTATTTAAGTCAGAAGAAGTATTAAATTTTATTTGACTCCTACTGCTACTGTAACTTTCAAATATTTTAGAATATTTAAAGAAAAATTTAATTGTTTGAGCAATGTATTCCTGAAGTTGGCTCTCAACCAGTCCATCTCCTCCTTGTGGAGCAGGGATTCCCGGTTTGTTCTGTGTCACTCCTGGACGTGCTCTTGCAGATTCCCAGCCCCAGATCAGCTGGGAATCTGCTGATCACTGCTGCAGCTGGAGGTGGGAGTGAGGACTCTGTGCCATCTTCTCAGCAGGAGTGGGCACAGAGATATTCCCCAGCCCTGTTGGCAGGAGGCTGTGGAAGCTCTGGAATTCCAACTCCCTCACCTGTGCTGTGACTCCTGAGTCTTCTCTGCACAGTCTGAGCATGGTGACACTCTGTGCTTGGCGGCACCCTGTCTGCCACCAGGACACAGAGACACCTTCTCCTGCACTGTTGCGATATCCTGCATCAGGGAACTGAAAGGAAGTTTTTAACCTGCCCAGGCTGCATTTGTTAGCAGAAACCTTTGTGCTTACTGCAGAGGGAATTCTGCACTAGAAAGAAGTGCCATGCCTGGATATCCACATCAGGAAGGGAGGTTTCTCTGACTAGGCCAGGAAACGTCAGTGAATATTTCATACAGTCTGCAACCAGCTTTGTGTCCCCAGGCATTCTTACACTTGTTTTATCAAGGTGTTGCAAAGCCTGTTTCATGTAACTTTCAAATCCGAGCACCTTATACCAAAATACAGATAAAATGGGCAGTTACACTCCTTATATGGGATTACACTTTTTATTGCAGCAGCAGTTGTTGAAAACCAAGAATTTAGACCCCCTCTGATGAAATCAGAGGGAGAAAAAAATGTAGGATTTGAGTTAAAACCTTTAAAGAAATTAAGATATATTAAATCACAATAAGTTAAAAATAAGCCATTATGCTTCTAAATGCCTCTAATAAGAGGCAGCATGTTAGTTCCCTGAGTAGCTAGTGCCTTTAAAAGACAGATAAGATTTAGTATTTCACAGACAAAATAAAAAACACAGCACAATATTGTTGTTATAGATGGTGACTCAGGCCGAATCAATAAAATTT
>VYXF01005639.1:0-22963 GCA_013397295.1 Polioptila caerulea
TTGTGAGGTTTCCTGGAAGATGATAATCATAGGGTCTTCACCTTATCATCTGTAGAGCTTATGTTGCTACTTTTCATGAACAATCTGTCAGTGTCTTGTTCTCGACTGTGAATCTTAAACCACCTTCTCAAAAATCTTTTATGAATGCCACTTCCTGTGTCACTAGAACATACAGTTTAAGATACTCAGTGACAAAACAGTTAAAAAAAAAAAAAAATTAAAATCAACCTTTAGTTTGAGGCAGGAGTTCCAGTGATGGCATTATGCTGAACTATAATAGGAGTACAAACTAATGCAAATATTTGCTCTTAAAGAAACATTTTTTGCACATGTGCAAGCAAAACTAAAATGCATCTGTTGGCTGGTTAGTGATTTGCATCAGGAAGATAAGCGTGTGAATTATGGTATGAAAAGACATTGTCCATTTTTTTGATAGATTCAAATGTTTCAGCTGTAATAACAAAAGTGAGCTTGGAGGAAAAAGCTGTACTAATTAGTTGCAGTACCTAATAATTTCTGTCACATTCTGAAAAGTAACTCATGAAGGCAAAATGCATAGACTTCACACATAGAACAGCTCTCTGCTGTTGAACTAATAGTTTTTGTCCTAATGACAATAACATTTATAAATGTGCTGTTCAACCCATGGGTATAATTCCATTTGCATGTTCTTGATTAGTTCCACTTTGGCCTTCTGTGAAACTCTGAATGTATGAATACCTCCCAGCTGAGGACATTCCTATGGTACAAAAGAGTGATCTTGTAGAGAAAGACATAGGAGACATCTTCTCACTTAAACTTGACATTTTTGAGGTTTTCATGCTTTTGTAGAATATGCTGAAACCCCACACATATATATGATATATGATTTTTATTTTGTAATATTTTGTCTGGAAAAATATCTTTGTGCTATTCCTTTATGTCTTTTTCTTGGACACCTCCTAATCTTGCAGATGTATCTGATACCTAACAGATATGAATCACAGAATGGTTAGAGCTGGCAGAGCCCTAAAGACCCTTTATGCTAACTCTCTTCTCCAAAATAGGGTCACCTACAGCGGTTGCTGAGGACTGAGTCCAGTTATATTTTGCTTAGCTCAGGGAGACTCTAAAACCTCTCTAGGCAGCTTGACTTAATGTTGAATTACCTCTAGAGTAGAAAAATATTCTCTTATCTTCAAATGGAATTTCCTGTCTTTCAGTTTGTGCCCATTGACCCACTGGGAGTCGCTGGCTTTGTCACTTTCTTCTGTATTCCACCAAGAATTTGCAAATAGTGATGAGATCTCCCTGCACCCTCTTGTCTGTCTCCAAACAGCTCCAGCTCTCAAAAATATTGTATGAAAGATATTCTGGTGCCTTAGTTATCACTGTGTCCCTTTTTCTGGATTCAGTCCAATATGTCCATTTCTGTCCATTTCTATGGAAAGCCAAAACCTGGATAAAAGCAAAAAAACCAAAAGCACTCTATAGTGCTTCACCACTGCTGGCCAGAGAGATTCAACTCCTTCAACTTATTTGTGACTCTTTACCCAACGTGGCACAGGATGCTGTTGGCGTTTGCTGTGAGGGCTCAGCGCTGCTCATGATAACTTTGAGTCTATCAGGTTAGTCAAGCGTGATTTCTTCTTTATAAATCCTTGCCAACCACTCCTAATTAGCTTCACATCATTAGTATGTTTGGAAATTACTCTGCATGAGGGTATTGTGACTCACCTTCCAGGAGTCAAGATGAGACTGATAAAACTTTATCTCCTTTATTTTTTCTGTTCCCTTATTTGAAGGGCTAACTTTTACCTCCTTTCTTAAGGAGGAAATCTTCCCCAATTACATTGACCCTTTAGAGACATTTTGAAGTGGCCTAACAAAATTACATTATCTGGCTTCCTCTGTACTAGTGGTGGTCAAGTATGAAAGCAAAATCTTTCTGCAATAAATAAGTAAACAGAAAAATTTAAAAATATTTAAGACTTCACGTGACTGCCCATATTGAATTACAAAGTATAATTAAGAAGCTGGATGTGAGTGTATTTCTTTTGGGGAAAGTAGGCTTTCTAAAACTGCAAAATTTTTAATGAAGGCTGTCTTTTCATTGAATTAATGAAATTGAAATTTTGACCCTGTCTTGGTTTAGAGTCAAGTTTAGAAGGAAAATGCTCTGGAATGAGTATTGCTCTAAAAAATGGATTCCAACAATCCCTCTCTGTCAATAAGAGATTAACACTAGTGGATGAAAGTGAAGAAAAACCCAACCATTTATTGACAAACAGTGTCCACATGGCCTGGAAAAAAAGATGAGTAAATGCCAGATATTGAATTGTCTGACCTTACTTCCTCCCCTACACTTATACACATACATATCCAAGCTGGAACAAAAAAAAACCCCAAAAAACAACAAAACAAATGCCAGGGAAAGGAAAAATAAAAACACAATGGTCACAACATGGTGGGGAGGAAAAGTAAAATGGTGCCAGCACCAGTCTCAGGGAAGGAAGAAAAACAAAGGGCTTGCACAGCAGCTCGGGCGAAACAGATGTGAACCTGGTGAACGTCTGGCATGGGTCCCCTCTTCACAGCAGATGAAGCTGGTGCATTTGGTGTCCTTTCTCTTATTAGTTTGGCTTTTCCGAGTTTTGGGGCTGGGACAGAGCAGACCCTCAGTGTCCGGGCAGTCCCTGGACAATTCATGTGCTGCCGATTGTCCTCTCAGACCAAAACCAAACCGGGCAGCTCACCTTGCAAAAAGGCTGCCGAAAAAATTGCTGCAGCAGTCTCCAAGGCCAGGGAAAGGGAAAAACTAAACTTCTTGCCTTAGCTAACAAAACCGAAGCTAGTTAAGCAAAAAAATAAAAAGAAGGAATGAGTCCAGCACCATAGATGCCTGGGGAATGAGGCTTTGAAAAAGCTTGTGCAAGAACCCCAAGGCTCCCCCCTACCCCAGACCCACCTTAAAGCTACAGCAACCAATTCTGGTCATAGAGCAGATGATCAGGGAACAGAAATACAACCCCAAGACAGACCCTAGGCATTCTGTGCTCCAGAAATAAAAAAAAAAAAAAATATTTGTTGAGATGAAATCAGTTCTACTACTTCAAGGTATATAAAGGTCATCTTTGATGTTCTATTCATATATATTTTGTGGCTAAGAAGAATAGAGATTTGTACAAGCAAAACCTGTTCTCTTTAAATGGTCTTATTTAATTGTGTAAGCTTTTTAATGAATCCTTGTAATTTCAAAAATATCTTGTGTAATAAGTTTACAATTATTCTTTGTAGGTTTTGCTTGTTTGTTTGTTTGTTTGTTCTCTTTAATAAAATATATTCAATTTATTTCTTAGTACTTGGCAGATATGTGTTGGAATCCAGAATGCAGAGAATATTTATCTGCATGTTTTATAGGATCCAAACCCTCTGACAAATACTACTTTTAACCTTTGTCCATGGAAAGGGCTTCCTAGGCTTTGGGATGAGACAGAATTTTNGGCAGTGTTATGTGAATAGAAGTTTAGTTAGTAATTGGTAGAAAAGTCGAAATAATGTACACTTTTGGTGATAATTGGGTAAATTATCTTTAAGAGAACCTTGAATCTGTGTGTTAGAGGCTCTTTGGCTTCTTAGGCTCTTCAGTGTCCTTTCTCCTTCGCACTAAGCTGGTGTAAAGCCTGGTGTGCAGAAATTGCTGATAAAGAAAGAACAAACAACCAGGAGAATGAGAATAACCATGAGTCCTGTTTGTTTTTTACTTAACAAGGACTTAAAGAAAAAGGCCTCCCCTATGAGGGGAGAGTCATTTGGGAGTAGTAGAACTCCTATAGATATGGACTTTGAGGTTCTTAGCCTTTTTTATAATAATATAAGAGGTACCTGATACTCAGTCAGCATTATCACGTTTAAATGTGGAGTGATCAGCTTTTTCTTTGTTGTTTCTTGTTTGGGCCCCAGAAGGTCTTGGAAGAAAATACGTAAGATTATAGGGAGCTTTTCTTCCTGAAGAATACTGGTCAGATTCACAATACTGGTCTGCCTCACAAAAATGATAAGCTAATTACATCTAAAAATCCCACTAGGGTTTATTTTATATGAATAAGTTTTGCCTGATTTTTTTCTCTGTGTGAATAATGGTTGAATGAGATGACTTTTTGGGTTTTGTATGCTCATTTTCTCTAACTTTGTGCTTTCTTTCTCTCCTGAGACATGATGGCTTGCTTACTTGCCTTTACATTACTGTGTATAAATAATTTCTACATCAATTCTAAAAGTATACAGTGAGAAGTCTTCAGCTTAACAGTGTTTTTGACACATATGTTGTGTTAGTGAAAAAGGGAAGTTTACCACATTTCAGTCTTATGTTAAAACTAGTATGGCTTAAAAGTGTGGATATTTAAAAAAATGTACTAATCTTGACACTTATAATAATAGTATGAATTTTGATGTAATGTTATTGCTCAGAGAATATTTTATTTTGTAAGACCAGAATTAGAAATTAAGGACTAAGAATTTTTTTTCTATTTTTGAGAGCCAATATCATGTTAGATACAGGGCTGGATCTTAGCTCAGCTGTATTTGAAAAGGAATAAAACTCTTCAAGGAGGGCTGGTGTTAGGCATAGAGATATGATAAAACCATTGTGATGGCAGCAAAAGAAGTTTCAGATATTACAGGAATCTTTATAGTCTATGGCTAGATATTCTATTCTTGAGAAGCTATGGCTGAATTAGAGCTAGTTGAAGGAAGATGACAATGAAAAATCTGGAGGAATAGGAATATAGTTATATTAAAGGTATATATGCAAAAATAACAACCCTGAAGCCACTGAACTTGCCAGCTTATAGATACTAAATTCCCTAAACATCCAAACCATGATGAATCTTGTTGAGTTCAGTGAAAATCTCTTTCTTGACATCTCTGGTGGTTGGATTTTGTCCATGCAAGGTAAAACAAATCTTCAAAAGATCTAGGTAGCAGTAGCTTTCAGGAGGACTAAGCTTTGTTTCTGTTTTCTCTATCAAAAGTCATAGAATCTTAGCATGGTTTGGGTCAGTGGAGACCTTAGAGATTATCTAGTTTCAACCTCCCTCCCATGGGCAGGGAACCTGACCAACCTGGCCTTGAACACTTCCAGGGATGGAGCATCCACAGTTTCACTGGGCTACCTATGCAAGTGCCTAACAATCCTCACAGTGAAAAATTTCTTAATAATGTTTGATCTAAACTTGTTCTCTGTTAATTTGGAGCAATTACGCCTTGTCCTATCACTCTATGTCCTTTTCAAAAGTCCAACTCCAGCTTTCTTATAGTCTCTTTAGGTACTGGAATATTTTTTAAGGTTTCCCTAAGCCCTTGACTTCTCCAAGTTGAACAGCCCTGACTCCCTCAGTCTGTTTCCATACCTGAGGTGATCCTTCATGGCCCTCTTCTGGATTCAATTCAAAAGGTAAATGTTTGGATGCATAAATACAGATACCAATATATGTAGTTCCCTCTTACAGATGAAAGGTCTGTAATGGCACACAGAGACAGAAACATATTTCATTTTGAAGCATTCTGGATTTTCAGTTGGTTGGCATCTCCTCCATATGAAATCAGGAACCTGGCTCATGCTGAATGCATAAAGCAGTACAGCAAATCTCTGAGTATCAGCTCTTCACCCTTGACAGTGTTTTCCTCTACATAAGAGAATGATTCTACTATCACGTGGAAGTGAAGTTGCTTGATTCTTTCACTCTTAGATGAGGATTTATGCATGATGTAATTGTAGTTGCAAGTGCTTCCCAATTAACACGTCTTGGGAATCACAGAATCCATGTTCAAGCAGAGCCATCCTAGAGCACATGGCACAGGAGTACATACAGAGAGCTCTTGAATACTTACATCAAGGGTCATCTGCTCAGGAAAGTTCTTCCTCATATTCAGGTGGATCTTCCAGATCATTTGTTTCTGCCCAAAAAAGTCATTTTTGAAAATAATGTTTTAAAACACATTGTTAGAAATCTTTAGGAATTCTATTAAAAAAAAAAAAAAGGTAATATTTTAGAAAAGTGTAGGATAAATATAAAGAACAAGAATAAGTTTGTAAGAATATGGAGCATATTAGTACTGCAGAGCATTAGAACCTTATCTGATTGTTGGCCTAAGAAAGAATGTAAAGGAAATGGTCATTATGAAAGGGCAAAAAAACTCACATACAGGTAATTGTCTTGGTAGAATTCTATCCTGAAGGAACCTCACAGGAACTTGTTGGTGTGACCATTTGATAACCTAGTTTCTCTTCACAACCTTGCCTCTCTTTTCCAAGGCAGTGTAATTTGAAATCTGGAAACCTTTTTTTCCCAGGGAGTCCTCCTTGTAAAGGAGCTGCACTTGAGGGATGTCCAGGAAAGCTATCAGGCTTACCATTGAAGTGCTGTGTGACTGACCGTCTTTATGCAGCAGGTAGAAAGTGTCTCAAAAGAACATCACGTAGGGTAATGCATACTTTCTCAATTCAAAGGGAATTCTGCTGTTGATTGTAAGCTAAGATTTTCTCAGGTGATATTCAATAGTTTAGAAGTTTGGCTGATGAGGGAAAGGGGTAATAAGAAATGGTAACAATACGATGTCTTTTAGAATAGAAAATGTCTCATTTTCTGATTTATTTTTATGTATCTCAAAAGGCAGCACTTAATCTGTTTCCTAAAATATCATGCCAAAGTGCTTGAGTATTCTCCATAATGAAAATATTGTACAAATGAAAATATTATCATTTCAGAAGTGAAAATATCAATGAGGAGGTTTTTCTTTCAGACAACTTTGGACTTGAAGGTCTGGACCATCCTGTAATCGAAGGCTGAATAAAGGTTTTATTAAATGCACTATTCAAAGGAACATGTGAAATGATCAACATATGTAAATCAATTTTATTTGATTGCTTTTACAGCAGCATCACTAATTTTACTGGTAGAAGGATTATACCGTTGCCTCACATATTTTGGATAAACCCCACAAAGCATTTCCACTAAATAAAATCTGTGTATCCTCCCATGATGCACAATCCTGCACGTGTATATTCAGTACTACTTAAAGAAACTGTGTTCTTAAAAGTGCCAGCTTAGCACAATGGGATGCAAAAGCCAGACTCAGTGTGAATAGTCAAAAACGCATATACATGCAAGGTGACAGGTCTGACACCAGCTTTTGAAATCTGATACTTTCAGGTGTGTAAAATGGAAACGATTTTCCTCCATTTATTAGCACCATGTGGGAGAAGGAATAAAAATCCCAAGTATAAAATGCTGATCCAAAACATGAGAAGGGGCTTGCAGCAGCTTTTGCCACGTGGCATATGTGTCTTTGAAGTGTGAGGCAGACATGTCACACACCTTTCTTTGAACTGAGATTTTGCAGAAGGTAGTGGTGACATGGCACAGCTTGGTGGCTTTCCACTGCTGAAGCTGCAGGTATGTGACATGCCTGTTCCTCCACCGACGTGTCACACAGCTCTGCGCATTCCCACTGTCTTTGTTTTCGGAGCACAGCCTCTGACAACAAACACAATTGATGAGCAGAGACAGCAGAGATAATATATGTAATATGTGACATTAGGGTGTCCAAATCCATGTTGCAGGCTTTCATATTATGAGAAAGGATGTTTTACCTTGAGCAGAGGAAAACATTTTATTTATTAGTTCCAGGTGTTTTTGTGCCATCTGTCGTTATCATACATGTCAAAAGATATGTCCTTTGCAAAACAGGGTTCCTGCTTGAGGCAAGGGACACAACTTCAGGTAACAAAATAGGAAGCTTATTTTTGTAAATGGTGTGAATCACACGTTTTCCTGTTGAATACATCTATATATAGAAACCAATATATTCCAACTAACCAATTATAACCACCTATTATTTATTAAAGCTCATTTACATGTGTTTGCCTGTTCTTCTTACAGATTTTCATTGGATGCATATATTCAATTGTAGAAGAAAATAAATTATAAAGGTTGCTTAGCCCTCAGCAAAAGGAGAAGAATCCTTTGGCTTTGGAAGTGGTAAAAAATTTCTAAAGAGGAAAGCACACTCTAAATAAACAAAAGACTACTAGGTTTGTAATTATCTTTGTAGTACTATTTTGGATATGCTTGAAGCATTTACCTTAGAGTAATTGTCATTATTTGATCTAATGTACAGTGATTAATACAGAGATAATTATCAGCTTAGTAGAATGTATAGTTTACAGAGAATCATTGCATTAATAGTGGTTAGAGACAGCTATTTCAATATTTGACATACTAATCTCTGTAAATTTTAAAATTTTAACCAAAATAAATAGTTGTGTGTGTGGTTTACTAAAATGAAGATACACTTCTTTTTTTTCATATGTTCCTAAAATATATATATACAAAAAATCTTATCCTAAATAAACCATTTGTGCTCAAGTAAAAGTGTTACTTTCTTTTAAATAATTTATCTGAGAAGAATTTTTACCTTCTTTTTTGCTTAGTTTGTATTGCAAATCCTAAATACTGTCTTCTAATAATTTATCTGTCACCTTTCCAATTATTTCTGTTTACTTTAACTGAAGTCACAAAGGATATTAATATGCTTTTGAAACTGGTAAAATATGCACAGTGATGAAAAGCAGGTATTTTTTTAAAGCACCTGTAAGTCTTTGAACTCTATTTGGGGGTTGGGGAGGGTGACAATAAAAGACACAACATTCTTTTGTTTCTAGGGGTGGAAAGAGAGCACAGAGCATCGCTTATTGTTTGTATTATGAAGATTGTATTCTACTCATTAATGTGTGGCGGTGCAAAGCAGATCCTATGGATCAGTAGTGGCCTTCATCTTCTGTTGCAAAGAAAATAGCCTTGCCTGGCTGAGAACTGGAGCCATGCCTTGTTCCTCCAACCAACATGTCTCCAAACTCAGAAAAAGTATGAAGAAAATCACACACAGGCAGTGTGCAGCTGCTATGCTTTCCCATTTTCTGATCAACACAGCTTGCTGTATGTATGGGCTATTTTCAGGGGCTGTCCTGACCCTTTCCCACATAAGCATGAGTTCCTTCTTCTTTGTTTGAGTTGGTGCTGATTTTGTGGTCAGCTGGACCGGGGATCATGCCTCCAAATATTAGTAGTTCTACTTTTATTTTTATTCATTCATTTCTTGGATTCATCTTCTTCTTCTTCAGCTAGTCAAGACACGACAGAAGAATGAATGACATGCTAAAAAGAAATTTATTAACCAATGTTTTTTTAAGTATACAAACAAGGAGTAAGTGAATGAGTCTAGCAGCTAACGCCTTAAAAAGGCAAAAACAAAGGTGGTTTTCAGTACAGCATTTGATGAGGCTTTTTTCCCAGGTCAAAAAGCAATAGCACAAATTCATGAAAGAAATTTTCATTAAAGGCTGTTAAGCACAATGACAATTTTTGTATCTGATATTCTCGATACTGAAACTTCCATGAAAATTTGCTGAAGGAAATATTATGTGCTTTCCCTTTTTTTCTCTGACACCTGTTTTTGGTCACCGGATAGTGGTCTGGATGGAACTCTTAAGTGTGATGCATTTTTAGTTACTTAGATGTAGAGATTTTTCACACTTTTTTACTAATATATTTCAACTTTTGAGCTAGGAACTCTAGAAAGTAATTTTGTCCCACTTACAAATGAGTTCTTGTCTTCTGTGGTGGGAATTGCTGATATGGGTGTCAATTCAGACCATTTATGATAGTCATTTCGTACAATGTTCTTGCTCAGAGAATTGAGACTATAAGCTTTGCATATTTGAAAGTCTATGAGAGAGGTAATCTTAATTTAAAAAATAAATCATAACACTATATTCAGACTCCTAAGTAAAAAAATAATAAAGAAAGGGGGTAAAATGAGGAAGACATTTTCGTACATGTATATATACACATCCTCTTTTTTTCATAATGTTTACAAATATTCTGCTGATGCACATTATTTTTTATATGATCACATGCAATAGAATACTTATGCAGATTATTACTAAGGAAAAAAGCACTTAATACATCAAAAATTTAGGGATGACTTTGAATTTTGGGTGGAACATCTTGTTTTCAGCTATTTTTATTTTGAACAATTTACAATTAGCTAAAATTTTGAGGAGTAATATTTCCTAAATTAAGAGCCATTTCTCTTCTTCTCCCTCTGTTTCAGTTTATGAGCCACATTAAGCAATTGTCTAAATTAATAGACTAAAAACCTTGTTCTTCATATTCAAATCCTTGTAAATATTGCAGCATTCATTTGATGTGATTGCTCAGTAAGAAACAGGATTAAACTTGAGTCAAATATTTGCCTGTATCCTTGAGAAAGAAATGTTGTCTAGAAATTCTGAAATTATATAACTCTACTGGGCTCTTTTGGGTCTGAAATCAGACTTTATATATTTTTTCTTGCAAAAAATATGTTCTGTAATTTGAGCCAATTTTTAACCTGCAAATTTTTTACTGCTTGGGTTCAAAACCTGAATTGAGTTCTTGCATGGAGTCACTTTAATCCTCATGCTTAGTTTGTAGTGAAGTAGAGTACAGCACAGGGTGTAAAAACTGTGGTAATCATGTAGAAATATAATTTCTATATAAGCTGTAGAAAATTTACAAACAATTAATGTCCCATTACTTTGCCATGTTGAGTATATACAAAGGATTTTAAATGGATTAGCTAAGGACTCACTGACATTAAAAATCTTTCTTACCTAAATGATTCTTTAGAGTTTATATTACAATGTTGCTGGAAGAATCACTTTCATATGAGCAACTTCTCAGTGTCAGTGATGGCCTTGGAAAACACATTAGCTGAGTCTTCCTCTGTCTCTACATAATTATGCTCATAGTCTCAAAGAGATACTTATCAAATCCAGATTCTTGAACTACATTTTCTGTTTATGGATTTGTTCCTGTAAATACGTATATTATTTATTTGTACACTATATAGAAACAAACAGAAAGAAAAATCCCAAGGATTATTCAGTGGCACATGTAAGAATGAGTGCATTTTCAGTGATACTACACATGAATGGCTGTTTTAAGTACAGTTAGTAAAGTCATGAAGTATTACTGGTATTATTATTATAGTATTATTGATACTATATAGGCATTTTGCCATACATGTGAGTTATCTGCTACATTAAGTACTTAAGGTTTGAATGGCCATTTGCTGAACTAAAGTAGAATGTTATGTATCATTTTATTTAGCTCCTTCAGAGCTAGGTAAGGTAAATATTTGCGATGTCTATGTACTCATTGCATATAAGTTCCCACAGACATTTTCCTCCCCTCTCCTCTGCCTCTACTTATTCCCTCTCTACGACCTCCCACCCCAGGCTTTCACCCAGAACAGCATTTAAGTCTGTGCTTCACTTGTTGTTTTCTTGTTTCTTTGGTTGATTGGTTCATTTGTTTTTTAAGAAGCACGCTTGTCGCAGTGGGCCTTGAGCAGGCTTTTCAAGCTGAGTGTATGATAAAGGTCTCTCTTGAAGAAAAATGTTCTTCTAGTTCATCGCCCTTAGGGCCATTATCTGATGATATTTAAGCATAATGCTGCTATTTATGTTGGGTAAAACACTAAAATCAGGGTGTAAATCCTTAATCCTAGTAAATATTGAGATTTTCTGAGTTCTTAGGACTGATATTATTATATATGCATTACTCTACATAATACTAATTTCCTAGAACAGGTGTTATTCTGCACACTGGAAAATTTCTTAGGTTTTAACACCTATCAAAAGAATGACAACTTTAGGGTAACCTTCACTTAAAGGATGTATAATAATACAAAAAAATGTAGCTGAAAAGAATTCTAATATAGTAAGTCTATATATGTCATACATACTACATGTAAAAGTTATACTGAAAGTGAAATCACTGCAATATTCAAGATTTAAGTTTCTACTGTAACTGCTAATATTGTTTCAATTGTTTTCTCCTCATATAAAAGACTTCTATTAATAATTAGTTGTTTGATTTATAATTTTCTCAATATGTGCAGGCTCCACGCTTTTATCCTCTGTATCTGCAATACTGTGTGTATGGCTCACATATGTGTATAGGAATTTTTAAATAGTTTTTTTCAACTCATCTAGATTTATTTTTTGGGGACATTATACATGTATACATGGCTAGTGTAGCATCAAGCAATTTAATTCTGCAATAGAAGTCCATGCACACATTATTAGTCCAATTGCAGGAAGATTTGAAGCAGAAGAGTGTTAGCTCAGCATAATGAATGTCTGCCAGCCATTTTTTTTATAATGACTAGCTGCAGTTCTTATTGTATGTCAAACCTTATGCTCTGCTGTACTAGCTTTCTTGTTTGGCACAATCAAATGATGTAATGTATCCCTAGAAGTCTAGCTGGATCAAAGACATATACAACAGGGTGGTTTTTTTCTGCCAGTAGTATTGTTGCATATTTTGCTAAAATTATAGTGCAAGCGATAACAAATACATGATCACTTATCATTTATAATGTACTATTCCTGCTATGCAGTAAAGACATTACAAGGATGGACAGCTTTGCTTGCCACAAAAGGAATGTTTAGATATTAAGTAGAGCAGCGGGTGTTCAAAAATCCCTTCATAATTGTAATATTGACCTACGCTCATTGACAGAAAGGATCAGTTAAAAAGAAAGTGCTGTTCTTTCTGTGTATTAATGAAATGAAATATGTTTCCTTTCTTTTTTTGCTTTTTTTTTTTTTCCCAAGAAGTAAAGGTAAGCTAAATCAAAAACAGTAGTTGAAATGCAGTTAATTTATATGCAGTTTAAGAACTCACCAGTCTTGCCTGTTACAGGCATTGTGTAAGGCGTGGGAAGCTTGCTTATGCTTACTCCTGGTGTAAAATCCACAGCAGTGTGAAAGGACAATAGAACTATATGGTGTGTGTATTAACTTTGATGATAAATGCCTTATTTCTTTTTCAGAGGATTATTAAAAGAGTTCTCTGGAGGAATAAAATTGTGGAAGTCACACATTTAATAGCTCAGGTACAAAGAGTCAGATTGTGCCAGTTGGCAAAAGTTAGCAGGAAGCTGTCACAATAAATGGCAGCAGCTGCTCATAGTTCTAAAGAGTATGTCCCAGTCAGAACTGAAAACTGATGGCATCTACATTAATACTACCTTAATGGTCCATCTGCTGCTCCATAGGGTCCCTAGCTGCTGTATGGAGTCATAGGCATTTGACAAGCAGTCTCTGTATGCCAGACACACATTGTGCCAAATGTTTTAGGCTGCTTCATATCGTTCTGATCTGTCAAACTTTCCTATCATTTATCAGGCAAGGAGTTCTGAGGGATTTTTTTTTTTTTTTTTTTTTTATTCCTACACATCACTGGCTTTTAGTATTTGGGGCAGTCAGGAATCTGGGAAGGAAGTTGCTTGTGGTTACTTTTTCTTGGAGGATAACCTCAGCTGCTTGATAATCTGTATGCTATGTTAATAAAGCAGTGTGGTAAACCCTGTAGAGAAATCACTAGCTGTTTGCCATATCGCTTAAATCTTTTTATTGTAGCAGGTAGAAAATTAAATACAAATAACCATAAAAGAACTAACAGTGTTTTGACAGGCTCACTAACACTCATTTGCTAAAGAGCAGTTCATTTCTAAATACACAGTTGAATAAATATTTTAAAAAGAGCATTCATACATATATCCATATGTGCTTAGAAATTATAGCAGTAATGTTAGCAAAAGCTTTATTTAACTGATTATGAAGTTATTCTATAAACATGTGGAAGACATTTCTTCTATATTAAATTATAAGAGAATGCAATCTATTACATATCTGGAATGTTTAAGACATGTTCTTTCTTAGCCTCCTTTGCACCCTATAGGTATGATTTTAATTTTTAGATGATACATATTATAATATTTAAAGTATCAATAGAGTTAAAATTGTATGTAAAAACTCTTCAACAGTATTATGTACACAAGAAAAAAAGCAGAGCTGTGCAATTTGTTACATTACACTATAAACTGCCTTTGGTCATTTTATATCTTGCAAAACAAAAAGAAAGGATCATTCTTTATTCTTTGACTGTATCTTGTTCCCGGAAGGCAGCTTATTTCCAGTAAAATTGGAAACTTTTGCAATTTTTTTTGGTGGTTGTATAGCTCCAATGGAAATGCAGTGTTTATTTAAATTTGCTATTTGTGTGAAAATGTTGAAGTTAGCATAGAAAATAATTCAGAGTATCAGCAATGATCAAGGGTATAAACGCTTAAAGAGAGAGATCAAGATGTCAGCAAAAATGTCACCATTACTTTTCGCAGTACATGTTTTGATTTTTTAGCTGGATTCATTTAAATCAGCCAGGTGCTTGAAATTCCATGATACTGCTTTTTTTGATTGTTTCTTTTTGGGATTGACAGAGCCATGAACTATGGAAAATCAATGAAAGACCCTGATTTGGTTTCTGAGAAGAGCCTCTAGGCTTCTCTCCTTTTTATCTTCCTTCTAGCTAGTCATGGGAAAACTGGTCAACCACAAAAAACACTAAACACTCATTATATTGTACATGGTATCCTAAATATTTTGCATTTTTCCATACTTCAGAATATGATTGCCTAAGGATATTTTCTAAATCAAAAGCTAGCTTGTTCTGCCCTGCCCTGCCTCCATCAATGTACTTTCTTCCTGTATCTTCACCTCACTCCATTTCTTCTTTTCATGCCTCAATATAAATCATAGGTTAAGTAGCTTCTTATACAGTGGTTACAAATGAGTGTTTAATTATTGGTAAGACATTATGAAAAGGAAACTGTGTGCCTTGGCATTCACAGTTGCATTATAGGTCCTTAGAAGGAAAAAAGGCACAAATACATAGATGCAGGCACAAAAGCTTAAGTTGCAAACGAAAGGAAATAATATCTATAAATAACCCACAGCTTTGTTATAGTGCATTTCTATCCCTAGAAAACTGCCATCAAAAAGGCATCATTTCTGATTTCCAAAAATGTGTAAAGCTGTTTTGATTAAGTGGCGGATGATTTAGAGATGGGTAATAAAGTTTAAGTGTAGGATTCATTAAGTAGGATTCATTAGCTGCTTTTAATTCATCAAAAAAAGCACCTCAGGTGATGAATAAAATCCCAAGGTATGCCTGAGGGTCTTGGTAGCTCTTTGTCTAGAAATAAACAGTGCCTGGCAAGAATCAGGAATCCAGCAGAAAGTCCATTGTATCCCAATCCCGGTGCCTGGGACGTCAGCCTGGTACCCATGCTCTCTGGCACCCTGCACGGGACAGCTTGGGCAGAAAGGCTGATCCTTGACACTGTGCAAACTGAGGAAAATCAGTGTAATTTTTAACACTAGCATAGTGTGACTTCAAGAAAGAAGCTCTCTTATGCTTCCATTAAACAAAGCATTAGAAATATCTGTGGTTTAGGGCACAAATGGGAATGTAAGTGGCCATTCAATAGATGGGAGGGGGCCCTCTCCAGAAAACCAGTTTGTCTCTGCTCTCAAGGATGCACAAATAAAGCTGCTCCTCACCTTATGATCTCTATCTTCTGATAGCTGGGAGTTTATCTGCTAATAGATCAGAACACCATAAAATGTCAGTCTCGATCTCTATTTCATCCTCTACTTCTAAAAACATACTTTAAAATGAATCAGGGAGGCTGTATTTATGTCTTCATTGTGTAAGGACTTTAAGAGTGCAATTGCCTGTCTCAAACACTGCTAAAGATACAGAAGGTCTTTGCCATGAGATAAAGACAGAACAGAGTGATAGGATTACATTATCTTCAGGGCTGGTGTAGGCAAGATCTGGTTAGCTTGTCCTGGATAATGCATCCAGACAAATATTCTCCCTTTGACAAACTGTGTAAAGAAGCTCCTACACATATCTCCAGTCAAAGTTCATACCAAATTATGGGACAGATGGCATCTGTGACCACCAATGACTATTTAACACCTCCCTTGAAATATGATTCCATAGATACCTGCAACTTGGACTGTAGTTTATGCTGCCACCGTGGGAACTTGACCTAAGATAAAGATGTACTATTATCTGAGACCAAGGGAAAAGTCAACAAAACTTGGGGAGAAGAGTGTACCATTGGTAATGGACACAAAGGATGCAGAATTTATGGGCCACAAGGAAAGCCAGCTCAGAAACTGTGCTGAGATCAGTTCTGACAGGGTAAAAGGTTATTTTGGTGGGGCGACATTACAATCCACCAATCCAAGAAACCCACCAACACATAGGACGTGAAAGACTAAGGATGAGACTAATCAGCACTAGAAGCAAGGGAATAATTTAACCAGCAGCATAAGAGAAGTCTGCAGGCAATAAAAATTAATTCTGTTATTTGCTAAAATGTATAAATCATAAAAAGTTTTGAACGACCTTGGGATCTGCAACACTGAGAAGACCAGGGTGAAGCAGGACTAAGGGGACACTACTAGATTCATGGGTGGTGATTGTCTTCTGCTTGATGACACATTCTCTCTCTCTTTCTCTCTCTCTCTCTTTCTCTCTCTCTCTCTCTCTCTCTCTCTCTCTTTCTCTCTCCCCCACCCCACACAAAAACACTTATTTTTATTTCTGGCATTTGGTCCCATTTGCACCTTAATTTGGGCAAAGGTATCTCTCGCTAACTGGATCATTACACACACAGATGTAAGCACCTTTTGGGGATGACATTCCTGCTTTCTTAGTTTATCTATCACTGACCTCATTTCTGAGAATGATTTTGTGCTCTTTTACGGGTGCCCTGCACAGCAGTTAACACAAGAGGATCCCCCGTTACCTCTGCCAGCTGTAACCCAATAAGATGTTTTAGCAACCGCTGTTATTAAAAAAAAAACAAACAAAAAAACAAACTGGTAGCAGTGGTAAAATGATTTAGAGGAGATGTATGGTAAAAACTGTCCTGAAGAAAATCCAGGGAGGTTAAGTAAGGAGTAAACTAAGGAGATGGATGAAACAGGAAAAGCAAAACTACAAGGCAGATAAGTGGTTACAAAGATAGAAAATATTGGCCGTGGCCAGTAAAAGAGAAGTTGAGAGACTGGATTTCCCATCCTCTGTCTTTGAGATTTATGTTCAAGCTTGGCACTCTAAGAAGAAATTCTTCCACAGCCTAACGCCAAGAAATCCAACCCCAAACCTGTCTGGTTGCGTCACGGTCCTAGTTTGGCATTGATTTAATTGAGCCAATGGGAGGTGGCTACGCCTTTTGTGAACACACATTGTTAAGACAGAGAAGGCTGAGAGTGTTTCTCTTGACGTCCGGCCTTGGAAGAGATGGCGGGCCAGGGCCAGGGCCAGGGCCAGGGCCAGGGCCAGGGCCAGGGCCAGGGCCAGGACCAGGTCCCAGCCCCACTCAGCCTGCGTGGCCAGGCCTGGGCTGGTCTGGTCTCCTGGCCCAGCTGAGATTTTTCCGCTCCCGGAGGGGTTAGCGCTTTTCCCAGCAGAGCCTGCTGCTCTGTTTTCTAGCAGAGCCACTGAACTATGCTGGCCAGAGGCTGTTTTGGCACTGAGAGCGACCGTGCGGCGGAGACCAGCGCTGGGGGTGACCTCGTGGTCGGAGCCAGAGGTGGCCCCAAGGCCAGGAGTGGCCGTGCAGCCACCACTGCCCCAGACTGGGAGAGGTCACGAGGCCAGGGATCACAGCAGCCAGGACAGTGCCGGGCAGCCACGGCCACCTCGGCATGGCTCTCAATGAACTTCATTTACTCAGCCACTTGGAGCCAGCTTTGCTGCAAACAAAAATACAAAAGTATCGGCAACAGCTTTTCTTGATTTCAGCACCCCAGCAGAGCCAGGCCAGCACGGCTCACACGGTGCTGGCAGAGACCACGTAGCCAACAGAGAGGCACGATGAGCCATGTTCCTGATGCAAAGCTTGGATCAGATTAACCTTTCAGCATTGCAGGACTCTACAAAAAACTGTTTCAATCAATGATAAAACTTAACTCCGAAGTCAGTGAAGAAGTTTAATTCCAGATGAGGGGATTGAAGAGAATGTTTTAAGCTTGAGTTAAGATTCTTTTGTAAAGGTATGATAAAGATATATATTTGATATATAAAACTTTGGTTTTTTCCCTGTGACTCATAGAAATGCACTGAGAAGATGTAGTATTTTTAGTACAACTGTGAGCTGAAATGCTAATATTTGAAACAAATAGATATTGCTGTGATCTGATGAGAAACTTGAACAGAGAGAAATGAGAGAGATGAGAAAAATAGTAGTAAAAACCTTTGTTTCCAGGGATAGATGAAAAAAACTGTTGTATACTAAACTAGCTCATTCTTAAAAAATAGCACCCCAATAAAGTTGATAAGGTACATGAAAGCAGCTGTGTGAAAGCTGCAAGACATGGGAAAGACTTTGACTCTGCAAATAGAGTTCTGTTTTCTATGCAGCTGATTCATTTGTGACAAAGCCACAAGAAAACTTTGCCTGTGAAAAAGTCTCCATAGCATAGCAAGAGAAACTCTCCTCCCTAAGTGAACGGAAGAAAAGACTATTTTTAAAGGTGGTAAACTGACTAAAAGTCCTAAGTTTTGTCTTTGCATTGTCAATGAAAAAGAAGTGTTCTGAAAGTTGATTCTGATTTTCTTATTATTATTTCCCCTTTAGCTCTGTTAATAAAGTTTTCTTTTTATGTTTTCAAGTTTAGACCTGCTTTACTTTCTTTTCTTTTAATCCTATCACAGCAGAAAATAAACCTACCACAGTCACCCATTAGTTTTTCTGCATAAGGATTTCTATAAACATCCTCTGAGAGCAGGCTGCAAGGCATATCTATGAGACCATCACAGAACAGTAAACTGTGGACTACGTGTGAAGAGGCCATGCGGTAACAGGGCTTATTCACATGCAGAGAAGCATAAAGCACAATAACTTGTGTGTATTTGCTATGGCAGGTATCAGGCCAAACAGCTGTCCCATGTCAGCTCAGCAAGCACCTTCAGATATCCTGTGTGTTACAGAGTTTAGTGGTCTGCTGCTAGACATTGCTGTTAAAAGAATAAACTCTTCTATTCACAGGAGTATTTTATTCCATGATGGAAGAGTTAATACTTGTAGTTTTCCACCTGATTTTCTACTGTTGTCTTGTTCCATTGCCTTTTCTTTGTTGTTTTGTTTTGTTGGGTTTTTTTTTCCCTGCCTGTTGTTACAAACTGAGGGCCTTTTGCCTAAATGTGCAGGTCTCCAAAAAGTTTGCAGCCTTGCTTGTGCATGTAGCACAAATCACAACAGATGGGTGTTCTGCACTTGGCATGAGTGAGTCCATGCACTGAGATAGAGATAGCTTCTATTATTAAATAAGAAACCAATGAAATCTTTGCACAATCATATATTCTTTAATTATGATTATGACTATTATAATGATGAAGATTTTTAATATTATTATTACTATTATTTGTTAGTTCAGCATTTAATGCAATCAGATGAAGAAATTGGGAAACATTTATCCTCTCTCGTCTGGACAAAAGATTAATTGATGAGATCAGATGTCCTTCATACTGACAGGACAGGTAAAGTTCATCCTTCCCCTAAAACTTTAGGTAGAAGTCGGTGAGTTTTTCCAGGTTGATAAAGAACAGAGCTGCTATGGGTGAGAATTTTATGTTCAACATGCATCTAGAAATTTGCTTCATATTTTAATATTGAAGGGACAACATATGCATTGTTTCAGAAAGTAAAACTTTGACAGCATTATCTTTAGTCTCTAGTTGTTGCTGAAATAGCTTTCTGCTTCAAAAATAACCCTAAATTCTCACATTTCTATATGTTAATTATAGTGATTTGAACAATCACATATTTAGCCTTTAAGCTTGTTGATAATTGCACTTGTAACTGAAACCTCATGTTAAGTGCCACGAGTTTTTGGGAACTGTGTCCAATCGAGGCTTTAAACAGGCGTTGATTAATGAGTATATAATCCCTGTCAACATTGGAGCGTTGCATTCACAGCAGGGTATCCTACTGTTGAGCTATGGCATCAGTATTGGCTTTGTATTCCAGAGGAGTTTTGATATGACTCTTTGAACTAAGTTCAAAGTTCCTGAAAGTTCCCAAAAGACATGCTAAAAAAATAAAATCCAAAAATTGTAACAATACAATGCATCAAATCTGTTTAGGCAGATCAATAAAAGGAAGAAGAACACATATAGTAGAAAAAAGCTATTAAAAGGCACACGGGAAAAAAAAGTTTTTAATTGTGAAATTTTGACTTAGACTGATATGTCTGTAATTTGCATAATTCTGCATGCATAGTGTGCAATCTAGTGAGTGAGATGTCTTCATTATATCTGAACTGCATCAGCTAACAAATTGTCAAAATGAATTTTGAATTACTACACACTTTCAGTGATGATCACAAAGTGATATCTTTGCAATTTTTCTGTTAGCTGGAGACTGGAAAAAAACCCTGAAAACAACAAACAACAAAACACCAGGTTTCAAAGCTAAAACAAGCAAATCTTACTACAAGAATTTTTATGTGTGTTCTGTCCACTACCCTCAGCCTTCCTTTTCCCATTTCTGATGTTAACTGCATAAAAACTAACAGCAGAGCAATTTGAAACATAGCCTGGTTTAACTGCTCAAGCCCCATGACTCCATTTTCTCTTGCATTTCCAGTAAAAATACACAGTCATATTATTTTGGGGGGTTTCTGTCCATTAATCAGCAGTAGAATTGGGTGGTGTCTTTTGCTGATGTATGTATATTTGTACCTAAAAATAGCATTTCTATTCACTCGCATATGTTCATCTGGGGTCATCATACTTTTTTCTAGACCCTCTGATGGGGGACTTTTATTTCATATTTGGGATCTGACAGTAATGATCACAGCTGCTGAAATGACAACTTTAAGGACAGGGTGCAAGTGAAAAAATATGCATAAGAAGGGAAGTTTCTTCGTATCTTTAGCTCTGGTCATTTTCTTCATCAGGGACTTGGTCAAGATGCTTATAAACTCTTTGATGAGGTCTAGCCTTTGAAAGAGCTTTTTCATCAAGTTTATTTGAAGGTTTGTATTCTTGCTGTTATAACTTAAAATTGTTCCTTAATGTGCTGCTGTGATGGCTAGGAAATTTGCTTTCAGCTTGAATTTATCTATGACCAATTATCTCTTCAAATAATAATTTCTATTATTCCTGTATTCCTGTAGAGAATAAATAATTTTTTCTTCTCTCCATCTACTCTTGGCTCCTGATGTATCTACAAAGCTTTTCCCACTCTTTTCCCTTACTCAAATTTTTTTCTATTTTTTAAAATTAAGCTTAAAAACCACATAATTGCAACCGCTTTTAAGAGGTTATCTCCTTTTCTGATCATCCTGCTAGCTGTTCTCCGCATATGTTCTCTTTGGATTAATCCGTCTTGAAATGGATGACCAGAATGACACAAAATAGTCTGGATGAAAGGCACCAGTATTTTGAGAAGTGATATTTATATTCCCTAGGGTTTAACAGGAATGCATTTCCAGATTATATTTGGCTTTTTTCATGGCTGCTTTAAATTGGTGCCTTAGATACCCTGTGACCAAGTAGTGCAAAAGAAGAACAGAAGGAGATCTGGTTGCTTCCAGCTGATGAGTTGGTGTATACTTGGTTTATGCAACTACATAGCCAGCTGCTTGGGATATGTCATTTGCAGGAAAATTTGAGAGGAAGAAAAGTATATGCACAGAACACTGAAATCTGGGCTCAAGTGCAAAATGTGACTGTGGGCCCCTAGAGCATCCAACAGCCAGGCCTGTTGCATGACTGTGACATAGAGAGGGAACATCTGTAAGGTGTCGGGGTGAATGTATGTCTGGATTTCAAACCTTCAGTGAATTTTAAAGTATTTAACTTAGATTTGTGAATGTTTCTCCTGCTTTAAAGGTAAGAAAAAAAAATGTTTGTGAAAATGAGATTTATCCACAGTCTGAACAGTACAGACGCAAAGTCTGAGAGATATTTGGATTTGTGTACCTCACCCTATGATGCCTATTTTGATCCACCTTGTGAGGCTTCTTCATGGTGCCTAATGAATGGTGCCTAACCTCACAGACAAAATGTAGCCAGCAAGTTGAGAGTACACCCAATGAAGAAATATCTCCTGTGTCCACCACTTTCTGACCCTTACCAGGTAAGTACTGGTAGAAAGTGTTAGAAATTACCTACCAATGTATAGGTTAACAGAGGTCAAGGAAAACTTTGATAGATTAAACTGCTTTAATTTATCAGGGTCAGGGCTGTGGAAGGTACATTAATTTATTCAATTAAAAATCAATCTCCTAATATCCTTTGTTATGATTGTGGTTTGTTTTGAGGCAGAAAGCAAAACAGCCCTTACAGCTAAATCTTAGTAACCTAAATCTTCTGGAAGGTGGATCAGACAGTGGCCAACAGTTATAATGGAAAGATGCCCAAATTGCCTGGCCCCATGCACAGCCTGTTTTGGTCCTTTGCATCAATATCATCTGTGGGAGATGCAGCTGGCAAGGGTCAAAGCAGTTCTGACCAAAATTTAATAGTACAGGTGCTCAAGCAGAAATGCTCAGGAGTAGACAGCTGGGTATGGGAAGAGAGTGAGAACAGTGACAAGAGAATGCTGGTCCAGACAGCCCAGAAATTAGGCTGAAGTAACTTTTCATTAGACAGCATAAATCTTAAAAAAAAAAAAAAAAAATGACTGCACATAATTTTCTGGACTTCTGGAGAGAACTCTTACCTTTTTAATGCACATGCATGCCAAATGAATGAGTGTAGGGAATAGTCTGGAGCTTATCTCTCAAAATTATTGAAAATCCTGCTGAACGGGGCAGGACATGGGCATGATGTGAATTTTTTTTTCTGGGAAGACACTACTTAACAGACTGCTGGAATATTTTGGACACATTGGTTTTCTGGCTCTTTCAACCAACTGGAAACAAACTATTTTTTTAAGATAAAATTCATTAAAAACCTTTTCTGCCCCTCTCTAATTTAATTTTAAGGGTCTCATCTTT
>VYXF01005639.1:26773-106588 GCA_013397295.1 Polioptila caerulea
GGTGGGGTTTTCTTTTGGTTTGGTTTTATTTTGTTTTATTGTAAAGGTTTTTCATTTAGAATCACAACCTTGAGTCCCCTGTGGGTTGACAAAGACTGTCCAGATTATGGGAAGAAAAGGGTAAAACCTAATTGACTCTTGTTCTTTTCCTTGCAGTACTCAGCTCCTTCTTCTATTGCACTTGATAGGAAATGAAACAACTAGAGTTAGACTTCCAATGAGATGGATATAACACATGATGACCAGTCTTGGATAAAATATAAATCAGTATTAAGGAAAATTCAGGTTTTTAAATGTCATGCTTGAGTGGCTGAGCCTGCACTTTACACTTGGTTATAGGCAAATTCAAGTTCATCTTTTGTAAACATATAAGACACTTTTTTGTTGTTTCTGCATACTAGTAATGCTTTTAGGAATAGCACTATGGGTTTATCAGGACCTGGGAGATTATCTAACTAGTTAAGCCTGTTCTGATACTGGAATCCTGGACTGGTTCTTCATTGAAACAAATGTAATTTTCCTTACAAGGCTTGTTTCCTTGTTTGTTAGTTTTCATCTGTAATTCCTCCTCAGTCTCACTCTAGCGCCATTATTTAAGGTGATTAAAATATTTCACTTGAAGAAATTTCCCAAGTGGAATGTTATATTCAACCAAAAATCAGTTTTTCTTCAGTGGAGATATATTGTTGTACATGATAGTAAATTCTGAAATATTACATAGAAAACATATTATATTAAATATTTTTATATATATTGTTGGCAGCTTATGCTGCTCTTCCAATCATAAATGACCATGGACCCTGGAAATGGTACAACCTCAAGTACTGCTAAAAAAATAGTGAGGTTCCTAAGTCTGTATTTCTGGCTTTAAGAAACATGCTTTATGTTAAGTTAGACACACCGAAGACCCTTGGTAAATATTTACTTAGTGTAATATGAACTTGTGAATGGATTTGAGTACTTGAAATAGGTATGGCTGATCAATTTAGGTTAAATTAAAATGAGAGACTGGTCATCTACAAAAATCCACAAGTTTAATTAGTTTAGTTTAACTTTTAAGGACCTTTCACACAACTTTCACACACAGAAACCATCACCACCACCTCTGCCCCAAGAGATAATTGGACTATCACAAGGCAAGAGCAATGGTTGGTTCATATTTTGGAAAGAAAAACTGACAGTTGCATTGGGTTCATATCTACTTTTTGGCACATGGTGTCTTAGTAAAGCTGTAATGGCTGATGTGGCTTAAGATGCGAATCTAATTCCTCATGTCTTTCACTCTTCCACTACGGTTCTGCAAAGCCAGACTATCCTCAAACTCCTTTTTTTTTTTGTGACACCACATGCTCTGGAGTTGTTTTGGTTTCGGTTTGTTTGATATTTTGCTTGGGTTTGGGGGTTTTTGAGGGGGGGTTGAAGTTTTGTTTAGACATTATTGGAAAATATTTCCCAAAGTAGTATTTAAGTTGGAAAGGGTTATCATGGACTGAGCTGGAAGAGACCTTAAGAATCATCTAGCATAAAAGGGACAGGGAGTCTGAGAGAGGGCAAGTTGTCACACACCAGCATCCTTTCCACTGGCAAAGGGTTGTAAAAAAATGCAAAAATAAATCCCAAATCAAGCCTTTATTTTAGATAAAGTTTGCTATCAAATTATTGGTTCAACATTTAATTTTAAGTTAAAGGAAAATGCTTGCTGTCCTGGTTTGGTCTAGGACAGGGATAATTTTTTGCAGTAGGCAGGAGAGCGCATGCCTGTAACACAGGGATTATTCTGTACCACCTCATGCCATTCCTGAGGTTGGGAGGAAAGAGTCTCCTCCAGTCAGAGGTGGTTCACATATTCAAGGTTCCCATGTATGGAGTTTTTTTCAAATGTGAATCATACACTCTTCATGTATATATTTTATTAATACTGTTGCCCTTGTTCTTCGTCTCTTGTTTCATTGCTGTTTCCAGTAAATTTTTCCTATCTCAAATCATAACCTTTTCCTCCAATTCTCCTCTTCAGCCCGCTGCAGGAGGCAGGGGAGGGAGTGGGGGGAGTGAGTAAATGGCTCATGTCTTGAACTGTGTCAGTAGGAACACTAAACTGGGGAATACCTTCCCTAAACGAAGACACTTGCTAAACAAAAAAACAAAAAAGACTTCTCTGCTTGAGGAAAAGAAGATGGAGTGCAAATATTTTTGAAAAATCAACATCTTTTCTGTTAAAAGTTTTGGCTTAAAAGTCTTTTAAGAATTGAAAATAGCCATTACGGGAACTTCTCAAATACTCTGCACTATCCTGGGAGAAAATAAACAAATCTCCTCATTTAGACTAGTATTTTAATATGACTAGTAGTCCACACTTACTGTTAACAGAAATTTTAGTTGCTAGCTACACTAAGCACTGCGCCTATGTGAGTGTGTGCCCACATATGTGCAAGTTTTTTCCATTCTGGATAAATAATCAGTCTTGTGAGAGTATTAAAACTCTTCCTACAGTAATTCATGATGTCCCAAGACAGAGATTTGGGGCAGGCTAATGAAAACATAGCTTATAGAAACCTTGTTGTACTAAGACACAACAAACATATAAACTGATCTTGAAGTGCATGAAATTTCAGCATGGGATGCAATGAAATCCTCACTTCTAATCAAGTGCTTTTGTAGCTTGTTAAGGTATAGCAAGATCACTACGATTCTGGAAGCAGTTATTTTGTTGACTTAGCTTGTTTTATGGTGACATTCATAGTAAATTTTTGTCTCAAATGAACTCATAAAATGAGGGGGAAAATCAGTTTTCTAAATTTATTTTTTGCTTTTGTTTTACTGTCAATTTATTCTATCTCACTAGAAATCAAATGAGTGCTCAATGTATTTTGAAGGAACAATAAAGCATCTAAAACTGGATGGATTTTTTATGCCTTTCAGGGTGACTCACAAACCCTGAATTTAATTTTGATAACCCACAATCATTTGGAGACAAAGCATGGTATGGATAGAAGTGTTTGTGAGGCACTCTGACAGCTCAAACCACTATTGCATTTATTGCATTTATTTCCTTCCTTCCCCAGCTTACTTATATATATATGTGTATATATTTACACAGACATATATCTATAAAATATATAAATACATATAAATGCATATTTATATATATATGTGGCAAAGAAGCATTATTACGAACAACTTCAGCTTGCCAGACGTTTACTAGGAGCACATACAGCTGACAAAAACAAGCACAGAAGGTTCCTAAAACATCTGGATATTAACTTTGTGGTGTTCTCAGTAAGCCAACTAAGAAAGATGCCCTCCTTGTTTTCCTGCTTGTTAACTGAGAGAGTCTTGCAGTTAGTGATTTTCAGCAATCTTGTCCACTGCCATCATGAATCAATCGAATTTAAAATCTATGCTGACAGTAAGAAAAGTGCCATCAAAACTTCAGCTCTGGACACGGAGAGAGCAGACTTCAGACTGCTCAGGGAATTAGTTAATAAAGTGCCCTGGGGATATTCTGTTGAATATGCTGAGGTCCATCACTGCTGGTCACCTTTTAAACACCACTTCTTAAGGGCAGCTCCAAAAGGTCAGAAGGCAAGCAGATAAGGCAGAAGACCAGCTTGGCTGAGCAGGGGTCTTCTTCTGCTGTTAAGGACAAAAGGGATAGTGTGTGCCCAGTAAAAGCAAGGTCAGGTGACACAGGAGGAAAACAGAGATGCTGCTTTGTAGAGAGAAAATTTATGGTACTAAAGCTCAATTGGGAGTTGACTGTGTAAGTACTGTGGGTGACAATAAACAGCATTTTTGAAAAAACATTAATAGCAAAAGATAGGCAGAAATAGCATCAGCCCATTACAGGATGAGGATGGTCACCTCACACACAGGGACATGGACAAGGCAGAGGTGTTTAATGCTTTCTTTGACTCTGTCTTCAGCACAGATGCTGGACCAACAGTGTCCCAGCACACTGATCTGGAAAACCATGGCTTTGAGAAGGATCCACAGTTAACCCTGAGATTGTGTGGGATCTTCTTCTTCAGTGGGATCCCTATAGGTTTATGGAGCCTCATGGGGTTCAGCGGAGAATACTCAAAGAGTTGGCTGATGTCAATGTGATGCCTCACTCAATGACTTTTGAAGTCTTCAGAATCTGGAGATGTCCCAGCTGACTGAAAGCTGCTGAACGTTCTCCAGTTTTCAAGAGGACCCTGGAAACTACAGGCCTGTTAGTCCCACTTCAATGCCTGGTAAAGTTATGGAGAAGATTATTCTGGGAGGCATTAAAAAACATCGAGAAGACAATGCAGTCATCGATCACAGTCAGCATTGACTCATGAGAGGAAAGTCCTGCTTATCAAACCCGATTCGCTTTTATGACCAGGTAACCCACCTAGCTGGTCAAGGGAAGCCAGTGGATGCAATCCTTTTGGATTTCAGAAAAAGCTTTTGATGCTCCCTCTCTCACAGTACCCTTATGGATAAAACATGCAGCACACAGCTGGGTAAACACATCATGGGGTGGGTGAGCAACTGGCTCAGGGGTTTGGCACAAAGAGTTACAGTGAGTGGGGTGACATCAGACTGGTGACCTGTCACCAGAGGTGTTCCACAGGGCTCCATCTTAGCCCTTTGCTCTTCAGCATCTTCATAAATGACCCAGGTTTATATTCAAAGGCATGTTTGCCGGTGATAATAAACTATGAGGAGCTGTTCATTTTCCTGAAAGGCAGAAAGACCCTGCGGAGAAACCTCAACAAATCAGAGGACTGGGCAGTCACGAATTGCATTAACTCCACATGAGAAAGTCTTGAGTAGAGAAACTGTGGATGTATGAATAGACTGAGGAGCAATACACGGGAGAGCAGTGCTGTGGGAAGGGACCTGGGGGTCCTGGTCAGTGGGGCAGCCTCACCTCCAGTGCTGGGGGCAGATCTGGGTTGCAGTATCAGGATATTAGAGAGTATCCAAAGGAAGGCTGTCAGGATGGTGAAAGCTCTGGAGGGGAAGCCATGTGAGGCGTAGCTGAGGTCTCAGAGTCTCTTCAGCCTGGAGAAGAGGAGATTGAGGGGTGACCTCATAACAGTCTACAGCTGCCTTTTGAGGGGAAGAGGAGAAGGAGGCACTGCTCTCTTCTCTGTGGAGTCCAGTGTGACAGCACTCAAGGGACTGAAGTTGTGCCAGGGCAGTTTTGTTGGTCACAACACCAAGCCTGACAGAGTCCAAGAAGCAAGAGAATCAGGCACATGATGTGACTTTTGGGGCTGCCCTGTGCAGATCCAGGAGTGGGACTCCATGATCCTTTTGCGTCCCTTCCAACTCAGGATATTCTATGATTCTATTAATAGTTATGTTGGTAATTTAAACTTTGTGGAAGCTCTCTCTCTCTTTAATTCTTGAGGATCAGTTGCTTTTCATTGATTGCCGTTATATGGATAAGGTGAAAAGTAAAAAACTCATACTTCCATAAGGTATGTCAGTAGTACCACAATTTCACATAGCTGAAATGGGATCATTATTGGTAAAAGTTTTGGTTTTAAAAACATTGGAGACCTTGATAGCGGTCAAGGCCTTCAATTTTCACTACTTTTCACGGGACTGTAAAAGTTTCATTTATTTGACATTCCATCCTACATCAAAATATGGGGCTTGTATATGTGCTATTCTGTACCAAGTGTGAAATCAACATTAGGCGAGACATCATGGCAAACTAGTTATTGACATGTTAAAGTCATTTATACCTGACAGAGAAGATAGATTATGACATTATTAATTTAACTGACAGGGGGCATAGGAAGATAACCTGCCATATAAGCCCACAGACAGTTATATGCAAAGTTTTTATTCTGATTTTGTTCAGCAAACTATACAATTCTGACAGCTATGAATCACTTTAAATCTGTCAATTTCAAAGATTTTCATCAGAAAGTTCAGCTGAAGGAGAATGTCTGACTCATCTTAAATGTAAGATGAGTACTGTTTGTCACATTTACGAATTATCCTATTCTTAAAAAAAAAATAAAAAATAAAGCTAAGCTTTTTAACACAGTTATTGTGTAATTTGGAAGGCAGGATGCAGTAATACATCTAAAATAGATAAATATGGTTATGCAGTGAAACTTGTTTGCTAATGGATAACATGTAGTCATAGCAATAAAAGCAAAGATGGTTTTCATTGTAATAACTACATATACATAAAAATGTGGGAAGAAAGAAAAAATAGGAAAACTGCTGAATTTTCACTTTTTCTTTTAGATATACTGTAGAGATATAAATACTGCAATGGATGACACAGTACCAAAAGATGAGGGTGATTCTCCAGATACAAATTAATTTTTTTTTACGCTTAAAACACTTGTGTGTATCATTGGCATGCCAAAAGAATAAAAAGATCTGTCATAATTCTGTGGCACTTTGTCTTATTTGAAGTATTTTTAAGGTAAACTTTATTGGAATTGACTTTATAAGAAGTGTTGAAATTTTAGATTTTCCTTAGCTGAAATATTGTACTCTTTTGGGGTACCATGATCAAGTTTTGCCTTACAAAATTCTTTTCATTGCAATAGGATTTTTTCATACTTTTAGACTGTTATTCATTATTCTAGGTTTCCAGGGCATATTCTTGCTCCCCTAGAAGCCCTGCCAACTTCTGAAAAATAGAAAAATTCAATTTCTTTTACCATTACTTCACCCTAGCATGAATCAGACCCTGGGACCATCCTCAGATGTAGGAAGCACCTGTTGTTGAGAAATTGCTCTCCATTGTTCATAGAAATCACAAAACTGACTTGGCTTCTAGAAGTGCAGCAATGTAGGGAGGCCAGGAGAAACTGAATTTCAACAAATGTGTGTGACAAATTTTGGTTTGTTAAAAGTTTCAATAATTCTACAGGGCCTTGGAAATGGCACATTATTCTTCTTCATTTAGATGGGTACCCTGTATAGAATAACAATACACAAAATGGGAAACAAATATGCTAATTCAATATGGTCATTATGTTGAAAAAGAAATCAAAAACAGAATAAAAAAATCTTCACTGCTAGATATAAAAATAATTTTATTGAGTCAACAGTGATGCCATGAACAAGTATTTCAGCTGTATTTGGTCTGCCAATCTGATTCTATTAATTCAGAAAAATTTCCCTTTGCTTTGGAAAATAAATTTTGCTTGAATAAAAGTGAAGAAGGTCAAAACCTGGAGGTTTCAAAAATCTAAACAGAAAATTAAAATCAATTATGGCCCTTTCTACACATTATAGAACTAACAAAAGATAAGAATATTCATGCAATAGAAATAGAGACAGAGGTAAAAAGTAATTTTTCCAATAAATGGACAGGTTTGCATTGGTGTTGCTGTGACTTAGATGCCAATGAAGTCCATGGGCTGTGTTTTCTTCTCAGGCGTTCCTTATGAACTCCTTTTACACCGAGAATAGCAGCGACAAGCAAAACCTCCTCACTGCTAGTGAGAGTTGTCCACATGCACCTCAGGTATCCCATTTTTACCTGTTTCACATGCCTGGAACCACTTCAAGCAGAATATGAGAATGTGACCTGTTTTGAGTACTGAACAGACTATATGATTCACTTTACCATAGCAAAGCATTTCTTATGAGGCTTAAGCAAGCAAGCATAAATGTAAGTTTAAAGGCAAAAACATTTATCTTGCATGTGGGAACTATATTATTTCTTGTCTTCTCTCCAAGCTGTATTTCAATGACTGATCATTCCTTTGTTAGGGCAAATCTATGATTTTTAGGCATTGGCTAGGTCTCTCTTCCTGCAAGAAGCTAAAAGCTTTTAAGCTTATGCTTTGTATAAGCTTTTAATATTAATTATGCTTTGTAAAAGCTTTTAAGCTTATGCTTTATACAAGACAGAATGGCATTTGGGTCTCCTTTTCAAAATATAGTGAGTGGTTTGATGCTGTCCGGATTCCAGGCATCCACCAAAGCCACTTTATCACTCCCCTCCACAAGTGGGCAGGGGAGAGAAAATATAATGAAGGATTCATGAGTTGAGATGATGCCACAGAGAGATCCCTCACTAAATACCATCAAGGGCACAACAGGCTAGAATTAGAGATATTGATTGAATTTATCACTAACAAAATCACACCAGGGTAATAAGTAAAATAAAACCTTCAAAACACCTTCCCTCCACCCCTCCATCCATCCCAGCTCTACCTTTTTCCCCAGCAGCACAGGGAGTTGGGGATGGGGGCTATGGTCAGTTCATCACACAATTTTTTCTCCCTCTGTGGCTTCCCCTACTCCACGGTGCAGTCCCTCTCATCAGAGATAGTTCTCCATGAACTTCTAGGTAAGTGCATCCCATGGGCAACAGTCCTCCTAGACTGCAGCAGCATGGGTCACTCGTCACAGGACTCCCTCTCTACATGCCTTCCTCTGGGTCACAGCCTCCTCTCAGGCATTCCCCTGCTCCAGTATGGGGTTCCTCTATGGGCTGCAGGTGGATTTCTGCATACCCATGGTCCTCCCAGGGCTGCAGGGGAATCTCAGCTCTGGAATCTGGAGCACGTTCTCCCTCTCTTTCTGCACTGACCTTGGTGTCTGCAGACAGCTCTCACAAATTCTCACCCCACTCTTTCTGTCCTCAATTACTTCTTTGCTAATATTTTTTTTTTCCTGTTTCTTTTAAGTCTGTTACAACAGAGGCATTACCACTACTTCTACTTGGCCCAGCCTTGGGAAGTGGCATATCCACCTTTGGAGCTGCCACAGACTGGATTTACCAGACATGGAGGAAGCTTCTATCAGCTTATCACAGAAGCCACCCCTGTAGCACCCCTGCTACCAAAGCTTGGCCATGAAAACCCAATACAGAAGAAAACGATAGGAAAAACATCCTTAAATTATTTTTTTTTTTTAAATTTCTCCTCCCATTTAGTTCTTCCGTCCTGGTGTTTGGCAGCTTTTACTGCCTGGAAAGTGGGCAGGCAAGCATCTCCTACTGGAACTAATGTTAATGTTATCTGCTTGGATTAATTGGCAAGTAAATGGTGCAGTTTGTATGTTGCTTCCTTAGGAGAAAGTTCCTACATCAGCAGCTTTCTGATATTTTGCTCTGAAATTGAGTTCTGTGTTTAACCCCTTCCTGACAACTCACAGAAATTAAGTCAGTCTTTCCCCAGTTGCATGCAATGCATGGGTGCTTATCTGCAGTTTCCTTGAGAAATTTAATTTTTACTTGATATAAGCTGACTAAATATTTTAAGAAGCTTTTTTTTTCTTTTTTTTTTTGTAACATCTCCATATAAATGTTAGTGTGACATTTGGAAATACCTTTAGGTAATGCTTTATCTTTAACTCTTCTGTAGATATGCAGATATTCAAGAGAATATTACCACAATTAAAACAGAATATGTTCTAACTCAGATTTCAGGGCACATCAGGGTTTTGCTGGCTTAGCAGTTTTCAAAACCTTGCAGAGTATTTCCTTATTGCTCATCAGGTATTGTTACTATACTTTTGTCACAGGAAACTCTTCTCTGTACAAAATACAATCCTATACAATCCTGTTTCCAGGAACTAATTCTGGTCCTTTCTGGAAGAGAAGTGTGGCTTGGAGTTTTAAAGTCAGTTTGTAATTTTGAAAATTTCTTCCCTTAAGCAACGTATCAAATCATCTACTAAAGTAAAGTGTTTATTTTTGCAGTCAATATATTTTGTATGTGAGTAAAATCAGTAGCTTCCCTAGCTAACAACTAAATTTTCTGCTTGTATGTGGGGGTGTTTCACCAAAACACAGTCAAAGAGAAATCTTTGCTTTCACCTTCATAATTCAGTGGATCATATTTGTAAAATTCAACTTATTATTAATAACTTGAAAAAAAGTATTAGTTTCGTGGTTATGATGCTTTTATATGATAAAGAGTACTTTGAATAAAAAAATATTTATTTCCTGAAGTGTTAGATAGATGAAGGACATTTTTAATAAGCTAGTGCCCTCCTGCTGAGTTTCTACCATCAGAACATGTCTATGCTAGGCAAAGTTTCATTTCTATTAAGTTTCAATTAAATGTCTGGAATGTAATTACATAGCACAGGAAGGATCTATTCATGTTGTGAATTTGATTTGTACTAAGATTACAAAAAACCCTATACAATACCTCCATAACTTTAGAAATTATTTTCTGTCCTTCCAACATCTTATGTGCAGCAGTAACATATAGCAAATATCAAATTCTGTAATTTTTTTCCTGCTTTGAGAAATATTTTACTTGGCCATTGATTTTAAACAGAGTGCTCAGAATAAAACATCCCCACTTCAGGAAAATGCAACAGAATCGTGTACAGAAACAATATGATGACAATTCTGGAAATACAGACATAAGTCCAAGAGACGATATAACTGTATCAGTCAGGTTTTTTGCTTGTGCAACTGAAGCTTAACAAGGAAGAACAATAGCCTTTTTATGTTTTGTAAAAATACCAAATTATTTTGTGGTTTCACCTCATATTCTTAGCATTTTTCACATGAGAAACCACCTTTCCATGTGCATGACAGCAAAATTTCACTGTTTCATCAATAAAACTGTCATAATTTCACCTTGAATCTATTCACAGAAGCTTTGTCACTTGAGATATATAAATCTAGTTTAGATGAAGGACTCAAATTAAAACCTTATTTGGTACATAAAATAGATAATTTCTTATGATTATAGCAGTAATCTGTAGTTTGCATCACGCTATTCTTCACATACAAACCATCTTTTTAGTGTTGCCTGTATCCCTCAATGAAGAAGTTTCTTCTGTTCCCACAAGCAAAAGCTGGTTCCTCTACAAGCATATGTGGCTGATGAGTTGAGATTACTGGAAAGCTAAAGCAAAAAACTTGGAAATGGCCCAGAAGAAAAAATTTCAATTTAGTTTTGGACCGGAATTCCTGCGTCATTATAACTGACCAAAATGCTTTTATTCAAATTGAAAATTAAACGGGTAGAGTGTAGCACTGACCATTTTTATCTTTATCTGAAGAAAGTTGGTTTCCCTTTACTGTTCTGCCTTGATGTTCCACCTCATATAGACTGCAGGTCACTTGGACCTGAGCTGGCTAAAACGGGGAAAAGCAACAGTAGATGCTTTTATTTTGTTATTGGTATATAAATTGAGGAAGGAATTAAAAATTTGCAGGGTTGTTTCTCTTTATTTACCTTCTTTTGTGGGAGTTAATCACACCCTGAGTCAGGCCACAGGCCACAGGGAGTGACAAGGGAGTGGGACTCACCCACCACAGCTGTTCTTGAATTATTACACCTAGTGACTTCCAACAGTGACTTCCATAGCCTCGATGCCTTTATACAGATAATTCAAAGTCAGGAGAAAATGATCACTGGAGGAGGGTAACAGAGGAGGGTATGTTACCTTTCCCTGAAAATACAGTTAATGCAACTCTAATGTATACATATACAAATTATCTATATAAGCTCATTGCCTTGTGCAGGTATCTAAAACATGTGAACTATTACAGTGTGTATTCTATAAATAGTGTTTAGACTATTCATAGTTTAGACATGGTTATTTTGGTTATAGTTATTTATGGTGTTTAGACACCATAGTAAACTTCTATGTTGTTTTCACCATTTGCATTACATCAAAACTTTTTCATTCTAAAGATTTTTTTTTAGTGAATGAGGCAGCAAAAAACCTTCTTATTTTTTTATTTCTGAAAATGTTGTTCGCAATTGAACTCTGAATGACTCAGTTAAATATCTACTGGAGAGAAAGACGTTAGTTTTTTTTGGGCAATGTTTTTTCTGGTTTTGTTTTGTTTTGTTTTGTTTTATTTTTTTAGAGAAGTTTTCCGAATCTCTGTTTAGACCACCTTTGAAATGCCATTTTCCAGAAACAAAGATGTCATAACTTTTTATTCATCTTGCTAAAACTCTTTATGTCAACTAAGTTTTCAGAGCTTAATAAGTGCTTTAAAATCTGATAGAAACATACTGTGACACAAGTCTGAGCAAGTAGATACTATTTTTCCTGTTTCACAGAAGCCTGTCTCAGAAAGTGATTTACAGAGAGAATCTGGCACAACTGGAAATTGAACCTCTGATTCTTGACTGCAGATACACTGAACAATTCCATTTAAACCCAAGAAAATAGTTTTGTACTGTAGAATGGCTAAAAATGTTGAACAGTTTCCTCAGAAAGATTTAGGAGTAATTATGCTCAGATATTAAAAACCTGAAAGACACAGTGCTGGGTCACATGCTTTAACTGAGCTTTAAGGAGAGTGGTTGGAATGGATGACTCCTGAAGACATTTTTGATACCAATCATTTCATGATTTTGTAGACTTTTAATCAGTGAACAAATTTATCCTACAAAATTTTACAGCAGATAGCTGCAGGGAGAGGAAAAGATTCTTCTAGATCTAAGTGTATGTACTGCTTGTTTTCTTAGGTGTATACCTACAAAGGGTTTCAGTGAAGAATTTTTTTTTCCTTCCCAAAGAAATCCTATAACTATTTGAAGAACGACTGAGCCCCTGCTCCTCTTCTATAGTGTTTGTTCATAGGATACTTGGACACTTCAGTTTCTGAACCTCATGAAGGTTGGACAAACTTGTCCTGAAAATATTGTTTAGTTTTCTGGAAATATAAGAGAATATAGTTTTGGGGTTTCTTTGTTGGTTTTTTTTTTTTTTTTAATGTCTAGCATTGTGAATTTTTTAACATATACAAGCCGATTAACTTTTGATAGAGAAAAATTACATCTGTTGACACAGAAATACCACAGAATATCTGCTAGAAAAAGTTGTTTCAGGAGCAGAAGGTTACTTTTACTGAAGGTACTTATTCCTCATTCCATAAGGAATAAACAACCTCTCTCGGTAGATGCTATGAAATTTTAATCTAAACAGACAATAAAAAAGAGGAAGAAAGGCAGAAAAAGGAAACATTGTGTCTGAATACAAATACATGTCAGCAATTGGTGTGGTTTAGGACCAAGTATCTTTACTTTCAAATGCAATTCCTTCCAGGGCAACAGTACGCGATGAAACAAAGTTTGGAATGGGAGCTGGGATCTCCTGAGAGCATTCCTCACCTTGGGCACTCACTGTGATGGTGCAGCTATTCCACTTGCTGAATGGAGTTCCTTTCTCTGTATAAGGCTGTGCTGTAACTCCTCAATGTATCAGGTCATCTGTGTTCTCATCATATATGATGACATGTGTAGTCAACATTTATCTTTTGTGCTGAGCATGACACTAGCTATTAAATTTTTCCATGTTATTTAAATAAGATTCAGTAACAGGCGCTGTGTCTTCTCTGTAGAGGTCCTGAAAGACAAATGAATTACACATTCTCTGTCTTCCTTTATTCTGTCAGTTTTATTTACATACAAAGTAGCACTATAGAGTACAGCTGTCTATAATGAGGCTTTGCTTTTCAGTACAGTACAAGATGCAGCATGCTCAAGGTGGGATGTTAATGGTGATTAAAAGCAACTGTTAAATGATTTTCAAACCAACAAGGTTAAAATACAAAAACAGTGTCAGAGAATTTGTATTATGATCTCATTTCCAGTTAAGGCTGAAACTAAATATGTCATGTATGCTTTAACTTCTTTTTTATTGTATATGAAGGATAAGCACCAAGTTCATCAAAGTATACATATAATTTACATTAGCCTGTATAGAATCAGAGACCTCAAACAATTTGCAAATTTGTCAGTCTTTCAAAGTATATGGAGATCAGCACACAAAAATTCTGAGGTTACACATTGGTAGAATCAGTTGGATGGTTTTGCTTTGATAGTATACATTGCTTTCTGTATGTATATGGTATGGCTCTGCATTTCTAGTGCCTACAGTTTTACAGGCTGCACATTATAGTTTCTGGAACAACTGCAATGCAAGGTTCTACAGACCTTGTCACACACCCAGGACTTCCCCTGTCTGCAAAGGAAGCTGATTACACATTGCTGAAGAGAGCACAATCAACCAGTCAGGAACAGTTTTCTCCCTTTACCCCAGGCCTGGGATGTTGGGATACGCCAACAGTTTGGGATCTGCCATGTGAGCAAGATATTGATAAGAGGGTGATCACCAGGGTGACCGGTACTGGATCACTGGCTGTGGTAGGAGAAGCTGAGGGAATGGGATTTGTTGGAAAAGAAACATATTTGGGGCCACCCAACTGCATCCTTTCAATGACTACAAGAAAGTGTAATAAAAAATAAAACAAGTGAAGGTCTTTATAGTGGTGCATGGAAGGAGTGCAACAGAAAATTTCAATCTGAGGGCAGTCAGGCACTGGAGGACACTCTCCAGAGAGGCTGTGAGGTCTCTGTCCTTGAAAGTTCTCAGGTGCTGACTGGATAAAGCTCCGAATCACCTGTTTTCATCTCATAGGTGGTCCTGCTTTGAGTAAGTAGTTGGACTTGAGAGTCACTCAAGTTCTCTCCAACCAGAGTTATCCTAAACTATGCCTTCCTGCCTATATCTCCTTAGGATGAAAATAGTTTCAATCCCCTTAATTTGAGACAAAATCTGTAAGTAAAGAACATTACCCTTTTTTTTAATGTGTAAATTATTAGACAAAAAATCTTCTTCATATTAAAATCCTCATAATCATGCAGTGTTCATTGTGAATTGTGAATTATTTTTGTGCATCTTGTGTGTTTTGAAATTTTAGTGCATTTTGCATATACATAGTTGGCTTTTTAGTATAATTTAAAAAAAAATATATTGAATGTAAACTAAAAAAGTGTGACTATTTAATGGCAGGATAACTACTTAATATTTCCAATCCATTGCTTTGAGAGATTTACTAACAAGTACAAAAAGATTACCTGTCTGGGTAGGAGTGGGGTTAAACACCTGTTTAGTATGTTGTTTTTTGCATTCTTTCAAATTAGGTGACTTTTAGAAAGCTCTGGAGAAATGTCTTTTTCTTAAATATGGTGTGCTAGACATGATTACAACATGTTTGAGTAAACATGAGGATACTTTCTTTATCTCCCTCCATATTGCCAGCTCCTGCTAACCTAGCACAGAAGATAACTTTTTTCCCCACATTATCTCTCTTAACACATCTTTCTATTTCCCTCTACTGTCATTTTCCCATGTTTCTTCTGAGGTGATTTTTGTAGAAATCTGTTTTCCACTCAAATAGAATTCTAGTTGAAGGGAGCTTTAACTATTATTAAGGGACAATCACTTTTCCTTTAATTTTTTTCACTTAAAATTGGCTACATTTTCTCCATTAAGACTTTTCAATTGTGCCCAGAATGTGAATTTCTATGGTAAAGTACCCACTGCTTATCTTACTGCTTTGGTAAAACTCACCAGTTAGTCCGTAACTTAATTAAGTCCTTGGCTAATTCTAAAACCTTAATATTCTGACACACACGAATGGCCAGTGGAACTCCAACTGCACCGACCCATTTGCTGTTAGTCTTTTCATTAACCTAGAAGGAAATATATGTGAGACAAAAATGTACTGTTGATAGTTTTAAAACTATTACTTTGAAATCAGACAGCCTAAACCACTCATTTTTTATATCAATGTATTGTAACTGTTCCCTATTCTGTGTTTGATATCTAGCTGGGTTGTTTTTTTGTTTTTTTTTTAAACCAGAATTAATCTTCTGAAGATATTTTTAATAGTAAAATAACAATGGAAAAATAAAAGGAAAAAATCTTCTGCAGCAGTTTGTCCATTAGGACACCCACAATGTTACATCTTATGATTTGTATCAGTGGAAAAAATAACTCCTATGACTTTTGCAGTTGAGATAAGAGATTGATAGTTATTTTTATCTGTTGACCAATATTACATGGAAAAAAATTGTGCAGAGCATGATCACACTGAGGCAGTAGTTAAATGAAAGACCTAAAATCAGTTAAAAAAAAAAAAAAACAGATGTAGGAATGAAGTAGTGTCCTGTCCTCTGATTAATTTTGGAAGACATGAGAATGATATTGCAAGGGATTTTCCTGAGATTTATTCTCTGATTATTCCATGTCTGAAAGAATCAAAATGGTGCTCAGCTGGGGCAGTCAATAAGCAGACTAAATGTGTGACAGATGCACAGACAACTTCAAAGATGTTACAAGTGCCCGTGGAGATATTTAAGGAGCCAGATGCTGCTGCCTTATATTTTACACAGCTCAGCCTGTGTCCTGTGATCACCTTCCAAAGGGAGTATGGGGTTCAATATGCTGCAATAAACAATATTACAGCTAGTCAGGTTTTGTCTCTTTAGTTTCTTTAGCATTCCTCTAGCACAAGTACATAGGAAGCATATTGTGTCTGTACATATATATACATATATATATGTATGCATATGCCCCCAGCCATCTCTGCTCTTATGTGCTTCCAAACCTTTTAGGCAATTTAAAAGACACATTTCAGAGTTTATCTGTGCATATATTACTAGATGATGCTTTAAAACAACAAAAGAAACAACCACAAAAACACCTCCCACAACATAGTTTGAGAGTTTTCATTAGATTGTATTTCCACCGTTTGTTTTTCTTTAAGGTATTTCACAGTAAATATAATCCTTTGGGGTTTTTTACTAGCTCTTTATTTGTCCTTGTCAAGAAGGGGATCAGCCGACTGATTCCTGTGCCCGTCCCTGGCTTGCTTGGACACTGGAGATGCTTTGTCTTTTCTAAATATTTATATGGCCTTTCCCTGTTTGAATCACAGAATTACCTAGGTTAGGAAAGACCTTTGAGATCCTCAAATCCAACCTGTGACTCAACATCACCCTGTCAACTAGACCATGAAGGGGTCTTTTATTAAACACCTTCAGGGATTCCTTCGGGAATCACCTTCAGGGAATCACCTTCGGTGATTCCACCGCCTCCCTGGCAGCCCATTCCAGTGCCCCATCACTCCTTCTGTGAAGAAATTTTTTCTACTATCCAGCCCCTGGTGCAGCTTAAGACTCTGTCCTCTTGTTCCTGTTGCTGGTTGCCTGGGAGAAGAGAATCTCCACCTGGCATCACCACCTTATTTATTACACAGTATGGAAGAATATCTGAACTCTGCATCAGGAAAAAATCATGTCCGGTTAGGAAAAAGTCCCCAGATGTGGTAATTCTGATAAGTTTTAATAAGCTTCTAATTAACACAACAATAAGAACTTCCTCTAATAATTTCTGTTCAAAAAAAACCCTCAAAAGAAGCAACCCACCAACTAAGCAACCAACCAGACAACTAACCCCCTAAAAAAATGTAAAACAAAATAAGAGGTGAAGAAGAAAGTAAAAAATAGACTGAAAATATGTTTTTAAATAGAAATAAAATCATTTTTTCTGGTCTGACTATTCAGTTCTGGAGATTAGTGCTCTATTTTTGAGCTAAGTTTATATAATGTTGAAATCTGTTCATTGAGACATTTTAAAACTTTAAGTGTAAATAACCCTTGATTATGAACTGTCAATTTGTCCTTGACTCTGTTTATTGAATGTGATCACATCACTCTAATTAAAAACTAGCAAGAAAATAATTATTGGATAATTTTTGTGAATAAAATTTTAGTTTTTTCCCATTAATGTTAAATAAATTTTGGGTAAGAATTGTTTCCAGAAGTATTTCAACAGAAAATAATCTCACATTTTCTATTTATAATTACAGAGACCTGTCAGTATTTGAATCACTGTGTTTTGACCTTCCTCAATGGTATCACAGTTACTTCATGTTTCAGAAAGTAAAGACAGGATGCAATTTTATGCCTGAGGAATTGGGATAAATGCACCTCACCTATGGATTTCTAAAAGCTTTCCTAGTTGTCACAGTATTTCTCTGAAACACCCTAATGAAAATACTGCTCTTTACTGTCATATTTACCCCACTACTGTTATAAAAACTGCATAAATATTTGGCTATATGCTATTTCAAATCTGGACACTGAAAATTACGAATGTTAGAAGTAGTAGTGTTGTATTGTTGTTGTTGTGGTGGTGGATATTGTGAATATGATATTATATTATGTGGGACTGTGAATATTATGAAGTAATACTCAAGACTTGGATGGAGGAATTTAATAATCGGTCAGAATAGTGGCTACCTTTGTGCTCAGTGTTTTGGGGAAATTTCATTTTGAGACAACTTTTTCTGAGCTTATGGACTACTTCTCTATCCCAGCCTTGATATATACTTTTTGGTAGGCATAAATATTTTAGTGTAACTCTGATAGAGGTAAATGGCTGTGAATTTTTGTGGCTGTTTTAACCAGGCCAGTAACTACTCTATTTTATCTACTAGTTTTGAATTTCTTTTAAAGTGACAACTATGTCCTCTTATAAAGCACATATTTCAATGTGTTTTTTATGGTTACTATGATATGCGTATGACTAAGAATGAAGATAATAAGAGATGAGTGACAGAGTTGATACTCTTGAGGGAAGGGATGACAACTAGAGGGACCTCCACAGGCTTGAAAAGTGAGCCAGTGTGAATCCAGGTGTCTTACACCCGGGCTGGAGCAATCCCTTGTGTCATTACAGGCTGGGTCACGAACAGATTGAGAACAGCCTTGAGGAGAAGGACTTGGGAGTACAATGGATGAAAAACTGCTCGTGACCTGGAAATGTGTGACGTCAGTACAGAAAGCCAACCGTGTCCTGGGCGGCATCATAACTGTGGGCAGAAGGTGGAGGCAGGGGATTCTGCCTCTCTGCTTCACTCTCAAGTGATTCCACCAAGAGTGCTACATACAGCTCTGGTATCTGCAACACTAGAAAGACATCAATCTGTAGTAGGAGGTCCAGAGGAGGGCCATGCAGAAGCTCAGTGGGGTGGAGCACTCCTGCTAGGAAGAGAGAGCTTGGGTTGCTCAGTCTGGGAAAGACAGGGGTCCAAGCAGACCCAGCTGCTTTTAAACATATGAAGAGAGCTTATAAAAAATACATTTTACTGCTGCCTGTACTGTTGGGAGAAGGAATAACAGTTTTAAAGTAAAAGAAGAAAGATTTAGATTAACTATTAAGAACAAATTCCTTACAGTGAGGGTAGTGAAGCACTGGCACAGGCTGCCCAGGGAAATTGTGGATGCTCCACAGCTGGAAGTGTTCAAAGCCAGGTTGGATGAGCTCTGAGCAATCTGGTCTTGGAGAAGTTGTCTCTGCCTACGGCAGGAAATTCAGGTTAGATTATCTTTAAGGTTCCAGCCCAAACCATTTCATATGATTCTCCATGTGTGACTTAATTAGATACAAGTAAAAAATCTTTATGATGAGGTATATCAGGGACTGGTTCAATAGCTTGCCCGGCTAATCCTGTCCCCGGTACAAGCCTCGGTACAGCCCCTCTGTTATGCAGATTCAGCCGAACCGGTGGGTCCCAGCAAGGCACTGTGTGACAGAGATGAAGGAAGGAGTGACTCTGGGAGGGCTGAGGTAGCAGCATGAGTTTAATGAAAGCCTCCTAAGGGACCTTCTCACCTCAAAGGCCTTGCCAAACAGAACAGCGACTGGCAAGATACAGCACCTTTTAAGGGGAGGCGGGGACAGGGGAAGGGACCAACTGGGGTAACTCAGGGGCTGACCTGGCTGTTGAATGATACTTTCCACAGCCAATCTCCCCGGTATGGAAGGGGATTCCCCGGGTCAGGACCTATCACCTGGCACCCTCCAGAGAACTTTCCAGGACCTGGGAAGGGCTCCAAAGTGACAGTTCTGCCCTCAGAGGAGGGGAAAGATAGGGTACAACTAAATACAAAACTTGTGGGGTTCATGGAATAAACCACTAATACATAATTTGATTGTAAGCCACACCACTAGAATGAGGTAGTAAGAGAGGGGAACAGGTTTCATAGAGAGATGAATGGCTCATCATTGTTCTTCAGGAACAGGCTGGACACAGCCTTGAACAGTATGAGCTAGGTGTCCTTTGCCATAGCAGGACAGCTAAGCAAGATGGACTTTAAAGATCCCTTCCAACACAAAGCATTTTAGGGTTCTGTGATTCTATGATTTGCAAATATTGATAAAGAAAATTATGTATTTGGGATTGCAGCCATGTTTTATAATGCTTTCATTGGGGGAACATGGTCCTGCAGTATACTGGAAGCCTTTATTCAAAGCTCTAATAGTTCTTATGATAAGGGCGAGTTTCACAAGCCATTACGGACAGAAATTTCCATTAGAAATTTCTTCCATAATTTTTTGGGATTCTACAGAGTCTATGTCTTGTTAAGGGATGGTGGAGAGATGTGTTTGGGCATTCCTTGAAAATCCTATTTTTCACTAGAACGGAATTAATTGTTTTTGAAACCTTAATTAACTTACTAACAGTAAGTATTGGGAATAAATTTAATAGAAAACTCTATATAGTATAATTCATACATATACAGATACAGGTATGTATATTTCAGTTTTTAAAAAAAAAAATCTGTTTTATTTTGTGTGCTAGTAATACTTATTAGTATATTTCTACATGTATTCCAAGGTCTTACCACCAAAGAAGACTGCATTTTATTTATTCCCAAGCCCAAATTTGTGGAATGTTCAAGAAATGAACATTTTCATGTTATTATCCACGTGAAAGGCAAGGGTTATATGTCAAAAATTAAGAGCAAAGGATATTTTTCTTTCTAATGTAAACATCTGGCAGCATTCCTTGCTTACACAATTAATGGGCATTTAATTGGCAATGATCAGTTTATTGCAGCAATATGAAGCGAATATTTCCCCAGTAACAAACAGCTGTTGCAACAATTTCACAGCAATTTAGCAAACACCAGGTGATAGCAGTATTAGAATAAAGTCTTCTGTCTCCAAGCAAATAGAGAAGCAGTGAATCAGAGAAAGACATAAAAAGTGGACTACTAGATTTATCTGATTTTCTTTTCTATTTTTTCACAGCTTCTGTAATATTGTTTCTAAATCAACCTCATTAAAGGAAATCCAATGGATTTCTACAGCAGCACTAGAAGAAGAGTCTACATTTAAGCCCGGAAGGCATTCAAAACAAGACTGAGACTTTGTTTTAAAACGGTGTTACCTTATTAGAAATTCTACCCCTTAAAGCCCCTTTGAATTTAGAATGCTTGTGTCATGTTATAGACCATATTTGAATCCATTGGACAGAAATGGTGGCACAAACTTGTATCATTCACTGTTTGTAAGGCAAACCACGCAAAAATAATTTTTCATTACTTTCTTCATTTTTACCATTTGTATAATGGTTCTAACACAGCAGTTTGATTCGTCTTGAGTTACAAAAAAAACCCACATAGAAAATTTGGCTTCATTCACAAATTACTGACAATTAAGTAAAAATATAATTATTTCTACCAGCTGTCTAAGATTAAATGTATTACTTTTTAATTTGTGTTGCTTGTGAGCAGCTTTCCTATTATGGCTTAAATAAAGTTTTTCATCTTTCATTATGTTCACTCATTATAAATGTAATATAATGATAATAGCTATGCAAACTTTGAATTATGCTGCTTTTGGCATAGATTAAAACACATATTTTATGTGTAAAAGGCAGGATAGTACTTGGGCTTTTTGAAAGACAGGTTTCATTGATGAGGAAACTTCTTTTACTTCATCAGAATGCCTTGTTTACTGTGCTGTTTTGTATTATCCTATGCCACAGTCTGCAAACAATACACCAAAATGAGCAAATACACAAGGGACAACTTATATAACAAGGCTTTCATTTTCTTATGTTCACATTCCACAATAATTGATCTCCATGACAAAAGGAGACAATCAATCATCTTCTGTTGTGTTTTTCTCTGTTAAAATTACTATTCTTGATATAACAAAAGGAAGCTGCCTAAGTAACAGGAACATTCCTACACGTTTAAATCAATATATTGATCAGACTCAACAAACAACTCTTTAAATCATTAATATGACAATGGAGTTTTTTTCATTAATTCATACATATTAATATCACATTATGCCACTGTTATTTATAATCATCTAGAAAATGCCCAAAAATGCATATTAAAGGGATGCTTTATTTTATTACATTAGCCAAATATTGTATCTGGCTATTTTGCCTCATCAATAACTTACCATTTTCAATGTGAAAAATTAATATTATCTAAGGCACAAAACCAAACCTTCTGATTTTTTACAATTACATAAAACCACATTTCTTAACTGCTGGCCAGTGTTTGTGTACGGGCAAATTATCTAGTGAAGTAATTTAAGACTGTCCCACAAAAATTTGTTGACAAGAAATAAGACATTACAAAACATTAGTTTGTTCTCAAGTTACTAAATTCAAAGGATAAAGATATATTTAATATTTTAAATATATTTAATTGGTTGGTAAGGCCATAATTTAAGTGGTTGGTAAAGGCTGTAAATATACTATTTAAAAATCAGTAACAATTAAAATTTCTGCATTTTATTTGTATGAAGATAGAAAGCTGACATTTATTTATAACTGTCAGTCATGAATTTCATTTTTTATTGTACAATGTCTACATACAAGAAAAATGGCAATCTCTACAAGCTTGCAAACCTATCAATGAAAGAAAATATAGAAGCTGCCAATCATATTAGATATGAAGGAAAATTGTCCCAGGATACTGGTGACCTGTTAAGAGCAACTTTGGTTTAGATATTGTTGCATATGAAAATTTTAAGGAAGGATTTAGGCAAAAGAAGTGATGTGTATTCACCATTATAATCCATATCTATTGCCTTTATGTAGCAATTAATAGTCTATGACATCAGTAAATGCTATGCTTCCCTGTCTTCTTTGGCTAGGAAGAAGGTTGGAGTTTTATTCCATTGACTTATGAGAGAGACTGTAAAAGAGAAGATATGACAGATATTTAGAGAAAATACTGAAGCAGAATTATTTTGGAGCTGATCTTAGTGACTGCATAGATTTGACCAGAAGGTGGTGTTAATTTTTCATGATGTAACCATCTAAAAAGGAATGTCCTTCTGATTCTGCATCTCAGTTTCTCAATGTGAGAGTGCAGTAAAAGGTTTAGACTAAAATGTGAGTATTTTATAAAAAACACCGTTAAATAACAGAATTATATTATGCTATTGAGTTAGGCATGTCATTAACTAGCACAAAATTTGGATCACTTTAAAACTCCTGAAGATTTCTTTAACTGTGTTTTCTTTTTTCTGAATTTATGAGGTCAGACTATAATATGTTTGAAGAAAATGAAATTGTTGGTTTTGGGAGTGTAAATTTAGTGACACAGCATTTAAAGTATGAGACAATATGGATGATTGTAAGAATTTACATTTACATCATGTTGTAAATGAACATCTCAAGAAGTTAGGCAATCATCATCTAATTAAATTTTCTTAATATATTCTTGTCAAATAATTCCTAGATATTAATTGATTATGAAGATTAAATACCTATTTTCATTCATATCCACAATATCAATAAAAAGCTTCAAAGTCTTGCAATTAAAAAAAGTATTTCCTTTTTCTTTCCTTAAGTTTTGTCTACTAAGTAAATTAGTAGTAAATTAATGTAAGTAAATTAGTTTGGTTTAGGGAACTAAACTAAACCAATTAACAAACTAAAAATAATAAATTTAACAAATTAAAAGTAGAAATTTTCATAGGAGGATTTCCAAGATGTTCAATAAATCTTCCATAAACAACAAAGAAAAAGCATTTGTATCTTCTATGGTGTTTTGATTGACATAATTATACTTGAAGAAGTCTGAGAATAAACCAGTGAACTCTGCATTGTTTGACCAAAGTCTAGTTTCAAATTTTTCACACCAAGTGAAAGACAGGCAACACTCTGCTGTTGTATGATTGGTTTAGCATCAGCCATTGCAGGCCAGTTAATGCTAACTTTTCCAGAATTAATATCACCTCGGAGAAGAGTTTCAACTATTTCCAGTGGTTTGTACTTTTCATTGTAAAATCATTTTTCTATTCTATTTTCTTTTCTATTTTTCTAACTTGTTTTTGATTTCCTAAGTAAGCCCAGCTTCTCCTTGAGAAATCTTTCTTTCAGTGTTAAAATGAACCCTATATGAATTTGCTGTCTACCAGTTTGTTCCCTCTCACAATCTTGGAAAGACAGTTTGCAAGCTGTAGTTGTCCCAAATAAAAAGACAAACTGAAATTTAGGGGTATTATGTTACAAAACCTGCTACTATCTTTCTTTTAGCTTACTTGTGAAGCTGTTACCTGAAGAAAAGCTCTTCTGTCTATTCAGTTTCTTTCTATTATCTGCTATTTAGGATCATAGCATGGTGATAATTCACAGATAACAGGGATTCAAGTCATGACTTCAACTTGAGAGCTAGGACTCATGTCTAGAAAACAGCCTGCAGATTTAATTAACTCTCCTGTTTTTTGTGTCAAAGAGGAAGTTCAAACTTGCATTGTTCAGAATAAATTAAAAAAAAACCAACAAAAAACAACCAAAAACACCCCAAAAAACCCAACCAACCAAACAACCCCCCTAAAAACCCCAAAGGATTCCTTCCACCCTCCTTCTTGACTGTTTAGTGAAGAAATTTTCAAGAGAATTCAAAAAGATTCCTGGTCTAAATTTTTCACATCTGGCAAGCAAATCCACAGGATGAAGGAGAAACGGCTTTCAGTCTTTTTTATCGCAGCTGACATCTCAACTCTGGGTGTCAGCTGAAGTTAATTAATACTGTCCTATGCTGGTAATTACATGCCATTTAGTAGTCACGGGTAAGTTTATTTATTTAAGAAGGGTGATTTTAGTCTGCATATTCTTACTAGTCATTTGAGCCATCAAAATTTATTTTCATTACCTATTAAGAAAAAAAGGAATATTTTTGAAGTTATATTTATAAAATTTCTTATTCCATTTCAGGTACCCTGAACATTATGGTCAGTTGGCCCATTTTGCTTTATTTTCACTTCTTGATGTGGCAAACCAAAATTTTTAATGGAATATTAAAACTATCAAAGTATTCACAGTACCTGTAAATTAAGTTAACCCTGATAATCTTCTAGTTACTTGTTTGCTCCCTTTAAGGAGCATATTTATTCGAAATAAACTTTAATACTTTTCCTCTTAGTGTATAAAATTTATAGTTCTTCACTGTAGATATGTAGTATCCTCTGCCACATGGTGTATATATATATATGTATATAGTTGACATTCTTGAATCTTGCACCTGCAGATATTCGGTTGAGAATTATGGAGTAATTAATTGAAATATTTCTTTGCAATATTTTTAATATTGGTAATTTTACTCTCTTACTTCAATCAGGTGATACAGGATCTATACAATCAAAATTCTACATACCAAATCAATATCCATGACCTTAATCTAATATTATTTAATAAACTAACAAAGGTTATTGAAGAATAAAAAAAGGAGTTCAGCACTTAAAGGACTCTCAAAAATCTAGATATTGGCATATTTAAACCCTCTAACAGCTGGACATTTGAAGTTCAGACAAGTCATTTGTTGATGTTAATACATTTACTGTTCTTTATTAAAGAGCTCTTGACTATCATCTGGCCTTTTTCTTAATAAAAGAGTGAAATCATTTTGCTCTCTGGTATGACCACAAATACCTTACCTGGAACACTTCTTTTACAGCAGGGGAGTGAGAAAAGATTTCTACTCTCATCCCTTTATGGGTAATTTCTAGGAGGCACAGGATGTTTTCTTCTTTCAAAATAAAGAAACAAGCATCCCATTTCTTTTTGTGGTGAGTGTGACTGACTTCATGCATAATATGCAATGGCATATTTTTGTTCCCACAAACTTCTGGTCTTGAGAAAACACAAGGTTTCCTACCAAGCGAAGTTATTTCCTGCTTCTATTATTAGACTGTATTAAAGCATCTACTTTTTTAAAATTTAAAAAAATCACTTGAGAAATCTTAGTAAGGCTGTCTATTTTGAATGATCAGTAAGGAAAACAAAGGGTACTATTTTCACCTTCTTATGCAAATGGGTCATGATCATGACTTGCTCACGGTTAGACAAGGCAAATGATAGATTTAACACATTTGATGTTCAGTTGCTGCACATCACATTACCTCACAGAGTAGTCTGGCAGAATATGTGCTACAGAAGCACTCCAATGTGGCAGTGTTGCCCGTGTGAAGGAAATGTTAAATTTAGCTTTTTTTTAAAAAAAAGCTACTTATGTCGCTCTGCAGATATAGAAAGATGTGAAGACAGTAGAAAAAATGCTCAGAAAGTAACATCTGTTTAGGAAGCTTCCCTAAATACAAAGTACTGTTGTGTCATTTATTAATGGCTTCAGAAAGCAAGATTTCCAGAGGATTTATAACACTGCTCAAAAATTCTCTGCTTTCTCTGTGTCCTTATTGTCTTTATATAAAGGTCTTATTTTGGGCTCCTTTCTCTCTTCTGTTTCAAGTGCAGGAATAAAGTAGCTGAGACAAGGTTATAATATCTGAAGCAAAGGGACATTTATTATTAAAAAAAAAAAATAATTTGGATGACAAAAACATTTTCCTGTAAAATTTCAGGAGGAGTGTAAACCTGGTCACAACATGAACTGGAAATTTACTCTTAACCCTTAAGCATTAGCGTTAGAGCTGAAGAATTCAGTATGTCAACTCTACATCTTACCCCAAATATAGTATGTGATTAAGCACAATGGCAAAGCATCTGTTCATGCAGCAATGCAGAGGAAAGCCCACCACCTCATGAATTACTGGAACATGAACAGATTTCAAAGTCTTAGTTAAGAACAGATTTACCTTAATCTGATTGTTTCAGTTCACTAAGTCCTTGGCTAACTGGGACTTGAGACACTGTGAATGAAGACGAGTTACATGTACCGAGAATTACTGATTCCAGATGCTGTATTTCTTGCCATCGTATATTAGAAATGAAATACCGCTTCACAGCCTTAAATCAAGATGCATTTTTCAGAGTGTTAAAAAAAATCAACATTTCTTATTTTGAAAAGCACACTTGGGCTTCTACTGTTGTTAAGGATTTCCTGAGCCAATAGTGTAAGCTAGGAGGTGAATGTTGCTATTGTTTTCAATGGGAAAGTTAAAAACTGATTAAATATTTACCATAGCATTGTTTCTCAAAGACCACCATTATTTAACTTCATCTTGCAACATTATTTGTGCCATTTATAAGTTTCTGTACTTTTACAGTCAATACTATCTATGTGCTGTAAACTTTTAGTATTTTCGTCTTTGAGGAAGTTAGTGCTCTCTGCATGCAGAAAATATTGGGAAAGGCCAGTTTTGGAAGTGAAAGGAAAAACATGAGGTACTGTACGTCACAGCAAGAGATGCTTCTGTCTTTCATTGCACAGTACTTACATCCACCCACCCTACATTAGTTAACAATAGAATTTTTACAAGTTACTCCTGCATTCCTGTAAACAACAAAATATTTTGAAATTTATCATTTATTTTTTCTGTGGTATTGCTGAAAAATTTTTGATTGCCTGACATATGCAATTTTTCAGCAGCTTTGAGTGTATGATTTTCTCATAAACAAAGTTTTCACAGTGATAGTTGATGATTAGGGACTCTCTTGAGCCCCTAAAAATTTCTGTTGCAATTTTCAAAATAATCCAGCAGTTTCTTAAGAATCCTGTAGTAAAACTTTTAAGAACAAAAGACAATAGCACAATATACCACTTGTCATAATGTAATTTGTAATTGAACTTATATTCTTTGCATTACTGAAGAGTCAAACAAGGATTGCTAGGTTTTTCATCTTCAGCTCTGAGCTCCTCAAACTCATTGGCTTGAAATTTAAATCTGAGTTTGAGCTTCCTGTTAATCTCAGCATTCTGATTGCATACAGCTCCATCAGCTGCAATTTTATGATGAAGATGTTTAACTAGCCTTTGATTGGGTTTTTTTGTCAGTTTAAAAATCATACATATACAAATTTGGTACAATTAACAGGATTGATTAGATGTTGCTAGTATTTTAGAATGTTAATTCCTGCATTTCCTAACAGGGGAAAAATTGTCAGGGTGGGCTTAATGGTGGTGCACATCTGGAAACAGGGAAATAGTCAAAGTAACTGCTCGCTAAATACTATATTTGGCTTCAGTCAACTTAATTCATTGTGGTTTTTCTGAGTTTTCCAGGGAAGCCTTGCATGGGTGTGCAGAAGCTGAAGGTTTTGCAGGTTCTGTAGGTTCTGAAGAACTCAAAGATTAGTGCAAACTCCACTTGTGTCTCTTGGTTGATACTGAATCAAAACCTGCTGGTAAACTGTCTGATGATACCTGATGCAAAAAGCAGATCTTGAGAGTCAGCCTGTGCTTCAACAGTCTCTGATCCTGAACATGCCGAGAATGGTGATGTTAATCCTCAAAGAATTAACCCTGTATTAACAACAAAGTGTGTAGCTCTTCATGCATAAATTTCTGCTTAAGCACAGCTGTTTTTGTCTTTCCCTTTCTTCACATAAGTGTAGGCCTTGTAACCAGAAGGAAAGCATAAATAAATTACTGAAAATAACTGTGTGATTATAGCATGCACATCTTATTTAGCTTCTGTCCTGAAATAATGAATTCCCTCTGCCATCCCCAGCCTTCCAAGGTTTTCAGGTAAAAAGCTAAATTTGAGGCCAGTACATGAACTTGCTTACTCACACAGACCTCAGCAAATGAGTCTTTAGGCACCTGATAAGAAACATTGAATGTTGGCTTGTGTTTCAAATCTGGTTGTCCTTCTTGACATCCCTATCAGCTTGGGATCAACTGTCTGAAATTGTTACCTGAAAATAGGTGCTTAAAGATATTGTTTTCAGGACTCAGCAAAAACTCTTCAATAAAAGACAGTCATAAATGATAGTTTAAATCTTTAATCTTTTAAAATCTAGTTTTTTTATTTTTTGCTCCTTGTGTTTCCAGTGAGTACCACTTCTACCAGTTATATACCATTTAATGCTGTTAGGCAGAGGAAATACTTTCTGCAAGTAGACTATGAAAAGGAAACATTAAAGATATTTTATTCAGTCTAGGGATTAGACTGTGAAAAGTTTTAGACTCTTTAGGAGCCTAAAGTTTTCATGCTACAAATTTTGAGATCTCCAGTGTAATAGAGTAAATTCTAGTTCCTAAAATATAACTGTTAATCTGACTAAATGGTTTTGTTTGTCTAGACACATGACTGGGATAGGAAAGACATCTCTGCAGATCCTGTTTAATGCGCTACTCAAGCATTTAAACTAAATTTCTTCAAAGCATTGAATGTAGGATACCCATCCCTATCATTATGTTGTTACAGTCATGTTCTGTTTTATCCAAACTGGAAGACTTACTGTTCGTGAGGATCAGACTATAACATTTTCTATGCAAGGCCTCTATTTGCCAATTTCACAGCAGTGGCTTCAAAATGGGCACATGGAAAGCCTCAGAGCCTTATGTGTGGTTGTTTAACTGACCAGAGCTCAGGAAAAGTTCAACAGAGGCATGAGGTAAGTGTGGCTTTGGGGAAAATCAGTAAAAATAATTATGACTTTCCCATAACAATTAAAGCATTTAATTTAATTTTAAAGCATTTAATTTTAAGAAATGCTGAAGCAGTCATCAGCCCTGTTTGAGATCTTTTTGTGGCAGGAGTCAAAAGTTAAGGTTAAACTTTTCAAATAATGCACAATCGGGTGATTCCTTGTAAGGAAGATTGAGTCTCCTATTTAAAAGATTTCTGTTACAACAGAAACAGTATTACTATGCTTCCAGTCAAATTAGCCAACAAGAAATAATTAACATCAGAATGCTTCCACTCTCTGACAACAATTCTTGAAATAATTTTTTCAATAACAGGGGAAGAGAATAATTCAAATTTTCACAGTAAGCAATACTAAATTACAGGAATGGAATGGAGTTTCTCAAATCAAACACCTATAACTTTTTCTTAAAATAGGTAATTCCAAAGAGATTGCCTCTTCTACCTAAGTGTGTTAACACTTAGTGAAAATAACCAGAATGAAATTTAAGATGCTCAAGTATTTGCGATATGACTTTAATTTGCATTCTAAGACCTTATAATCTCAAATATTGGAGGGAGTATAAATATGTGTGTATATGTATATTATAGATACCTATATCTTTATCTATATATACTAAAGGACTCAAGAACTGCAATTGGTCTTCTACAAATCTCATCCAGATAGATCTCTAAGTGTGGTAAATCACACTTTTAACTATCCTGTAAGCTTATCACTTATTGTAGTTTGATGATATCCTTACTTCATCTCAGTATGGGGGTTCGGGCCTTCAGGCTAGCTCTGGCCCACCCATACGACCTCGGTCTGGCTTCTCTGCTGCTTGGCAAATCTCACCAGACCCGTGGGTTTCCCGGCTGGCACTCTGCGGCAGATTTGCAGTGACGGCTGCGGCGAAGTAAAGGAGAGTCTCTGCTCTGAGGGGGGTGAAAGCTGATTTATTGATGGGGCACCCGACGGCGCCTCTCCCTCCGATGTCTTTCCCCAGGGCAGAGCAGAGAACAAAGGACGTACATCAGGTCTTAAGGGGGGAAGATTGGGGCTGGGTCCCAAGTGTCCTCCAACCGATTCCTCAGGGGTTATCTTAACATTTAAATCTTGGGTCACTTCAGCCAATCTCCTCGAGGTGTGGGGGGATTCTCTGATTCAGGGCCTATCATTTTTGGCCACCTCAGGTAACTTTCTGGGCTGGGGGAGGGCCGTCTGCTCAGGGGAGGTGGGCTAGGAAAGGTTACAACCACGTACAAAATTACAGGGGTACAAGGAACAAACCATCAAAACAAAGTTAAATACAAAGCACACCACTACATCTCAGTAAAAGTTTAACTTGTAGGAAGTGGCTGAGGGCTTTTGTCATTTTCAGCTGATAATTTGTGATTCTATTGCAAATGTCAAAACAGATTTTAGACACATGTAATTTAAAGCTTGTGACCCTTATGCTGAAGAGTTTCTGCTGCAGTAAACCATCTCTAGGCAAGTCCAGAATAGCACAATCTACAGCAACAGGTTCCAATTTTGAGTAGTACACTTTATTATATAAATAACACCACTCCTTTATTTTGCTCTTAACACCATTCCTTTCTCTACAATTAAAAAAAAATCATTTGAGAGGTTTTTTTCTCAAAATTACACCTTACTTCATGACTAGCTCAACTGCTCTTTCTTCAACCGGTGATTTTATCAATACAGGTTGATTTCCACTTTAGCAGTGAGTTTCCTTTTTGTCTGTAACTGGGTTACAGATATAGTAGTAGTCTTGGAGTTCAAAAAAAAATTTATAGACTCTTTTTTTGAAAAAAAACACATTCAAAAATGAAAAAGAGTACTCCAAGAGACATACCTATCATAGGGGAGGATGTTTCTGAACATGCTTAATGGTGTTATTCAAAGGAAGGAGTGGAGTAGGAAGGTGCAATTAGGTTAGCTGCTGGATTCTGCAACTCTGAAACTGGGCTCATTTGAGTTATAAGATGCATACAGATACTAAAGATGTAAAAGCAGGAGGGAAACAAAAAAGAGAGCCAACCGAGTCAGGGGGTGATTCCTCATACAATATAAATCGCAAAGTCCCTATTTTGTTCCATTTGGAATGTTTATTCAAGGAATGGCATAGTCCAAGTTTCTGCAACAATCCATTTTATGGTGAGCTTGGTCTTTTACTGGTGGGGAAAGGGGGGCAGAAAGAAATAAATCTACCGTTACACCTCTTCATCTGTACCTCAACAAATAACCTTCTAAAGAGAAGACAACTCTGAAGTAGGTTGATGGAGGAGGATTCCCGTCCCTGAACCTGAAGTATATGCAGCCCACCCGAGTGTAATGCGTGTTCACTGGATTTCTGATTTTAGCAGCTGATTTAGATGTTTTTTATCTATCCACATTTTGGCAGTCTAGCTTTGACTCTAACCAAGTCTGCAAGGTTGTTTTTCAGATAAGATTATATACATTCCTTGGGGGTTATTAATATTTTACTTTAGTACCTATTTGAGTTAGCTAAATTAGCTGCCTGTTCTCCTAGTGTTAATGGAGAGAGTGGTGCTTAAGGTGATTTTCAAAATATCAGTCTAACTTAGACTCTATGAATAGCCTCCTGAGGTGCTTTATCATATATCCATTGATACAGGCTGAACTTGAAACACTGGTGTAAAAATCTCTCATCATTAATTCCTACAGTAGCATTGTCAACATTTTCTTAAGAAATTAAATTTACAACATGCTTCTGTTTCTATATGCACATATTAAAATGCTTATGGCTGTCAGTGGCACAAAATTCAGTAGTTTATTCTAACATCCACTTCTCCATACTTTAAAAAACCTTGAAATTGTTATTTCATTAAATTCATTATTTGATGCAATAAAATACAGTCATTTGTGAGACCCAGGCTCATGCTAAGGGTCTGTTTTTGTGGTTCAAAAGAGACACACCAGTATGGAAAACTTTGAATTCTGACCCTTGAAGAGTTAACCTAAACTTAGATGTTGTATTAGCTTACAATGTATTTTATGCAAATTTATTTTTTTGAAAACTTATTGATTATAAATTTGCCCAAGCCTACTTTCCAATCATGATGAATATATTCTAATTAGGAAAACTGACTTGTATCCCAAGTGACATAAATTAAAAACTTAAGGATAAATGCACACCTAATTGACTGGTGGCATGCTGAGGATATTTGGTTTGCAGATGAAAGGATTCGTGGATATTATTCAGCAAAAAGCTATATATGGAAAATGTCTTATTTTTGTGGATTGTATTTTGCCCTTCAAAAACGTAATTTTTAAAAATATTATTAGTAGCTGAGTCAATTAAAGTGATTAAAGTAACTAGAGTGTAGCTGCTGTTTTCTTATATGCTGTTTGTTATGAAATTACCTCTGACATATACCACATAATATTTCCTGTTGATTTATGTAATTTCATAGACATAGTTTCATCAGAGCTTTGTGAGCCTGGAGATAGCAATATTTGCTTAATATTTGACAAGCACAATTCAAAACCCTCTAGGCTCACCAGGCCTGTTTCCATAATCCTTAATTAGGAAAAGTAAGTCTTGAGAGTTTTGAAATACCACGCTGAAATTGAGCTTAAGGGCCGGCAACAGTAACCACAAAAACTCCTTGTGTAAACCCACAAACAATAAAAAAACACATGCACCCTCTGTGCACCACCCATTCCCAATATTTGGTGATAGTCTAGAAAATGTGCAGCAACAGCACAATTAGACTTCTAAAGCTAATTTGATACAGTAAAAGTAGAAAACTCTGGGTTTATTTTATTTTCAAAAACATAAGAATAAACTCTCATTTTTTTTTTTAATATTTCTGAAGAAAAATAGTGGTTTGCTATTTCCTCTCAAGTAATAGTTTATGTTATTTTTTTCCTTAATTATCTGATGGGAGTTGATTAATATACAAAGGCACTTGTGGTTTTTCAGATTACTCAGTAGGAGTAGGGTTACGACCAGTAATTCATCATTTTCCTCTTTATCCATTTCAGCTGCCTTTCTGAATTCTGCGCATTACTGGAGGGTCATACAGGTGGCTTCAAATCATAGTAATAAGTTACATTATAATAAACATATTTCCATACACCTTCATGCTTTTCTATATTTTTGTCTTCTCCAAAATTTTGGAAGGTCTTTCTGCTCATTGTGCCACTCATTTTCAGGGCAGCTTTCTTAGTAGCCATGGACTTAATAATTTAAAAGAAAAAAATTGAGACTGGTTGAATGGAACACAGGCAGAGCATGAAACAGTTTACACTGTTTTTTGTGCTGTTTTGCATTTTCTGTTGATTTAGATTTATCTCAGAACAGTGATGGCATATGTTGAATAAGTGGGAGAGAAGCTTGGGAAGATATATGTTTATTAAAAAGTGCTTTCTTCAAGGCACAGATAATTCAATTTGTTTTGAGAAAGGCAAGAAATATTGTTTATCTTCTGAACCTCAGCTGGACAAATATGTACTAGGCAGTGTGTGCTAAAAAAGTGTCAAAGTAGACATTTGAACAGCGAGTTGCGTGGTGGGAAAGCTGCTAGCAAAGCTTAATTTTGGAGGATTCAAGGTTGCTTTTGGAAGCACTCCCCAGAAGATTATTATTTAATGTACTGCAGTAAATGTTATGTAAAATGATAAAGCTGCTGTCCTAAGCACCCCACAAAACATAAAGCCAAACTATTAAGGCAAGAATTCAAAGAGTTCATATTACATTTAGGTGCATTAGGATGACAACTTGTTAATAGCATTTTGAAAATATTTTAAAAATCACTTTTGGTGAGACTTCCTTTAAATTTTTTTTGTAATATTCTGCTTGCCATGATTTTATACCCTGTTTTCTTTTATTAACCTACACAGACTAGCTACTTTAAGGTAGATTTGCTATACTAGGCATAGTGTCATGTAATTTTTAAGTGTGTTTTGAAGTCGCACTGAAATTTCTCAGCAGCTGGAACATTTTTAGATGTAGAAATGTATCTTTATGTCTATGAAGAGAAATGATGATAAAAGTAGGTAAGACACGCAAAACTCTGCTGTTATGTGCAGAAATGCAGATGAGAAAGTTGGTTTAATTTTTTTTTCTACTCGATCTAAGTTAAGAATATTACTCATAACACCACATAATTTAATTAGTATATTGAAATCTTGGTATTAATTCCAAAGTATGAGTGAAAGGCTTAGTGCTAAAAGGCAGCTAAAACTTAATTTCTCCTAAGTGGGATTTGAAGGAAAGAACTATTAGCTTATACCTATGGGGAAATAAAATATTTGTTCAAAGTATGAGAATGAAAGATGAAGTCTGGTACACAGAGGATGTTTACCAGTTGCTTTTTGTTTGTTAGTTTGTTTTCTCACTTTTTGCTGTTCTGTTGGCTTGGGTTTTTTTATTTATTTGTAATTGCCATTAGGAAAACCTCTAGCCACTTCTCCATAAACATCTTTGTTTTTTGCTGAAGTGATTTAACAAATCTGAGACTCGTAAGCAGCTGAGAGATTGGATGATATAAAAGAAATACTAAGATTAAGTGCCAACAGTCTCTTTGCTACAGTTCTCTAAAACTTGGTTTTGATACACTTCCTCTCTGAGGAAGTTATTGAGTGTAACATTCTACCAAGAAATTGTAACTTTATCAGTGCAAATAAATGTGATTTTCTTTTCTGCAGGATGTGGATTTTTGATTAATACTTCTTACATCTGTGATTCCAAAATCTTTTCCAGACATTAAAGAAACATCTCCCTCCAGACAGGTTTGATGTTCACTGCAAGACATTACAATACTTAAAGATTTTTTAAAATTAAAATTAAAAATCACATCTCTTCTGCATCTATGACATACTACATTTTTGTGTGCTGACTATATAATGCAACCTAAATAAAATAGATTAATATCCCCAGCTGGTTAATATGTGAGCCTTCTCTCACTGGTGTCACTTATTAACACTGCTTAGCTTAGCTAAACAAATGGTAGCATGTGTATAGTTAGTGAGCTTGCCTTCTTACATCTATAATACAAATTTATAATGGAAGCAATATCATATAGTATTTAAATCCAACATTAAGTGTTTGCCCTAGTAGAAGGTCTTTCTTTTATTTAAGTGCCATTACTTTTATGTAGTCCATTTTCATTGCATTTAGTCCCATTTTAGTAATAATGTTTGCATGATTTACCAGGAAAATGCAATCTTTGCCCTGAATGGCACAGTGCAAGAAAAAATGGAAGCTGTTAAGAGCCTGAATGGCAAAAAAGTATTATTGACCTACGCTGGCAGCCATGTGTTTCAATTATTTTCAAGAATCCATTTGTCAAATAAGTGAAGCAATGTGGGACGTCAAGTTCAAGCTGGGGTTAGTGCCTTTCTACAGCTGATATGATGTATCTTCTGTAGCCATTTAATTGAATTACCCAATTTATTTTTCAAGCAACAATGCTCTACCAAGAGCCATGACATTAAACAATTAAATACTAGTTTAAAAGTCTGCATTTTGTGTAGTTCATCATTTCTCTGCAGCAGACAGTTGGCCTAGGGCTGTGCTGCATTCTGATACAGTAAAAGCTTAGTGTCTCAGAGAACACCCATCCTGTCCCAAGTAGCAAAATTTTGAGAGCAGTACACATGGAGAATGTGCATGTCCTTTGCCTGGCCAGTACTGTAAAAGGTGTATTCTTAATTTCTGAGGAAAAGAGAAAGAGTTATTGTTGATTTGTATGCTTCAAGAACTTCTGGACAAAACTGAAAGGAATTATGAGCAAAATATTAAGGGAAAGGCTGAGCAAAACTTCTTTACATTTTTGTAGCAGTAAGAATTATACCATCTTTGTCCCCTTCGTCAAATAATTTGAGATTTGTGCTTTCCTTTTTTTTTTTTTAATTTTTTTTTACCTGTAGTGCAGTCAGAGAAGTATTTGTTTTGTTGGGTACTCATATAGTGAACTAGTCTGCATCCATACTCTTCTGCAAATATTTAAGATGCTTTCATTAATTTTAATAAAAAATATGTTGAAGAGCCAGGAAGTCTCTCTATTTCTTCATGTTTTCCAGGTGTTACTGGAAATTAACAAATATATATATTTTTTTTAAATCTTGGATGTTTTCTTTTATTGTATACATATAGATATGTATTTTTATATGAGAAGAATAATTACTGAAACAGAGAGAACAGTAATGACTCATTTTTTTTTCAATTAACATTCAACAATTAAATTTTAATATGGTCAGGGAATTGTTCAGAGACTTTTGTAGGGGATACTGCACCTTTAATTATCTGCCCTCTGGTGCCAAGCCTTTTCTTTGAGTGCTTCCATAAAAGCTTATTGCAGCTAGTTATTGAGCAAATTAGTACTTGAGTTTTGGTGAAAAATGTCTTTATTAGTCCTAAAACCAGAGTCACTGTGCATTCCCAGAAGGCGTGATTTTGTTTGATGAATAAATCTAGTAATTATCTTGCTGTTAGGGCTGTACTGCAAATGTCATAAGCAGATAAACAGAAGGAGTAAGCCTTCCGTAAATTCTCTAATTATCTATGTTGGATTACTTATTGCCTGCAGATGATTTATGAGCATATTGATATATCCTTAAGTATTTTCATTTGAGTTCATGGATGCAAATAATTAAGGCTGTAGTAATTTGCAAAAGAATGTGGCAGGTCAGGGTCATCTCATTATAAAACTTGTGCTCATGTTCATGCTATGGGAGAAGATATAGGTATTAGCACTTTGACTAAGCTTCCTCCTTTGACATCTTTAGCATTCCCTTTCAGGGTTTATTTTTTATAATTCCCAATTTAACATACATGTGGTTTAGATCTCATTTTACTTAGATACCATCATGTCAAAATAGAGATGATTGTCAGATTGATTTCCAAAACCCAAAATGTATATGAAACTAGAGAGCCACACTGGAAAGTGTTTAGATAATAGTATTGAAGATGGTGATTTTCTTCAACTTACTATTGTTTAAATGTTGAGTTCATGCTTTTGCATCATGTCATATTAAATCCTGTTATATCTCTTGGTGTAGTCAGTGTGGCTGAAATAAAGATTTCACCTTTCCTTCTCAGAGAAGCACAAAGAATATATAGAGTCCTTTATGTAGAAGCATATAGGTATACAAATTTTTGTATAACAAAGCCTCTGTGTGTGTAGCAGGAGGAAGATCATTTCCTCCATTTCAACTGTTAAGGGAAGTTTCTGCTGAACACTGAAGATATGGAGAATTGCTAAAAACAGCTGAGTTAAACTACTGGAAAAGCTTCTGCTATGCAATATGTATCATTACCTTATTTCTAGATGCATCTGAATTTTGTGTGTTGATATTTGCATGTTTTTCTCTTGTCACATGCCTATTCATCTATCTGCCTAATAATAGATAGGACTTTGACCTTATGCGTCACAGATTTTTGTGGGTGATATTTTCAGTTTTACTTAAAAATTGATGCAGTGGAACCAGCATGATTTGTGGGCTAAGGAATAAAAATAAGGTAACTATGGCAAAAATGGGTATTTAGAACTGTTGCAATCACTTTTGCTCAAGGCTGATTCAGAGTGCTCTTCATTTCTTGTAATAACTATTTTAGTTTAATTTTGCTTTAGGAAGCATGTTTGAACAGACTTTAACATGGGGAGAGGAGAACTGACATTTAAAAGTTTCTGTTGATATATTGAATATTTAGTCTTCCAGATGTACTCCCATAATAATAACTTACTTAAGCAGAACTCATTTTCAGAAAGCATAGTAATTGCATGAAGCTGTATCATACTCAAAAGATACAATAGCAAGTTTAGCTGAAATTTTCAAGTTTTTAAAACCAATATTTTGGAATATTCTCCAGGAATTATGATAGTGGTTATGAAGTTGTTTGATGTGTTGCCCCATGAGTTTGGTTGTATAAATAAGACTAAAAGAATAGTACTAGTTCTTTTCATACAACTGTGTTGCATGGTTATCTGATTTTTAATTTGTTTGAGAGTTACAGAACTGGGACAATATTGATCTACAAGACACACATAAAATGGGAGTAAATGAGATAAATAATATGACTTTGAGATTATCATTACTGTAGTCTAGGAAACCTGACCTTTCTGATAATTTCTTCTGGGCATAATAAACTCAGATGTCACTTTAAGTATTGTTGCATAAAAATATATAGATTGGACAGAACTGTACTCTTTCTTTCCCAATACCTGCTTGCCATGGATCTGTTATCTCTATGGACAGGAGTTGTGTAATTATAATATTCTCCTTTAACTGAGTTTTCTCCTCATTCTGACTGACCTTACTACACCCTATTATTTTTTTTTTCTTTTTTAGAAATATTAACTGCTTCTCTCCGGAGTCAAAATGTGTTTGCAAAAAAAAAAAGATGCTTCATTGAAAAGACCAGAGGAATCAATGATTTTCAGAAATTTAACAGTTTGGGATTAACTACTGAAAATCTGTCTAGCCACTTCTAGTCTTCATGCCATCAGATATTGGGTCAGAACTTTTCATAACTCGTATTGCAGATAATCTGTCCATATAGACAAATTTTTCTTCCTTGGGAACATCTGACATAAATTGTTGTTATTGTTATTTTTAACTTAGAATATCAAGGTGATTTTTAGATTTTTTTTTTCTTCTCCTCTTGTAGTAGCATTAGTAATTTGGCAGCCAAAAATAGCTAGAACATGTGAAAAAATTAGCGTACAGTGCTTTTAGTACTTTGGCAGAATTTTATTTGAACAATCGGTCAGATATTTTAAGCAATTTGTTGTATCTCCCATTGTGTTCTTATTCTGTGCTCCAATTTAATAGTGTTTACTTTTACCTATGTTCATACAAACCTTTTGGGATACATGTTTGTGAATATGCTCGTAAGCAGAAACCAAATTTCCATCCATGTTCTATCAGAGCTTTTTTGGGTCAATTAATAAAAACAGCAATATGTGACATCTGACTAATTAATGTATTTATGGAAAATCAAATATGAAAGCTTAATATGTACTACAATTATCAATAAGAGATTGTGATAATTTTGAGACACCTATTCAAACAAATAAAATGTTCAAATATAGCATGAACTCATGAGGGGTGAATGTGATCATAATACCAGTCAGGATCAGTTGATTGAAATAATAACTGGATACTATTTTACCTGTTGTAGTGTGCATGTAGTGAGTCCTTCATAGCACCTTGAGAGTATTCATGACCACCCCATTTGCTGTCAACAACTTAAACTAATGCCTGGTTCACAATGAAGAAATGTGCAGTAAGAATAAAATCCTCTTCCTAATGAGTGCCTTACTAGTGGATGAAGGGGGAATGGAGTCTACAACAACCAGAGGTTTTTATTATTTCTGGTGTTTTATATAACAGTTAAAGTCTGAGGGCCATGAAGCCAAAAGGAATGTGCTGCAATGTGGAATTGTTAATTGGCCTCTATCACTGTCTTTTATCAGACATGATATGAAAGCTAGCCTAGATGACTGGCTTTTTGCTTTTATGAGAATTAATAAAACTGGGCTGTTCTTACTAAAATTAGTTTCATAAAGGTCAGATAGATATTCTAAAATGTCTCTCCTGGTTTGATCAGACGGTGCTGACAATTTGCTTGTAAGAAAACTATCAATATCCAGGTTCTGTATTTTTAAATCACTTAATAATAAATAAATTAATTAATTAGATATTACATATATTCACAGGAAAATCCTGAAAAACAAAAATAATAGTAGTAAATATTTAATTATAATATTGGTAGCATTTATTGTTCTGTACCATTCAGAATTGTTTCATTCAAAACCTGTGCATCAAATATGGGAGTGGGAATTATGCATTAATAGGTTAATTTATGTGAGGAGTTTCTTAAATTATTTTATTTCATTTGTTCAGTTTTGAAATTATGTAATAAATTCTTAACAATTTCTTTTTATATTGGTAAAAAATACTTTAACGCATAGGAGTTTATATGTATTTATATATACATATTAGTGTATTTGATTTTAAAATCAATGAGTATCATTGAGTCCACTTTACTTCAGGACTAATTATATACTGACTGTGTATTTGCAGTTAATAAGCTTAGATACTAGGGGAAAAATCAGTAAAAAAGATTACACCACAGATAATTAATAAAAATCAATTAGTTTGTTAATGAGTACTCTGCCATTACCCAAGGTAGCAGAAACCAGCTGGGGGAAAAAAGCAACATCCCCGAATAGGACATTTTAGATGCCTTAGATCTGCTGAGAATTTCAAAGGAAATGACTATAAGAGGCAGCACTACTTGGGTTAAAACTGGCTAAATTTCCTCTTGAGATTGCAGGTCCTCTAGCTAATAAATCTACTAAAAAAGTGATTCACCTTTAGTGTGTGCTATAAACCATCTTCTGATGCCTTAAGTACATTGCTCAGTGCCCTGTATTAAAAACAAACCTCATAGTTGTAAATGTCAATGACTAGGATTGTTAGAGCTCTTGCATCTCCTCACTTTAGTGTAAAAGCTGAAAACACCCATTACCTCTTAGATGACTTTAGGATAACATTTTGCATCCAGATATATAAATGACATAAAATCAAACATGATCTGGCAGCGAAATGCAAAATGCCTCCAAAACGTCCTTGGAATAAAATGGAAAAGTTCAATGGCAATGCTTATCCATTTGTAAGTATACTTCTGTAACAAAATCTATAACATGTTTTCTATCAACTTTCTTTTACTTTGTCTCCATTGCTAGGCCATAGTAAATTTAATCAAACTCAATACAGAACTCAAAATAAAATTATAATGCATACACACACTCTCAGCCACATTATTTATTTAATTTTTTTTTTTTAATTTTCCTTTTTTCTTTGAGTGGATATCTCTAGGAAGGAATAGGTATTTCTACAGCAAGAGATAAGAAAGTGCTTGGATCTGGAATAATTGTATATAATCCAAATATTGTTTTTATTGTCAGGAAGCAATTGAAAATAACTATGTGTGCAAGGTTAAAGTATGGACCTTACCAGAAGTCAAACTCTTTGTACTGATCAAGAGAAATGTACACCAGAACAAGAGAATTCCTCATTTTTAAAATAGATGTAAACTATTGCTTTAAAAATATTTTCTCTGTGAGAGAACTTCTATTGTTGTGTACAGTACAGACATAAGCCAGATAAGTATAGTATTTTTATATTACTATATTACTACAGCAACTATAATGTTTCTTATTTAAAGTACTTTCAAACATACAGCTGTAATCCTGTCTTGGTAAACTTGGCATGAAGTTCACTGTTAACAAGATGCACGGCAGGTAATCTGAATGACTTGAAGTCCTAAGAAATTACTCATAAAACTTAAATTTGTTTCCAAAACATTGTGATTTTAAAGTTGGAGAAACAAATATCACTTGCTTCTGAACCATTGGAAAGACATTGTAATGTTTAAACTTCTAAGCTGGTAGTCAAGAATAATTCCTTATACTGCTGACTGGTTTTCATTATTTCTGTGTATGTTGGTTTTTCTTTATTGGTATCACAATATTTTACACTTTTATTTGAAAATCTACTTTTATTATATAAACTACTTTATCTAATTAAATAGTACTTAAGAGAAATCTTTATCTTTTATTCTTTTTCTTGACTGTGTTATTTCAACTCTGATGAGTTATTAAACACTAGGATTGATTATGTTGTTTTATATGTTCATGAGTTATCTAAATGACCTTTTAAAAATCACTGTCTATTTTAATACATAAGGCTAACAGATAAAATACCAGTGCCATAACTTCCTCATTAAACTGCTTACCATCACAAGCATTTGCTCATTAAGCTGTGTACTATGGCATCTAAATGCTGTCAGAATGTAATCCTTGCATCAAGTAAGGGGCTCAGACAAGGTGCACGCATTTTGATAAAACAGAGCAGAAAAGCTCCATATTTACATCATTATCTCAGTTTCCATATAAAGTACCTCAATCTTGAAGAACTTGTGCTAAGCTTATTGCTTTTCACAAAAAACACTACTGTGGAAGCAGCAGAGAGTTGTGAATGATGGTAACTTGGAAATACACTGTACCTTTAACATTTTTTAGTGGCAGAGTTAAATTTTACATTTTTAACCTCCAGTTACCTAGCAAGCAATGGACTACAATGTAATTCTTGGCACTCATTAAACCTTGATTGCCTTTTCCATCAACCAGAAGAAGCAGGTCCTTGGCATTTATTAGATATTGATAACTACCTGAGGCCAGTCAGGTACAGCACCTTGTGTTATTATATGTTACCTGTTGAAGTTTCAACGCATATCAATCTAAAAGGTGTCCAACAGCAGAACATATAAGCATGTTTGAAAAATGAGACTGTTATTTGGCTAATTATATATGGCTTTTCAGATTTAGGCAGACTTCTGGTCTGTGAATGTTCCTCATATTTTTGTGGTATTTGCATACATCATATTATAATGCATCATATAAGGTAATAGCACTCTTATATGGATAATATTATTCTTACTGCATGTATTTCATGCTTGATATTTTATATTAACATCATAGGAAACCACTCCTCCTAACACTATGGATATTTGAAATGAAGGGGTTTCAGAAAATAGCATGTTACCAACACTGCTCTATACATTCTGTCACTCTGGCTATGGAATAAAGATTCATGATATGTCCTAATTGTACATTATTCTTCATGTGTAAAACTGAGCATGTTACAAAACTATTTTAAAAAATCACGGCAATTTGTCAGTCAGAAGAGTTTGATAAAATGAATACTTTGATTTAACTGAAAAAAGTAATTGAAACCCTTTTGTAGCTATGATAATCTCTGGAGGAAAAAGGGGCAAATTTTTTAGAAAGAAGTAATATACTTAACTCTCTGTCTTATTTAGGCAACTGACAAACTGCAAAAATTAATAACTTGGAATGTTAGTTCTGTTAGACCTCCACCCTTTACAGTATCATTCTGCCCAACAAGCATTGTCTCTTATTACAAACCTTCAAAAAATTGAGTACCTTATGCATTGAGCATCATTTCCTGTTTGTGGTCAACATTTGAAAAGATGTGACTGCATTTCCTGATGACTCTTTCAGTGCTTATGTTTAGCATGAAGTCTAGTTTTCTTAGTAGTTTTCTGTTTCTCACTCCACATTAAGAACTTTTCAGATATGGGTATTCCTTGGACTACCCATTCTTCTGGAGAAATGTGTATCTAACTTTAAAAATGTTCTTAAACCTTGCTGAATTGAAGCCTGATGGCTAGTACAGATTTTCTCTGCTTCCCATGCCCCTACTCTCCCTTTCCCCTGCAAAAGAAAGGCAACAGGTAAACTGATAGTCTTTTGTACAAGTCGTACCTAATGCAATCACATTCAGTTCAAAGTATATCTTGAATAAATGCTTCATCTTATTCTACTTTGGTAGATGATGATGATCACTATGTTTTTGCTGGGTTTGGAGTTGTGAGGGTTTTTTTAATTCAGGAATCGTGTTGCTCCTACCATGCATTATTGACAGAAATCACTTTTCTGTGTGCAAGCAATATGTTACAGTCAGAAGGTCACTTTGAAGTAGGCTGCTTTAGAGCTGCAGAACAGGGACTTGTGGGGATTTCAAGGGGAGAAGCCATGAGCTGTTAGCTGCCTCTAGTGAAGCCCTTTTCATGCTCCTAAAATCATGAGCCAGAAGATACAGTTAGGGTGATAAAAGGGGTGTCACCTTTATAAGGATCCTTAGGTGCACAATTCGCCAGACGGAAAGCACTGAAGATGCACAGACAGCATAATGCATATACAATTTTTATAGATTTTGCAAATTAGCATATCTGACAAGAATCCCCAGTTGGAGACATATGTGGTGACGTAATTTCCCCCCAGTTCAACCCTTTTAAATCCCCCCTCCTCTAGATAGGAACTAAACACTGTTGAAGAAAATGTGTCTTGAAGAGCTGTTTTCAGCCTTGGCTCCCAGGAGGAACCGAGGTACGATAGGGGCCTTGGACCCCCAGTTTGGAGCCCCTGGAATATGTTTTGTCTTTCTGCCTATCAGGTTACATAAAAGTACTGGAGCTAACTATGAATTAAAAAAAAAAAAAAAAAAGCTACAGGGCTACAAATATAGGTGTAAAGAATATAGGAAATATATAAAAGAAGATAAAAAAGGCAAAAAATCAATTTAACATCACTAGCAGCCCTCTCTCTGAATATGTCCAAATTCTTCTTTTGTTTATCCAATTTTATTGTTTCTCTAACTGGGAGTGTAATAAGTCAGTTCATCCAGATTTGTGTCTCTGGACATGTACTAACAACCTTTCATGCATCTCTGATAGAGTTGGGACTGGAGATGGTGAGAGGCAGTGGCACAAAATTTGTTTCTTGTGATGTTTTGAGTGTCTAGGCAGAAAGACAAAGGTGATTTAAGGAGAAACTTGTTTCAAAGTATGGTCTCAGGAACTTTCATGGTCTTCATTATTAAAGCTATGAAAAAGAGTGCACAAAACATAATACAAGTAGTTTTTTACATATTGCTATGTAAGTAGAATCTTCCTTATACCACATAATTTTCATTCAAATTAGCTTGCATTTTGTAAAAGAGGGAACACCAACATTTGATTTGCTATGGAGAATTATGGATTGATATTTCAAAGAAAAACTTAGAAAAACTCATGCAGAATTTGAGTGATGACTGAAGATGAAAGTTCAGGACCTTTCTCTGAACTGAGCAGTGATAGAATTTACTTGTCATCATTTTTTTTTTACGTCAGCCATCTGCGGTGTGTGTCCATTGGACAGGGAGTTTGGGGCATTACAACAGTCATGGTTATGTTGGTCATTTTGTTTCTACCCAAAAATCCTATGCAGTGCCTAAGGAAATACTGATCAACACTTAAACACCCTATAGACTGAAATAAGTTTTGATATCTGAAAAATCTGTGCTGAATATATTCCCAATTCTTTTCCAGAGACACTGAATTTTAATCACCTCACAGTAATTTGAACCTAGAATAGTGGTCAGCAGCAACTAAATAAGTAACATCAGTAATTTTCCAGCTTGGTACAGATCATGTTGGCAATTTGCAATAAATTATATTAAAAATATAATAATATTACCATTAATATTATAAATAAATGACTATCATAAATGATAATATTATAAATAAATAAATCAGTTGGCAATAAAATATCTGCAAGATATTGTGAAGAGCAAAAATCCTTTTAATCTCTTATTAGTCAATCATTTACTAATTCTAGGACTAAAGTTTAACTCTTCCACTTTTTTCATGAGGCTTCTTTTTCTAAGTGCTCTATGTTATTCAGTTTCTTTACCTCCATCCTTCACCTCAAATAGAGGAGAAGCGCCTTCCTCAAAGAGTCTTGTGAATCCAAATTATACGCGTCTGAAGTTCTGCAGTTCAGAAATTCAGATTAAGTGCAGTTGGGTCCCAGGTCTCCAATGCAAAATTACGTTTTTCCTTCTCTTATTTTGCAATGGTTTTTGAGGTTTTATTGTGAGATAGATTAGCATGTGCTTAAAGTAATAAGAATGCTCCACTGGTGGTCAATGTGTTTTGTGCTGCCTCTCTACTTCATCAAACACTGGATCTCACTCATATAAAGAGTACAGGAGTAACAGAAATAGGAACATGATCATTAATGAAGAGCAAAGCCATGCCTGAGCAAAGAAAAAACTATACTAGCATTTGTAGAAGCTGACTTGAACAGAAATTGCTTATGAATTCTCCATCTGCCGGTGAGATTGCATAAAATTCTCGTTGTGTCTATGTATTAAGATATAGCAGAAATTAAAATGAAAGCAAAAAAAGGCAAAGGTAAAGTGAAAGATCTTGCTATTAGGCCGTTGCTTTGATCATAAGGTTTCAAATATATCTATCATCCTACATCTGTGAAGCTGTATTAAAAGGTTAATGAAGTTTTGTACCTTTTTGGACTTATTATAGCTAAATTGCTGTATCAGCAAATATAGGGAATTTAGTAGTCTGTGATTTATCAGGAAACTGGTATTGTAAAAAGAGTAGAAAGTCATCAAATTTAATTTCAAATATATTGTAACACATTTTTTAGAAGAGTAACATGTTAAGTTGGTTGCAAAGGGCTGCAAAATACTCCTCATATTCCTGTGGACAAAAAAAAAAGCTTTTTTATAAAAGAAACATTCCCGTTTGGCAACTGTAGTGCTGTGATTTATATATAACTTGTAGACCTTAGCAGCAAATGCTCACCATTTTAATGCTTTCAGCAAGACAACTGGCTTGCATCAGTCTTGTAGTGCGAGGCTCGTATCATAAGACTGTGCATATAATAGTGATACTGTCATGTGTTAAATGAGCATAGCTTGAAGTATTATTTTTTTAAAAATTGAAAGGTTGTGGCAGTAATAAAAAGGTTGAATGGTAATGTCTCTAATTGAAGAGTAAGGCCTCTTTCCTATTAAGTCACTCTTTCATCTGTCTTTTTAATTATTGCATTATCATTTTGTACTGCAGTTCACAATGAAACGACCATTTGTGTTTAAGTGAAAGCTAATTATTAGGACTGAATTATTGTGCAGTTTATTGATCCCTATGGTGGATTAAGGGCTTTAAGTTCGTCTAGACAGAATAGTTAGCAAAATGACAAAAGGAAACATATAAGACCCTTGGGAAGAATCCCCACGCTCCATAAGCAATTAATGCCTACCAGGTAATGGAATTTAAGTTTATACTAAATCTAGGAGTGCTTTGACATTTCAGCTGCCTTATAAACACATTAGTCTAATGAATTAAGACTTATGAATTGTGTTGATATACAAGTAGGAATAGTTGCAAGTGCAAGATATTTTTAGCTCTATATTGAAAAGTGAATACATTTCTTTTTGAATTTGATGAAAAATGAAATGTGTTCTGTGTAATGTTTATCTCTGTTCACCCTGCTCCCTGCTGATGGATGTGCATTAACAATTTCCATTTCCCAAAGAACACTAATCTCTCCCATGCCTGTGAAAAGTATGTAGTGAAAAACCAAGGGGGAAAAAAAACAGCCTCCCCCCAAAAAAACAACAAACCAACCCCAAAGACAGTACTGCTGAGTAAGAAGCCAAACAGCCCATTCATCTCAGTCCAGAGCTGGGCAAGTTTTAAAGCCATCTATCATTATCTTGATGGGAAAGGCACAGCTGGAGGTATGTATACAGCCCTTTGTTATTTATAAGAATCTGTCTTTGAGTGGACTGTGAGCAGACAAGACAAAGTGGTTTTACTGGATCCTCTTATACAACTTTCTGTTTGTAAGAGGTCTGTTATCAAAGACTTTCCAGGCAACATGCCAGCCAGGAGATGTGTTCAAAAGAAACAAGATGGCTTTTTAATGACACATTGCAGTTCTAGGACGTTGTATCAAATACTTTATTTTATATGTTTTTTTCTGATAAATCTCATTTTAAAAAAGATACTTTTTAGATACTTTAAAACTTTTCTTTATTTTTTTTTCCTCCTAAATGCAGAAAGGGTGGCATTTGGGAAGCCCCGTAAAATATTGTTCCCTAAGAAGAACTCAGGACATGGGTGCTCTTTCCTAGATTTTCTTTGTGACTTGCTCACAGCATTGGATAACTCAGGCTGGGGTACATCTCCACTGCATGTTTTGGGTTCCCCTACATTTCAGAGAGGAGTAATTGGTTTAAGAGGGAGCCAGACTATGTGATATCTCCTAAGACCTGGTTTGCATCTACCCAAGAGGAATGTGACTGGAGGGACTATGGGCATCTGATCATATGGGGAATGTGCTGTCTTCTTGTCTTCCCATTACCACTGTCTTTTTCTTTTGAATAAATAGAACAAAGCTTTCCAGCCTAAAAAAAGTATTCTGTTTTTGATCATGTTTGTAAAACATCATAATATGTCATTGACTTGATGCTGATACCATTTTTTTATAAATTAATAATTTTTACTGCTGATTTTGGTTTTCCAGAAGAGTTTTATATAATGTATTTCAGATTATTTCTTTCTGAAGGGGGAAAATATTAAAAGCTGTCTAAATAAGGAATTACTATTCTGTCCCCCTGTGACAAAAAGGAAGAACTATATATTTTGCTGTATTCTGAGTGTTTGCTTGAAAAAAATGGAAAAAAACCCAAACCAGTATTAGAGAATTTAAAGAAAGAAAATGTCCAGTAAATAATTACTTGATCAGCTACATCACAAGTGAGGAGTAATTTGAAGAAGAGAATGCTTTAGTGAAGGGCTTATCCTTAAATGTCTTTTATTCAGAAAGAGGTTGCAAAGGTGTTGGTAACTGTTGGCTTCAAGTCTAGTCAGAATTTGACAGACTTGTCCAACAGGAGAACTTCTATTACATAGCTTATAATTAGTCTGAAGACATTCTTTTTCCTGTAAAATGGTGTCTACGCTATTTTCTAATTTGTGGAGTAACTGAGGCATAACATAAAATTAATCTATATACAATTTCTTAAGTCGGCAGTGGTTACCTCTTGTACAACTTGTATTCATTCCACCAATTACCAGTAAAAAATTATTTTTTTTTGTTGTTGCCAGAAAAGACATGGTTTGGAGAAAAGTCTAGGAAACAATTGAGATGACTGTAGCTGTAAGACCTTGAGCAAATTAATTCCTCTGTATAGATCTTTTGTCACTGAGGTATTTTGATTATTTTTCCCTTAGTTTGACATCAAAGCAAATGGAAAAAATTGGAGAAACTCCCAAATGTTGTGTAACTCACAAATGCTTGTAAAATACTTCCAGACTCAGATAATGCACCTGTTTAAACATCAGTAAAAGATCTCCAACATGATTACTATTTCTGATGCTACTCCAGTTTTCACTAACTTTATAACTGAGGAGGTCAACAGTGCCCTTGAATCTAGTGAGCTGTCTATTTGAGCCCTTTTCCCTCGGTGAGAAAAGAATATGCACTTTTTAAATTAGAGTGCTGAATATGCCCTGTTTGCTAACTGTCCAACCATGCAATGCCTTTCATTATTGAATCCGGTTCCTTGAATGAATATGATAGAAGACATGCTGGCTGATGGGCTTAGATTAGCAATGAACCTAGTAATTGTCCGGAAATATATATTTAATTCATAAAAAGTCTTAAATCATGACATAATGATGGGGAGGTTTTTAAAAGAAAATGAAATACTAGTAATCACAAAATAATTGAGAATGTTGGAACTATTCTTTTTCCTGACAGTAAAAAGCTTTTTTACCATTTCTTTGATGATATGTATAATTTTCATTATATTCACATAGGTAAAATAAATTAAAATTAATTTACATAGTAATTTTTCTAAGAAGCAACTGTAGTTATGGAGATAGGTCAGAAAAATTAAAATAATACATTGAAATTTGTCTTTTTGTAAGAAAAAAAAATTTACAGAAATCATATAGCATAGTTACTGCATATAGTATATGTTATAACGTATACATGTAATAAGATGTGGCATAACAATTAAAGAAATTAAAGTTAGGGATATTAATGCTAGTTTTGTATTAAAAAAAAAAAAAAAACAACAACAATACAACAAAACATCACTGCCTGCCTCAAATTAAGTTTTGGATTGTTCTTCCAACATGTATTGTTGCAACCATGACACGTGTTATTTCTAATTGCACTGAGAAACATGATATATGCAGCAGAAAATATTTGTGTAGTGCATGCTGGTCCTGCAAATCTTATGTTGTCCATTGGTCTTTCATTCTTCCTGTGTTCTAATTTACCTACAAAGAAATATTTAAGTATTTGTCCCTAAATTTTAAATTCACTCAGAACTTTAAATTGGTATTACTACTAGTTCTGTGAGCAGTGGAAGTTGATGAGTCTGATTTGATATTCTAACAATGAAGCTTCTCCCAGGCCAAGACGATTGCTTTCTCCAATAAACCATAATCAGTTTCTTACTATGGTTGATTTTTAAGCTGTCTTAATATAAACTTCTTTTGGCTGCACTGGGTAATGGGATGTCAGCATAGGAGTGTGGTGAGTCTAGACCCTTTTGTCTTGCTTAGTCTCTTAATAAGATGAATCACAGCTCATTTTTGTAAGAAGAAAGCTTTATACTTCCTTATGTTTTGGTTTTCACTATGAAGACTGAGAAGCCTTTTGATTTTTTTCCCCCTTTAAATCTACACATTTTTCTGTCATAAATACTTCTAACTTTCTCAAACACCTAATGACTTTAAATGTTTCAAAGACTTTTCAGTGCAGGAGTATTAGACCTATTTTATAAGAGAAAATAATTAAATACTGAAAAAATGTCTTCATTTTTTTTTTGCACAAGCACAAAAATTCTCGATTCCAAATGCCTTCCCTGCTGCTCACTAAACTTTAAAATAAGGGTTTATCTGAACTGCCTTCTGAATTGCAATTGTCACTACAGCATTACAGGAACCTGTTTTTTTCATTACTGTTACTTAAAGTACTCTGACAGTCTCCCTTCATCACATTAGATGCTATACTCTTATGCTTAGGTTGCGTTTCTTGGTATTCCAGGCAACAGAAGAGTTGATCTATTTATGGCATATATCAGATTCTTCCAGTCTCAAGGACTCTGGTGGGCTTTACAATTCATATAAAAACAGAATTCTCACGAAGAATGAGTTTGATTGACTAAGCTATGAAATAACTTTAATGTTTTCTTTTGGTTTCTGGTATGAACATGACTTTTAGTTTTCAAAGTTGATGTGACCTACTCTTCTGAATTTTTTTGCACTGGCCATTCATGCTCACAGAAATAGCACGTAGTAACTCCAAGAACCTTATAACCCAATCAACACTGACTTAAGAAGGCTTCTATTCTTGCGCTGCAAACCACCATGTCTTCCTTAAGAAGACACCATAATGTTCCACCATAAATTTTAAAAACAATGTTCAGATATGGACTTACATATTCTTTAGGGAAAGAATCAGTTTATTACTTCCTCAGGAACAGAATTTTGCTATTTCAAATATTAAAGAAAAATTTTGTAAGAGTAATTCTACTTTTGTGATAATTCTATAGAAAGAATTGTTGAAATACGAATTTTTTCACACTCCTAACTTCAGGCATCCCAAAAATTTGCAGAAAGTAAGGCTATGAAAGCTAAGATGGTGAGCTAATCTCTTAGAACTAATAAAATCATACAGAACTCAGATGAGCGTAGAAATTAGGTACCTACTGCCCTGTAACCTTTGTCTGCATTATTAACTAGTGTAAGATTGTATTAGAAATAGACTGCTCTCTGCAAGAGCTGATATGCATTAATTTACCACAGAAGTACAGAAACTTCAGATTATATTTTGATAAACATTCCAAAGTTTGAATGCAAAACTGAACCTTCTATGCACTTTGACCTGCAGCTTTCCTGACTGTTTTTCCTCCCTGGCTGTTCCTCCCAACTTTTCTGCTTCAAGGGTGGAATTCTCATCCCACTGGTGTCAGTCAGTGGAGAAGTTCAGCCCTTTTATTATGCTAAGACGAAGAAATATGTAGCTTACTTCATCAATCCTATATGACACTCAACTGGTGTAAAGAGAAACAGCATAACTGAGAAATTGCCCATCACTTCTAAAAGGAATGGGTGCTCTTATTATCAGACTCTTAGAGTCACTTTTCCCTTGCAGACATACATCTCAATTTAAAGTAGATCTTTAAAAATCCATTAATGCGCTGTCAATACAAAAAGAAGTGTTTAACTACACTACAATCTTCAAATTATCCTGTATCAGAGAAGCCAAGTCCAGCCTCATACTCTGAAGTTCTTTCTGAAGTCTCAAGGAGTTTTTTTCCTATTTGTATATCACTGAGTAATATGTGTCGGTTTCATATCTGATCACATATGAAGACAACACAATATCTTTCTGCATTCTCTTTTATAAAGGGAAAATTAATAGCCTTCAATTACAAGTACTACTTCTCTTTCCAATGAGAAAGAAATATCTTCTCCTTCTACATATATGAGTTCCATTTAAAATAAAGGATTCTTTTGTAATTTTTATTTTTTTAAAGAGTCAAGACGATGAAGCACATCTTATTTGCCACGTAATGTGCACAAATCATCTCAGATTCTAAATATGAATCTTCCTACTTGTTTCTGCTGCCTATCTGCATAGTTCTCAGTTCTTTATACCTTTATCTTTTGCATTATGCTCGTAAAATCTGTATCTGTGTTATAAAGGAAAATCCAACAGCTTTGGAAGAATTAGAGTGGAGTGTGATCTGCACTCAGGTAGGATACACAAAAGCTCTGATGCAGAAAATGCAGTTCAGTCTAGTATCCATTTTCCTTGTATAATATTTACTCCCAAAGTGGTAACTGCACAACAGAAGATAGTGTAAAAAGCAGAATTAGAACAAAAGAAATTATTGTGATTTGATCTTGAAACATGCAGAAAAACTTATCTGAAGCAGTGTCCGATACTCAGTATTCCAATAATCTTGCTTCTTGTCAACCAAAACTGTAAAGCCTTGACCAAGGCCTTATCTGTCTCAATTTCTGCCCAGAAACAGTAATAATTTTTTGGAAGAGCTACATAAACCTATCTGTCTTAGAGAATCTTCATTATAAATTTTGTTGTTTTCTTGCAGCTTTAGTATCAGAAAGTACAACACTGAGATGTTTTATTTAGCTCTAGTCTTTCAGACACGAAAACAAGTGAATACCAAATACTCGGACTCATTTAATTTTAACAAAGAATTTTAACTTCCTTCAAAAATGATAGTAGTCAACATGATCACAGCATCACATATCTGAAGAGTAACTAACAGTTAGAAGAATTAATGGCCAACACTCCCATAACATTATGCCATGTCTCTGCTCTGTGACACTAAGCCAGGCTGAATGCCTCTCACTGCCTATTCATCTACAGGAATGAAGATCCGTGTGGCCATTTAGTTTTCCCTTGCAGTGGGGAGAATGAAGTGTGAGGGAGACACACATCCAACAAAAAAATACTAATGTTCATTCCTTGGATGAGGGTTAGACAGAATCAGAAAACTCATAGTTAACCAGAGACATCTTGGAGGCCCTTGTTGGGAACTTTGCATTTGTGAGTCTAGCTGGTCTAAATACTGGCAAATAAAGAAGCAAGGAGGAAGGCAGGAGAGAGGTGCCCTCTTTTCCCCATTTTCTCCCTTTCATCTTTTCCTTGTCTTCTGGACCTTTCACTATTCAAAAAGGCACCTGTGTTGTTTGCCAGAGTCATAATGAAGGGTGCAATGATATTGGCCATCATCAACTGAATCTCTGGTCCTTCTGCATTCATCAGATGGCTTCAACAGTGTGCCCTCTGTATTTATGAGAAGATTTTATTCTCAAATAACAGATAACTTTTGTGATTTATTGAAGGAATCATAGACTACTGCATTCACAAGTATATGCGTTTGAAAATCAAGGAGAAAAGTTGCCTTTGGTTACATGAACTTGAGAATTGCTAAAAGCTTGCTGTTGCCACTTCAAATAAGTCAGTTGTCAGCCTAGTAGGAAGATATTCCCTTTGTATCTGTTCCACTGTGGTTGGGACAAACAGTGAGGTGCTGTCATCACAGGAACCTATGGGTTCAATCTGCTTTAGACCCACATCCTGAAGATTTTCTTCCATAGATTTTTGTGGACATTTCTTACACTGCATTTATGAGCTGTAATTGGACATCAGTGAAGAAGAGAGGGATTTTTATGTCACAATTTTCTATATGTCCAGGTGAGAGATAAAGACTTCAGTCATTCCAGCATGGTGGTCCCTATTCACTGGAGGTACTAGAAGAAAACTTTGTATTTACACATGCGACCTGAAAAGATGCAGGATCTGTAGCTTTTCAGATTTTTATAATGTTCAGCTTTTCCAATTATGTTATTTCTATTTGTAGTCCATTGTTATTTTCTATATTTCTTTTTCTAAAGATACTCAGTTTGCCTAAGACCCTGAATGAAGCAAAAAGTAGTATCACCTCATGAACAGAAATATTCCTAGTCTTGTTTAGGTGTGAAGAAACAGAATTAAATCACGTGGAAGAAGATGTATGTGCCACTAATTCCCTGTGTGGGAATGCACATCATGTGAGCAGGTACAAGGCTGAATATCTCCCTTTGAAAATTTCCAACTGGAAAACTATTTTTTAAATATATACACACACATACATATATACATATATATACATTTCTATATATACACACACGTACATAGATACATTCATACATATATACATAATTTAAGAAATATCTAGCTTGTTATAACCTGAAATAAAAGCAGAGTTTCCTGTTAAAGAATCTGTTATTTGTTTTGTTTTGTTTTGTTTTGTTTTGTTTTGTTTTGTTTTGTTTTGTGTTTTGTTTTGTTTTGTTTTGTTTTGTTTTGTTTTGGATTTAAAGGATTTGAATATTTTGTCAAAATTATTTTAGAAAATTAAGTTTTGTGTGGGAAACATTTTATATAATCTAACATTGCATTATCATTATTGCACTGCTACTCAAGAACTATATATAACACTGTTACAAAATGCTTGCAGTAGACATTTTTGTTCTGAATGTGTTGTCTTCTGACTCAGTTATTGTCAACATTTTCAAGGTTAAAATGAAAAAACAACGTGAGAAGTCACAAAGAATGAAACAAAATCTGAACTGAATCTTGTAGCTTAAGACATAAATCTCTTCTGGAGATAAACTTTGAACTGAGGAACAAAAAGTACAGTAAGTGAAAACAAGAGTTCAGATGTCTGTGTAACCAAAAAAGGTTTTTACAACAGCTTTGCAGCAACTGGACCAGATTTAAAATGTCCATTTCCAGTAATTCCAATGTTACTTAGTCTCACATGCTAAGGAAAAGATATCTCTGTTTTCACATGGTAGACTGAATTGTCTATTTAAAAATTTTCATTTTCATAATGTATGTCATTAATGTGCAAGTTGTGTAAATGTTTTGACACATGTACTATGTTTCTATGTATATATAGAAAATAATTGTGCTACTCTTCATCATATTATAAACTGCGACAAACTGCTTATATGTGTTTCTTCCTTGTTAGTTTTTAGCTGGAATATTTTAGATGTCTCCTTTGGTTTGAAAATTTTACAGCCTTCAAAAATTCACAGGTAGGCTATTTATCAATAGCCATTGTTCTTTAACTGTTTGGATTTACGTTTTGTCTTCAAGATAACTGTTTTAAAGCTGATTAAAATTTAACTTTTAGTCCAATAGTTTTACACATTAATATAGTTTTGTTTGAACAGAAGTATTTATTGAACATAGAGAATCCAAGAGTTTCTTTATTCAAGTAGCTGAAAATACATTAATTATCTTTCTAGGGTTTTTTTTTCCCCAAGAAATATTAAAGCGGTACTGCAAACACAGTTATTTAAGAGAAGCTTTTCAGAGTCAATATCTTTAAAATACCTAGGAAAATACTCGATACAAAGATCTCTGGACTGTAATAAATATTTATATGTCCATACAGATATATATGAGTATATATCTATTAATTGCCTTCATGAATTTATTTTTATATATTAATACATATTATGCTTATTGTAATGATATTTGTCAGTGTCTTTTGCTGAAAAATCTTTTCAATCAGAATACAAACATGGTTAAATTGTACATTCTGACAGAAACAAGTCTAAAGTCTTTTGGTAATCTAGAGATAAAGGCAATAATTGCTTCCTATAAATTGAATCCATTGTTGACAGGACAAATAAAAAAAAAAAAACCAAACCAAAAACCAGGTACTGAACCCATTTATTGGTATTGGTACAAATCTAAACAAACCTCAAGTGAACTAGGGCTAAAGAAACATTTGTTTTGATTTAATTTCAATATCTTAATAAAATACTTTGAAAAATTGAGTCGTTTTACCTGTGGTATAATAATGATACGAAAGGGACGTGTGAAAAGAAATGAACACTTGAAGAACAGAAATAACAGGATGAAGAGGACATGAAAGATTAGCAGAAAACAGGTGTGACAGAGACCTATTTAAACTCCATTCAAATCTGGTGTTCTGTTCCTGTTTTTCAGTGTTTATCAGAATTACAAATTTCACTTCTCATCTTTTTAACTTTTTTGCACATTTGATTAAAGGTTTGTCTAGAAGACCAAGACAGGAAGTGATTGCTTTGTGGCAAGTGCTTATCTGGAAATACCAGTTTCTACCCTTTATTTGTATCAGTAAGTTCTGGTGCTTGCACATGGTTTCACTGACATAGTTTGCATTTTCTAACATATGTCTCAGTGTGGGACCTCTGTGTGTGTTTTAATGGCTGTCTTGTTTTGGCAGGCTGTGTTCGTTGTTCTGGCAAGATTTCTCATGAAGAATGCTGTGTTGTGTAAACTTTGATGGATTTGGGTTTTTTGTTTATTGTCAAAAGACTAGAAAGAAAATAAAAAGAAAGGAAGTTTCGAGGAAAATAGTACATTTAAATGCTTCTAGAAAATTAACTTGAAGCAGCTGTTCTAAACAAGCCCAGCTTGAGGACTGAGCTTTTTTATAAGTAAGTTTTACAGAGATAGGATGTGTTATTAGACCAACAGACACTGTTGGACATAAACAGAAAGTTATTTTTGATGTGATATAGTAACAGAACACTCTTTGTGGTGTCTTTTAATTTGAAGAAAATCTCTGGGAAGTTTCATGAAAGGAGACATGGGTGGATTTCCCAAAAATGCATGTCTAATCACAGAAAAGTTGGTTACTTGAAGCAAATTTCCATCAAGGTAAATTCTTCCCTGAGCAAATGGAAACAATAGAGTGTTATTTTGAGGTGTTAAATCTTAAAATTTAATCTCTCCTTTAAAAAAACCTATGCTGACAGAAGACGTTCGCCCTGTCTTGGTTTGGCCTGATTGACCAATGTTTGACACATAATTAAACTGATGAAAACCGTAGATATGCCTTCATGAACACATTTTACGACAGAAACTGTGGGAATAGCTCTTTTTGTCTTCCGGTCTGAGTAGAGCTAAAAGGGGCCAGACCGGTCCCACCAGCCAGGCCAGACCAGGCCAGGCCGGACGGGCTCTGCCGCGGGCCAGGACCCTCCCCAGGAGGCCACCGAGCCCCGTGATGGCAGGGCCGGGCCCTGCCTCTGCTGCAACACTGGCCAGGCTGGGTTTTTCTCCCTTTCCACAGCATGGCCAAGAGGGAGAGAGCCAGGCCAGGCCTCCTCTGTCACAGCCCACGTGGCCCTGGCGGCTGCCAGGCAGGAGGAAGAAAAGCCATCAGCCTGCGGTGTGCTGTGGCTGAGCCCAGCCTGGCTGATGGGATCACAGCCACTCCCGGCCCCCTCCCCAAGTGGCTGCTGAAGAAACCTCCATCCGCAAACAGCTCTGGCCCAAGTTGCCAAAAAACTGTCCTGGAGCCGTGAGAGATTGTGGCTGAGGCCAAGGAGTGGCTCTGCAGGCCCTGAATGAAATACCAACCCTTTACAGTGCACAGACCTCCATGCTTTCATCCTCTCTTTGGTGAGAGAGACAATTGAGTGAAAACATGTGAAAAAGACTACATGAAAGCATCAAAGTAAGTCAAGAAAGAGTAAAGTTCCAGATAGAAAGAGTATAGAAAGCTGCCTTATTTTCCAGGATGAAAATCTCTTGTAAGCTATAGTGACTGACTATAATATATTGAGAAATTTCCTTTAAACCATAAAGAAGTATGGAGAGATAGAAAGGTCAAATTGTAGAACTAAGCCAAAAAATAATGTTAAAATGAGCCAAAGTTGAAGTGACTACAATTCCATGAGAAATTTGAACAGAAAGATAAAGTGATAAAAACTCTTTGCCCCCAAGAGAAGAAGAAAAAGAGAATCTCTGTTCCCTGAGATGAAAATGATCTCAAAGATAGATAAAGAAAACCTTTGCTTTGAACAGTTTATCTTTAAAAATAAAAAAAAAAACCCATAAGTCAATATAACCCAGAGGCACTGCTGTAAAAACACTGTGAACATGGGCGGAGCTTCAGAAATGTGGCAACTGTTATTCGTAAAGTTTAAAGCATGAGAGAGCTGTTTTTTTGTGAAAGAATTTTCCATAGCAAACGAGAGATACCTCAATCCCTAAGTGAACTGAAGAAAGACTTTTCCAAAGGTAAAAAACTGACTAAGAATTCTGGATGCTGTTTTCTGTACATTGTCATTTAGAAATAAAGAAAGTGTGGGGAGGAAGGAAGAGTGTTCTGAAAGTTTAATTCTGATTCTTGTTTTTTCTTTCCTTTTGGTGTTAGTTAATAAAGTTTTATTATTTTTTAGTTTAAGCCTGCTTTGCTCTTAATTGGGAAATTTCAAATTGGCGAACAAAAATCACTACATAAATTGGTGTTTCTGCCGGGTTTTGAACTGAAACCATGATACACCCCAAGAACTGAATTTAACAATAAAACAGAGGAAAAAAACAAGCAGAAAGAAAATATACTCAAAAATGTGTCCCATGTTGACCATTTATTCTACAAACTCTAACTGATAACCTTTAATGTAAAGTATCTCTACTAACATTAAAAAGATGTTGAAACCCCTAGTTTTCAGTTACAAGGGAAACTATTTTCATTGTTTTCCAGTCTTTTCCTGACTTCTAATCTAAAGGTGTGATCCATAGCAATTATTTTTAAATTTCTTCCCTATGGCAAAACTATGTTTTTAATAATGGCTATTGACAAAATTATAAATGCTTCACACTGAAAATAATAATTGCAATATGTAGCGCACTTTGCTGCTCTTATTTTCCCTACTTAATCATTTGACCCTAGCTCTGACTGCACATTTAGCCAAATTATGTTTATTTTTTCCATTGTTGGAGTACAGTGATGTACTTTAGCACTAAATAGCTTTCTATTTAAACTGTGGATACACCAATGAACCACTGAGAATGAACGAGCATTTTTTTCAATAAAACAAATTCTTAATGTCAAAGGGACAGTCTGAACTTTGCACCTCCTTCTTAAGGCATCATTTTCTACCTTTTCAGAAGGTCTATACCTATTCTCTATATGAATAAGAAATGAAGACAGAAGTCAATGTCTTCATTTTCGCTGACTCCTTTTCTTTATTTTTTTATGTGATATCACATTCATTGTTTCCTTCCTGTTTTTGGAGAATACTGAACTGTTATTTGCCTTCCCACACAAGATTCCCTCTGTAGTTCTCCCAGTTATGAAGGAGGTAGTCCTTTAGCATACTTATTTCTCATTTCCATGAGTTGATATAGTGCTCACATTTGCTTATGAAAGTGAAGTCACTCGTTTTTTTGAGGTGATGTCCATTTTGCCAGATTAAGGAGCACTGATAAGCATTTAGTTTGGGGAAGATTTTAACCAATATCTAAATAAGTTTTGAATGATAGTTAACAAATTGTTTACAAGTTTCAATTCCACACATTTAGGCTTTTTGCTTTGGTCTCTTAAAGCAACGTTTGATGGTCTGTAGTGTTCTAACTACATTAGTGCTTGCCTTTAGAACTATACAAAAAGTGTAATCTTTTTTTTTTCCACCTACAAGCATTCAAGTTCAAATCACGATAATTAACATTTCTATATAAACATATGTACTCCACATATCTTTTCAGGTAAGATTAAAAAGTAGCCTAAGCATGCCCTTACTTTCCTTCTAACACCAGAAAAGGTAAAACTTTATTTGCTTAAATAAATTAGTTCAAGTGAACACATATGTCGTTCTTTGATGTGAATCATATAGATGTTTCTAATACTGTGAGTGAAGATTTTTAGTTTTTTGTAGAGGCCTCCGCACTAACATTATACTTTGATTTGTTTTAACCTGCTTCCTACAGCCACTTTTCTTACATTCAATCCAGGTACAAGTTGAAACTGATAAGAGCTGACAGTGTTTGTTTTATTGTGAACCTTATTTAGCCTGATATTTAGTTATGTTTCCATGTGGTTTTGTAATGTGGTTTAATAGTTTTATTTTACTCCTGTGATTAGTTTCTGTTTGTTCTAATTTCTTTTTGAGTCTTTCTTGACCTTGAGGTGAAAAAACACAGAAGATGTATTCCCTCAATTTAATGCCAGTTTGAGGTGTTTCTCCTGCATCATCAGATCAATGAAAAGTAAATAGCCTACATTTCTTGTTTCACAGTGCAGTATTGATCTTTCTTCAGCTTTTGCTTTCCTTTTTCCCTGCGTCTTGTGTCTTTCAACCCCTGGGACCAAAGTGATTGCCATAGATTGGACAAGCTAACAAGCGCATGATAAGGAACTAGTGTTTTGTGGTACACTCACATTCTCATGCCTGGTATATAAAGCCTGGACCTCTCCGCATTTAAAGAGAGGTGCCATTTTGTGTATGGCACAAGTCACTATGAAAAAGAGCCACAAGGAAGGCACCGGAGCAGCAGAGGATTTTATTCTCCACTCCAATCTTTTATTCCTACAGCTGGTGCCAAGCTGGGTAAAGACATTACTCCTCTGAAAAGTGAGACAAGTAGCCTGCGGGGAATGCCAGGAGCTGCTTTTTTCTATGGCGATGTATGGGATGGTGGCAGCCCATGGGTAAGTCTGAACTCGATCTTATAATGACTGTGATATGTGTGTCAAGTTCTATTTAAATTTGGAGCAGCAGGGACCTATGCAGAAAGTTTGAGAGATTAAATAGAAATATACAATTTCTAGTTGGAAATGGGACAGTCAGTATAACGTAGTGAGAATATTTTGTTGTTCAGCATTGGGATGAGAAAAGCTAAAGCCATTATTTTATTTAGTAAATGAACTGAATTAATACAGTAACTCTGGGGAGTCTGAGGGTTTTATGCTTATTTTTTTCAAAATATTGTGGAAAGCATTTTCCATTTAAATTTATAACAATGGCAGAACCTTAGCTTTTAATGCTTAGGAACACTGCCTATAGTGTCTACCTGTCCTCAAGTGCTACACAAATTAAGAAATAAAATCTATTTCAATTTTGTCTCTGGGCCCTTAACTGTGAAAGTGATCCCTGTTACTGAAAAGTGATTAAATAAATAATTGATATTATATTACATGTTATGCAGGGTATTGTTTCTTTCAGGGAAATAGGTATTTGTGCAGTGCAGTGCAGAAGTTTTCTGACGTTGCTTTAGGTTTCTGAGAATGCTGATTTTGTCTTCAGGTGCTTATTAGTCCCTAATGCTGTTAGATTGCTAACCATACTATTCTGTTGTAAATAAGCCTCATATAATTTTTCATGCACTTAAGTTTGTTACTGAATACAAATAATCCCTCTATATAGTATGTTCCAAAGTACTATACATAAAATAATCTATTCAGTCTGTAAGGAATACTTGTTATTTTATCTGCAATCTGGTAAAGCTATTATTATTATTATTATTATTATTATTATTATTATTATTATTATTATTATATTAGTANAATGTTACAGTAGCTACCATGAATCCTGTACTAATTCAGTAGTAAACTGAATTCTATAGTCTTATATTATTATTAACAGTACAGTGATTTATGATTTTCAACTTCCCTTGGACATCACTGCAATGCAGTTTGCTGGCAATATTTTCAAGTCTACACTTTTATAATGTGGATCTTTGTTGTTTAATGTGTTTTAAAAAAGTCAGCATACACTACACAAATTATTCCTAATGTAGGAGCTATTCTATATCTTTCTAGTTTTATGACATTTTACACTTCTTGGAGCTAGATGATTGTTCTAACCCAAGCTATTATGTAATCCTTAGGGTAACCCTGCTGCTGATTTGAACGCTATTAATTTTCTATTATAGTGTGCTAAAGATGTTCTACAGTGTGAAGCTCACCTGCATTATTGAGTCAATGACCAATTGCAGAGTTACTCTGTGGCAGTTGGAGCTTAACTCAACCCTTTGGGATCTCATTTATTATTTGCAGATATTGATTCTGGAAAAAGAAAAAGCTAAGATGTGTGAATCTAATACTGAATTAGACCTAGCCTACAGCTGTTAACTCCTAATGGTCTGCTTACTATATATGTGTCAACTGAAGCTTGTATTTCTTTATGTTTTCAGGTACAATAAACTATTTGCTGCTACTGCATAAATTCTTTAAATCTTCTAAGCAACCTGCATAGTCAGATATCTGCTATACTCAAATTGAATTCAGTTTTAATTATTTTCTTGATTCCTTATTAATGGAATATAGAGATTATTAAAATACTTAAGGCAATCAAGTTTAGTTATGTTTTACATAATTTACTAGAAAATTTATAAAAAAATGTTCTTTAATTCCTAAGACAACTGTGCTTTGTTCTTGTGAATTTGTCTCCAGAACAAGGGCTATGTTGTATAACATTAACTAATGCAGTAAGGATACTATCTCCTATTTTCTCCTGTCATATTATCGATATGGTGACCCTCCAGCTCCTCTTCTTGCTGTAATGACTTAATATAACCATAGCAAGAATCATAGTAAGTACCATTTCTTTTCCTTTTCTATTTTGTTCTTCTCCTTTCCCACTAATTTATCTGAACATATGTAAAAAAGCTGCTGGAAGTTCTGTGGACTTGATTCACTGGTGTTCCATACTCACCTAAATGTCTTTTACAATGGACAGTGAAATTGTAATAAAATCAGTCTTCATTAATTACTTGACTAACACCGAATCAGTAATAGACAAGGTTTATACAAAACAGAGAAACTGAAATATTTTAGATAGGAAGAAAATGAGGGGAAGATGGATTTGGAATGGCCTGCTATTGGAATGGCCTGGTAAAATTTGCCCATATTCTTCAGAAATGGCTATTAAAAAAAGTGCATACCACAAAGATGTTATTGTCTGGCAGAAAAGTGGTGTGTTTAGGTGACTCCATTTTTAGGGACATATCTGTGTCTACTTTCAGGCTATAGAAGGATTTCCTTTTTCTTTTTTNTTTTTTTTTTTTTTTTTTAGTGTTCATAGTATTCACCATGAGCCTTCTATAGTCCAAATCTGTCTTGCATTATCTAGTCTCTCTTTAGAGCAAGCAAAAAGCTGTGTACCCTGCTGTAGTTTATGCACTTATTAATATTTAGATAGAAAACAGGTACAAAGATAAATGCAGTTAGAACTACTGCTGCAGCAGGTGGTAGGGAACATTTCCACTCTGGTAGCTTTTAAATTCTGTTTACAGTTAAGTATAGTATGAAGATAATTGGTAATAAGAGACAACAAACAACTCTTTAACAAAGTAGCTTTAAAAAGCTTAAAAAGCCTTCCTGACATTTAAACTTTATGTTGAAATCATGCTTCTAATTTAGTTATTGATTACAGGCAACAAGAATGTATCCTTTATCTGACTCTGAATACAAGGGCAGAGGCCATGTGGAGCATAAACCTGGGCATTTCCAGAAGCAGGGGAAAGGAATCTAGGATGAGGTTATACTTTAAATGAATCCTAGGATTAGGTTGTGTAAATGTTTAAATTAAACTGACTAAATAGCATGTAAGAAATCCAACCATCTCTATGTTCATGTAATATAAATTGTGAATGTGATTTATTTTTTATTTCTGTTCTTTTAAATATAGTTACTATGTTTTAAATGTTGTGAATATAGATAATGTTCCATTTGCAGACTGACAGATAGAAAAACATCCTACTCCTGTGCTGTAGCAGTCCTTGAGTATGGTCCTGCAGCACCCAGAAGCCTAATGTAAAGTTCAAAAGCACCTGAGAGGTGAAGGGCTTTTCTGAGTTAAAAGCTACCTTATGAAGTGGGTATTGGCAATTTCAGCAAGGAAGAAACATATTTTAGTGAGTAGTTTTGGCTATTACAGCAAGCAAAAGACAGAAGCAGAGAGTTCTTAGTCTCAGGAATTCTCTCCAGGTTTGCAAAGCCTTTTGAAATGATGCTGCTGCAGGCCAGGTCGAAGCACGCTTGTCAGCCTGCTAATGCAGAAATGCAAGACTGCACAGTAATCACTGCAAAATAAATAAAACATAAGGAAAAATCAGCAAATCAGAGAGCAAAAGACTGAAGTCTGGTCAGAAATATATCTATAGACGTTAACCCAAGTTCTGCTAATGGCTTTTGGTTGGGGCATTTTCATGAAATCTTATGAGTAGTAGTGGAGATGACCACATTTAACCCTGGTTAACCACCTGCAGGGTGCAGATCTAGATTCTAAGGTCCTGCTTTGGATGGGAGGTAGTGCATTAACATGACTAAGATAAAAGGTGCTACTCTCCCCTTGAGGGTTTTCCAACAGTTCTCAGCATGCAGACAGCTAATGTATGGATCCAGAAGTCTCTTCAGAAAATGAAGCAAGAAATGTTTTCTGTCTTAAATGGTCTAGAGATCTATCACTCTTTGCAGAAAAACCTAGTGATGACAAGAGTTGTCTTGTGCATGTACTCAATTCTCTTATTTTTTAGATGCTGAACATGTCTCTCATTTAATGATTTGAGAGCTGGGTTATTGGGATGTAGACCTGAAGAGCCTTTCATATGGTATAGTGGTTTCTATATGACCCTATATGGTTTCTGGTGTCTCGTATATATATATATATATATTTGCATTTCATATATGGAAAGAAGTTAGATATTTTAAATACAGACAAATTTTGAAATTATTTCCCTCAGGAATAATTTTTATCAAAACATGGCATTTTTCTCCCAAAGTAAATTATTGAATACATTAAAAATATTTTGAAAATATCAGTGATACCTCTGGTGAAACCACCAACATTTGTCTGATGGCTGAAAGGGGAGGAAATCTTTTCCAACTCCTTTGAAAGACGTCTACATCTACATCTTAAAGCACTGAAAATCATTCAGGATTTAATCCTGAATAATGTAGGTTAAATAAAATAATATTAAAAACTAGAAGCTGGTTACTGTGCAATCATTAGATAACTCAAAAGAAAATAATCACTTATATTTTATAACTTCTCCAGATTCAGTTACTTCTTTGAATGGAAGAACCTGATCCAATATTTTAAAAGGCATTTACATTGTAATGCATGTTATCAGATGTTTCAACTTTTTTCTGAACATTCAGTTAAAAATTCAGTCTAATGTGTGATAGGGATGTTTTCAAGGTGGCTAGTCCTCAATAAAAGCTACTTAGTAGAAAAATTATTTTGTGGAATGCTGAGAATTGATTTCCAAATGTGTGGCAGAGTTCCCTATTTATTTCTGACTCTGAAATAACTATGTTAATTTTCACCATTAAGAGTTCAGTGAAAAAGAAAGGTTATTCTTAAGGAAAAATATTTTCGCTTAGTCAATAATGTTAGTTCATTAGAGTTCACAGGATTCATGTAATTCTTCCTATCATTATAACACTTTCAGGTAAATAGTTTATCTCCTATGTAAAGATTGCTTCTGTCATTTGCCATGATTTACTAAAATACTACTTGGAAAAGCTGTAAATAAATCTAAATACTGAAAATTCTAAGTATAGGTTTTGTGAATGTTCAGCTATTATGGTTTAGAACACATTTTAAAAGAAATTCTATATAGATTTCATGTTCATGTTTATTTGATGAATTTACCAAATTTTATATTATTTTAAGCAATAATAACCTACAAAAGATATTTCTTCCTCATTTCCTCTGTTCATGTACAGGTACCTTCCAACTCTGCTCTAGCAAAAATGGGTAGGGATTCACAAGAGACAAGGACTCTGACGGATGCAAGTCCAGGGTATATATTTGCCTTGCAGATTTCTGCCAAAAACTTCCTTTTTCTGCTTATATACTTAATTCTCATTTTTAAGGTCAAATAAGAGGAAAATTAAAACTAAATCTGTGAATTAGATTTTAAAAGATAAAGGTAGCAAATCCATAAAGTTTCATATTTCTTTCTTCTGTCTCTTCTGAATCCCAATAATTCCAGCAAATGAATGGAATACAATAAAACAGTACTTAATTAAGAACACTTGGAACAGTTTGAGTGCTCAGATACCATAAGCAATTAAGAAGACAAAAAAGAAGGAATCTCTTTCTCATCTCTGGCTCTTTCTTGACAATAGATGAGACTGCTGCCTGGTTTGGACCAGCAGTGCTCAGGTGGGGGGCATACTGGGGATTCATTAAGTCCAGACTGGGTAGTAGCAGGAATCTCAGCACTCAGTCTTGTCCTAGTCCCACAAATTATAGCTTCACAACAAGTTATTGTTCATCAATAAGATGATTCCTGAAAAATCGATCATCACTTAGATTACTAAGCATATTACTTTTATCTAAAAATCAGTTATTGTATTCTAAAATCACATTGGGTCCTGACAGAGGAAAAGGGGAAAATAAACATATAGATGAAAAGAGTATAATGTCATTGATTACTTTGGATTTTTGTACCCAGTACACCTTGACTTAGACAAGTTACAATTACTTCCATTGCAACCAGTTTCAAACAGAGATAGAATGTAAGACATATAACATTAATATACAATATATTTAAATTATTAGAGTGTTTGTGGTCTGTGTTATAATTCTAATATTTTTTAAGTACCTATCTGAGTACAAATAATATACAACACCAGGTGTTTCTTCTGTCATTCATTGGCAGTGAACACTGCAAGCAGCTGACCAAGTCCTCCCTCTAATATGCATTCTTCTTTCCTTTCTTCCCATTTAGAAAAATATTGTGTACTGAATTGCAATGTATTGTTGGGCTACAGTGTCTGTTCCAGGTTAGTCAAGGCCTGTGACAAAATTAGATCATATGAGGATGTAATGAAAAGAGCTGTAAAGGCTAGTGCCTTTACAAGAGCCTGGCTGACATATTAGTTGCTTTTACATATCTGGAGGCAATGGAGATATTCTTACATGATTATGTCCTCTATTCTTGCTTCAGTTTGTAATTACTATCAGTTGTAACTTAGAATAATACAGTGATATTTATTTTGTTTAGAATAAATTTTATTTTAGATGAAATTTTACATAAAAGGCAACAGTATTTATTAATAAAGGCCAGATGCTGAAATTATACATCTTATCTAACATTCCATTTAAAATATTTTTAATATTATAGAAAAATTTGAATCATTAGAAAATTATGTCCAGTAGGAAGACAAGCCATGAAATTAAGAGAGTGGGATTCTTCCACACTGAACTAATTTTTAAAAGGTCAGAATCTGATCTTAATATTGATAATGATGAAAAAAATTAAGATCTTTGAGGAAAGAGAAAACATAAATGAAAAGTGTCTTGTAGGTGTCCTTTTTCTCTATTACCTATGGATGCACAGTCATTCGATCTAACACAAAAAGCACGGAGTAGTTTTGTGGGCTAATGCCCTTTTTTCTGTTTTCCATCAAAGTTCACACATGGAATATAAATAGGCAAGACTATAGCAAGCCTGCAAGAGATATTACCTGCTCCAAAGTTTGTCTTGGTCCTAAAGGGTAAAAGCTTTTTAAAAACATAGCCTTTGATATGGAAAACAAAATGTAACATTGACCCCAGACAGAGGGGTAGTCTGGCAAAATGCATGGAGAAGAACTAAATAGCCACTCTATGTGTTTCTTTCCCCCTATTGTTTGTACTATTCCATTTCTACTATACATACATCAGAAAAAAAGTGTGCTATTTAGACAAAAATGGTTTTTTCGTTGTTCTTGTGCTAATAATGTTATCATCATCCTAACCCACTATGATAACAGAATATTCCCATCTCCCTCCTCATGAAAGAACCTGCATTGTAGTATTTATGGTTAGAAAATAATAGGAGCTTTTACAAAAGTTTTGAATCAATCTTTTGGGGTTTTTCTTGTTTTTTTAATAGTCTTTGCAAAATAGCATTACACCCGTGTGAAATTTTTAGGGTGTTACAGCTCTTGGAGACTCTGGCTTTGAAGAAGAAATAAAGAACAGTATCTCATTGTAGATACTATGTTATAGTTAAATGATGCTTTATAAATAACTAAAATTAGTTCCATGTGACATTTTCTCCCTCAGGAATCAGGCAGTCTGAAATGTACTTCATGAAGTCTTTGATTAGAAGTACTTTATATATATTAGTTTCAACAAAACTTCCTATAAATTATAATGGTAATACGAATTTCTAAATTCTTATCTGATACTTTTATTGTTGCTTTGGGTATTTTTGTAGCCCCTGAGTCAGTGTCCCTCTTGTAGCTCTTGTCTGAAGAGTCAGCAGCCCATTGTATCCCACTTGGGATGAGTAGGGGAGATGGCAATTTTAGACCAAATAATTACAAACTACGCATGTAAATTCAAATTTTCGGGAGCTGAAAAGTGACAGAAAGGGACAGATTTCTAACCTGTATTTTGCAAAAGAAAATTACACCATTACCTAATTGGTTTTAGTTTGGGGGTATTTGGATAACTTCCATCAAAGAAAGAAAACTTTTTATGTCCACCCAAAGATCTGTTCTTTGAGAAGAGAAAAATATGTGTCTGTCAAAAGAGGCCACTGAAGATCTGGAAAACAGAGAGCAGAATCTGGAGCTGTTTTGCTGGGACATTTGTGCTGTGAAGAAAAAGAAATAAACTTATCTGAAGTTATTTACAAAATGTTTGTGTATTTCTATGTTAAGGAGAAAGCAGACTGTTTATTTATTGTTCGGCCTTTAGTTTTGCAGTAATCTCAGTGCACTTGATTACACTCAGATGAACAAGAACGTCTACCAGAAGAAGGCTACTGTTTTAACCACTTGAATTTCCTTTAGAATGAGTATGTATTCATCAATATAGGTGCCCAATGCACTTGTGTCCATTTGCTCTGCATTTCAAACCCATTTGCACATGCAGTTCCTTTAAGCCTAATCTTCTGCAGAGCTAGTTCCTTCAGAAACAGAAAATAGAGAAGAAAATCCTATGCCTTCAAATTAAATTGATTCTAGAGTCAATTGGCAAAAGGATACTTTGAGCAGGTTTTCCTTCACAGTCCTAAAGAAAACCTGAATTTTCTCAATAGTGTAGATTTAAAACCACGTTTGTTCTGAGATATTAAGGCTCTTGTAAGTGTACTATGTAGAAATGAGCAAGCCTTGGGTATGAATCAGGACTGGGCTATAATAATGTCTCCTCATAACTTATTTATTCACTCTCCCATTTATTCTTGAAAACCTATAATTTATTCATATTGAAAAGCATCAAAATATGAACAGAGGCTCAAGCAGGAGGCTCCTGAAATCTGACTCTGATTAAGATACATATTTATTCTGTGCTCTTAGGTGAGTCCCTCAAGTTCCACAGGTCAATTTGCACATCTGTACAGCGCAAGGGAGATTAGTTAAGTTTGTAATGCATTTTAAAGATCAAAAAATAAGCTAATGTCAAGGATTTTTTTTTTTTTTTTTTAATCTTAGTATTAGCCTATGCTTCTTCTGACTCTGAGAAAGGAGGAATAGCACCTCGTCTGCCTAGTAACTCAGAAGAGCACTAGTTTTTCACATGTAGTTCTGATACATTTAATATTAGTGATGCTAAGAGTTTAGCCCTGAATGGGCCTGCCTGGGGAAGAATACGACTAAAAAGAAACATGGAGGAAGCAGTGTAAAGAATGCCAGAAACTGAGAGTTTGCTGTGGGTCTTTAGCTATTTTACGGTTAGTAGAAGCCACAAGCAAATAAACAAGCTGTTATTCTCTGGAATACTAGAACAGATTTATACTGTGGTCAGCAATGGTCTAGTTGGCATGCATCTTGCAGGAGGAACTCAATGTCCAGCACCTCTCTCCGCTGTTTTCAGTTCTCCTCTTATTCCATGTAAACTTTTTTACTCCAGTCCTTTTTACAGCCTGATGATAATTGAAGAACGTATTTTGCACTGGGAGGACAATCTGGCTCCTGAATATGAATCATGCAGCAGAGAATGCTGTGCAATTACACCAGGCTTAGACTTAAAAGCATGCAAATGATGTTTTTAGATGCAATTTCAGTAAGACTCATCCAGTACTTCTGTTTCAAAACTGTTTTAATTATTGTTTGATTTTAGCACTCCTTTTACACTGTCCCATATAATTAAAACAAGAAACAGTAGAGATTACTTCAATGCAGGCTTATAAATTTAATTTTGACCTTGGAATTCATCTTATGACTAAGTATTATACATTTTTATTTTCTTTAATGCAAATAGAGAACAAGTCCAAATAGCATACAAGCAAAAAGCTAAGGGATTGTCAATTTTTTGTTTTCTGTTCTGCATTACTAGAGTACTTACATTACTAAAATAAAGTGATCTGAAACATACCAAGTATATAAAACATGTTTTACTAACAACTGATATTAAAAATCCCTATATCCTCCAAGATGAAAAAAGAAGGCTTAAGTATAAGCATAATTGAATTTTGCAGGATTACTCATAAGATTATCCATTATTTTAATGTCTGCAAGGTTTGTGTATTTCTGTTTCAATGTCTATGCTGGATGTTGCTTACAGCATCTTCTGTTAAAATCACATCAGTTATTTTCTAATTATTTGTATGAAAACTTATTCTCATATTTTGTATCCCATAATTTTGTGAAAATGACCTAATAAAAGCTCTTGTTTCAAGAACTGTGTAATTTTGGGATAGAAACAAAAACCTTTTATATGTTAGTAAATGATGAGTAATTTTTTAAATTGTAGTAAATTTGGGATTTTTTATAGAAAAAATACTGTGAAACAGTAAAAGGCCTTAATGTTTTGCTTGGGTACTCATAATTCTCAAAAACTGTGTTACTGCACCATGTGGAAATTTGTTTTACAGGTAACAAATGTAAATCTCCTGCAGCTGAAAGCACTGTTCATAGAAGGTTAAATTTATCCTACCTTTCACAGCAGAGCTGGTGTCTATAAATAATTTTATTATGTTTTTTATAAACATTTTGGGGAAAAAAATTCTTGGTTTAACACAATAACTTCTTGTATTTTCATTGCCCAAAGAATTAGATTGATTATAGTGGCATCAGAGATTGATAATACATAGATTTCTATTATGACACCCATTGTTTTAGTGCTAGACTGCAGAGGATTTCTTCCTTAAATGCATCCTTGTAGAAAATACTGACCTAGAGGACTTCATTATTCAAGCTGGAGAGACAGTCACTACTTAACAGTAATAAACGGTTTCTGTGTTACATAGAGAATACTTCGGGAAATATGAGAGTTGTCAAATCTCTTGAAAATCCTGTCTTTATAGTACACATGACACTAAAGCTATGGCTGTATTTTCTGTTAATAAAAGCAAAGGCACAGGCAGATGTGAAGGATATCATGGCACACTGACAGGAAGCTAAGAAAAATGAGTACTTTGTTGAGGAGCAGAAAAAGACACAGGGCAATGACCTTGGGAAGATTTAATAGATATAGTTTGCTTTTTTCCCTTCTTTTATTTTTCTTATTCTGGCTTTTTGTTGTTGTTGTTGTTGTTTTTGGGGGGGTTTTGTTTTTTTTTTAATGGGCAAAATAAGGATTATACAAAGAAGTATGAATGTAAAGATTAGGTGTATTAATTAAAAATCATCACTATGTTTCAAAAAATAATGATATATTTATAAAGAAAAATTAAATTATTATCAAAAGCACTGAAAAGTTTCAGTGACTCAAAATTTCCTGTGCTCTCTCCAAGCTTTGGTAATTCTGATACCTACTTAAGATTAGTTATCCTATATTTGAGTGACTCTTGTACTACTGTGAATATTTGAACATGTATGAAGAAAAAAAAAATTCTACAGCAGCAGTGACTGGTTTTTACTCTACTTCATGTAGAACTGAAAGTATGTTGTGGAACTGCCCATCCATGATGGGAATAGGTACAATATTTCAGTTGGTCAGAAAGTGCAATCATAAATTTAAGGATGATGAAGAGACGATCAAATTTTGTTGAAAGCTGATTATGAATTAGATATCTGATTTATATTCTCTTCTAATATCCTTATATCTATTTATGTCTTTGTATATACATGGGTAGAAATCAATTATGTTCTCAGGACTGTAAAATAAATGCATGCACCAAGCATCTCTTATCTGACCATGACCAACATCTTAACTTATACTGAATCTTTTCTTGCTTCATAGACTGTGCATCCTGGTCTACTCATAAAAGTAAAAAAAAAAAAAAAAATTACAAAACTGAATCATAACTAAGCATATATAGAGAAATGGCTAATAAATGGCTTTGTTTTTTGTGGTAAAAGTCACACAATTTCACTCTGAGTCCACATATTCAAGTACATCATATAGCTGTAGAAAGAATAGGCTTCATTTCCATCCATGCAATTTAATAATAACATACTGTGAGCTTCTAAGACTCAGCCATAGACAAGTTTGACTCAGTCTGTCACAGCACAGTGTAATCTGTATATTGTGAATGAAGATAAAATTAAACTGCATAGCAAAGCAACAGGAAATTTTGAATTTCTCACTGTAACAAAGAATGTTAAATATATTTACTGTACAATAAACCTTGTTTTGAAGAGTTACTTCTAAAAGATATTCCATGCTAAACAAAATTTCCCCTTATTTGGCTCTGATGCTCATCTGCTAAGGCACTTCAGCATCTTAATCCGTTCAAAATACAAAGTACAAATTCGTTCTTTCTTGCTCCAGAGTACTGCTATGGTTTTGGCAATGCTTTAAGAGTAGGTCAAAGGTCTGCTTCTGTGTCTTCACTTTTCTGCAAGTTTCTCTAATTAATATTTTTGCACTGGGCTATTTGGTCATATTCCTGCCATTTGGTCCTTTTTTTTTTTTTTTTGATCAGGGTGGGGGTTAGTATTTGGTTGTGTGAGTGTGGAAACAGTAAAACTGCTTTCTTTTCATAATAAGAGACATATGCTTTGGTGGGACTACAGATCTCTGAAATCATTGATTTCTGCAGCAACTTGCTTAGCATTGAGAGAAGGTCAGGGAGGTTGTGTGGCCATGTTGATTTGCAACCTTTTATATGTTCTTCTCAATAACCTCATCTGTTTTCATGGCTTTAATTACCATTTCTACACATGAGACCCAGATTTATCTCTACCCCAATGACCTTTTCCTCAGTGTTAAAATTCTTATTTTAGTAGTGTAAATTCTTTTGATTATTTAAGGGACCATCATAAACCCTGTGTGTTACCCAAAAGTGAAAATCTTGTTTGCTGCTTGAGCGCTGAGAGCTCATTTGAATGATCTACCTAAACAAATGCAAAATCCAATTCCTATTTAGGTTCATAGTCTGATTTCATGGGTAACCCAATAATACATGAGAGCTCCCAATAAAAAAAATTATTTTCTAATCAGATCTATACAGTTCTCCTGCATTTCAGTTTAACTGCCACCCTCTGGTTTATAGCTTCAGGAATTAGACGTCTAAGTTTTTCCTTCATTCTCTTTTCTTGTGTACATTGGCTCAAAAGTCTGATGTCATTTGCGATACTCCTTGTTCTTCATGGATTATGTAGATACATTTTTGTAGTTACCAAAATCAGTCAATCCTGTAGCTGAGACATGGGAAGAATCTATGGAACAGATCTGTGCACATCTTTTAAATATGACTGGACATTTGTACTGCACCATCATATACCTGTGTCTTACGAGGTTTGCTGTAAGAAAAGATAGAAACGGTAAGCATTAAAAAAACATTGTTAAACTATGCCATTTTTTTTAGATGGAATCAGAGAATAATATTGGATGGAAAAATCTTGAAGTTCATCACATCTGACCATTAACCCAGCACTGCCCAGCCCACCACTAACCTATGTCTCAGATGCCCTATCTATGCATATTTTAAATACTCCCAGTGACAGTGATCTTACCATTTCCCTGGGCAGCCAGCTCTGAAGCTTGGCAATCCTTTCCAAGAAATTTTTTCTAACATCCAATCTAAACCTCCCCTGAAGCAACTTGAGGCCATGTTCCCTTTTTCCCTGGGAGAAGAGATTGATATCCACCTGGCTACAATCTGATGCTTATCTGTTAAGGCACTTCAGCATCTTAAATGTACAAATCTGTTCTTTCTTGCTCCTTTCAGGTAGCCGTAGAGAGTAAAAAATATTTTCTGAACCTCCTGTTTTCCAGGCTCACACCTCGACTCCCTCACCCGCATCTGGTCAAGCTTGTGATCCAGACCCTTCCCCAGCTCCATTGCCCTTCTTTGGACCTGCTCCAGTACCTCAATGTCTTTGTTTCCATGAGAAGCCCAAAACTGAACACTGTGTTCAAGGTACAGCTGCTCCAGTGCTGAGTGCACGGGGATGATGACTGCCCTAGTCCTGCTGGCCTTTGTATTCTGTTAATTATTATTAGTCTATTGGGTTTCTTTCAGTAAGTCTCTTCATTTAGCTGTACTTCTGCATTTTTTTCCTATATATTTTTCTTGTTCCTTCATTCCGTTAAGTTCTTTGAGGCATTAACTGTCTCTTGTATCACTGTGTTCACTGAGTACTTAAAAAAAATAGGACTTACCTGGATCCTTAGGAATCACTGTGAAATGATAAGTAATCAATGTTTTTAATTGAGAATTCCAGGTATCTCCTTCCTTTATAGAAAAGGGAAGAGGAATTGCAGGTTGGGGTTTTTTTTGTAAGCAAACAGATTTTATTAGCCTTTATTTTTCCATTCTTTTGCAAGTAGAGCTTCTTTTGATTGCATATGGGTGTGTAGTTTTCCGAACAGCAACTCAAGTGGCTTTTACATTGGTTGGTTTTCTTGCAAGAAATTACCATACAGGGTTTTATTGAGAGCAAATTGTCAGGAGGATTTGAGTCTTGGAATTGCATAAGAAAATCTAAGTTTTGTTCTCACCACCTTGCAATACAGTTAACTTTTTAACAGGAAAATAAAGCTATAATACCAATATAATCTGCAAGTTTCTATTCAGCTTGTGTTGACTACTGTGTTTTGAATTTATGGAAGACTTTTTCAGGGCATGCTTCAGTTTATGACAAGGATTCCTCCTCCTTCATGTGCTGATAATAATATATAGAGGGAAACCGAGGCTTAGGTTCTAGGAGCAGCCTCCAATGAGTTTTAGAAGTTTGCATGAAAGTGATTTATGTTTGAATTGAAATCATACCACAATGGAGCATAGCAACAGTATTGAAACAAAATTATTATAGGAAGCGTATAAGAAGAAGTTCTGTAGAGCCTGGTGTAGTTGCATTCACAGGCATTCATTTAAAAATGCCAAAATATGTCCATGGTCTGCACCAGAAACACTGAGAGATAAGAGGTTTCCCTTTGCAAGGACAGGACACCTTAGGAAGAGATGCTCGAGAAAAGTCATATTTTTTCTCGGGTTTGCATGGCCAGGCTTTGGTAGGTCAGGGGATCTACAAGGGTAACTTCTGTGAGAAGTTGCCAGAAGATTCCTTCATATCCAGCAGAGAGAATCTCCAGCTGCAAAGACAAATGTACTTCTAGTCAAGGGTGGGCCCTTTAGAAATGATGGTAATGCTTCTGTGATAGTAGATTTAAGGAGAAAAAAATATTTATTAGACAGATGTAATTGTAGCCAGAAAATTGCAGGGTGAGAATATGTGAGAGGAACTACTGCAGATGCCAAGGTCAGGGGAGAAGGAGGGGGAGAAGGTGGTCAAGGCGCCCAAGCTGGTATTCCCCTGCAGACCATGATGAGGCAGCTGTGCCCCTGCAGCCGTTGGAGATCTGTGTGGGTACAGAGATCCACCTGCAGCCCATGGAGGAGCCCCATGCTGGAGCAGGGGGATGCCTGAGAGGAAGCTGTGACCCTGTGGGAGGCCTGTGGAGAGAAAACCCCACACAGGAGCAGCCTGTCCTTGAAGGACAGCACCCTATGCAAGAGTGACCCACGCTGCAGCAGCCTGGGGAGGACTGCTCCCCATGGGATAGACTCACACTGAGGAACTTAATGAAGAGCAATCTCCTGTGGGAGGAATCCCATGATGAAGAAGGGGAAGGATTCCTCTCCTTTAGCAGAAAGAGAAACAACATGTGATGAAGAATTCTTTAAACATACATGTACCAGACACCCTTTCTCTTCTCAGTATCCCAAGCTGAAAATGGTACAGTAACTGTAGGCAGCTAAAAAAGTCTTTATAGCAGAAATATTGCCATAAGAAATTGTGTTAGGAGCAAGCAGCAGGGTGGACAAAGGTGAAAATAAGGGAAGAAAATTAATCTGCATACCCAGCAGGCAATGGTCATTTATATATTCATCTGTTTTCAGCACTGAACTTAGTGAGAGTATGCCCATTTCATGGTGCCGTGCAGAGAAAATGAAGTGTGTAAGGTCATTCAATAAAGATTAAATTAAAAACATATTCCTATAGTACCCTCAGGGTCCATTAGCCTTGATGAGTGTACAAATACTTTCTTTGTTATATGTGCTCCATCCTGAAAGGGATTGTGTGCTTCTCTCATTATAAATGTGCACCTGAAAAGATTGAACATTATCCCCTCTTTTTTAACTGACCTGTGGCCACCGCTGGGTTCATTAGTGCAGAACATCTTTTCCACTGGCTGAGTCTGCCCTATTGTTTTCACTGGCCAGGGTCAAGTCAAGGGCATTCAGCCTAGATTGGAGTCATTTGTCACAGGGTCTAGCAACAAAGCTGATTTCAGCAGAGACGGCGTGAATTTCATGGGGCTGAAATGCAACCTTTGACACAGAGTGCCCAGGGCTGCTCAGGCTTGCACAGATGGCCTGCCACCCTTAGATATCTATGAACAAAGGATTGGTGAATTATAACAAAAATAAAGTTTCCACAGTCAGCATATATTTTAAGTGCTTAAATTATTTGCAGGGTTGGTTTTTATTATTTGCAGTCTAAAATCAAATCTTGAGCATTTGTGATAATCGCTGTGCTTTTTAGACTATGAAGAGAAAAAAAACAATTCAGTAGGGGTCTTACTGCTTAACTGGTGTAACGGTGTAAAGTGTAGCAATTTAGTGTGGAGTGCAGGTTTTCATGGTCAGCAGGAGCCAGCATGAACAATGGGTCGTGCTGAGGTAGCATGTGGAAAATGACTTTAATACACTATACAGAATGGCTTATTGCTTTGGTCAATAGGCTGCAGTGAAGATGGTGTATTCAGCCACTTGGGAAGGTTAAACCTGTCAGGGTACACTGTGACTGATATGCAGGGGCTGCTTATGAGGTCTCTAATGGAAAAACCTGACAAGCAAAGTTATAAAGGTTACACTTGACACATACTTTAGCATTATGCCTTATATTAATCCATTTTTTTTAAAGGTAGGGTACTTTATATTTGTTAGAAATTGATGCCACAATAATGTTAAAACTCTAGAGGAAACATTTAAACTTTGGAGTAAAATAAAGGACAGGATGCTTTGCACCTGCATTACAAAGATTAAATATCTCTAAGGACAATAGTCTAACATATTTAAATCCTACTCTGCATACATTGTTGTTTTCTTAGACATGGTTGTTTGAGTTAAAATCATTTTAGTATGTTACTTCCTAAAATTGTATATTGGAATGTAGCAGAGAGCACTGAAGAAGTTGAGGTGTTCGCTAACTAAAATCAAGCCCAGTCCTGCTAATATAACTTTACGCCAGCATTCAATTAAGTTCTATACACAGGTAGGAAGGATTTTATTTTTAATTTGAAGAGCAGGTTTTATACAGACAGTGCTCCCCAAAAACCCAGAACAAGACAAATCTCAGAAAGACTGGTTTCTTTAATAGGATTTATACATGTAACATTATATTGAAAGTAGCTGAAAACAATATGATCCATTTTTTATTGTTATAAATTGGGTGCTTTTTTGTTTGAGTTTCTTTTGGTGTTTTTAATTGGACAGGTAGCATCTTATTTTCTACTAGAAATGTGCATAGCGTTCTAAGGAATATAAAGCTCTAAGATATTTGTTGCTAGTACTATTTAAAACCAAAACCATGATGCATGCACTAAAGTGCTATATTCAGTAATAAATTTCAGTGTACTGAGGCTGATTTAAGATACTTTTTAGAGCTAACTCTAGTAGGAATAAAATGAACAGGAGAGACATAGAATACATTTTCTGTGGGTTTATTATATCTCAGCTAGGACAGCTAGATGTACAAGTACAGGAAACCCAAAATAGTTTGGATTTTTTTTCCTTGTATTATGTTGGGTTCTTGGTGATCTAATTCACTTTAAGTGGATGTATCATTATAGAGCTTTTTGAAAGGTGCCAGATTTGACAGCACAGGAGAGTAAAATCTTTTTATATTATATTTTGCTTCTTCAACAAAAAGAGCTGTTTAAATATTTGTGTGGAATGCAGAATATTTTAGATGATAAAGGTAATTAAGTGGTGAAATGGTAGTCATTGATTTGTCACCGAGTGGGGAAAAAGAGAGCTGAATAATTTATAATGAAAATGTACTGTCTTCAAGGGAATTGTACTTTCAAACTTGTACAAGTCTGAATATGGCCCAGGATTGTGCTACACTGCATGGATTTGAAGAACTTGCATGGGAATTTGTTGTCACTGCATTTGCAAAAAATTGTCTTAAATGAATTTAAAGTATAGCAAAGGAGGAGGTGCCTACTAACATATGGTAGAACATTTTAATGTATGGAATTATCCTAGTAGGGAGGCTGTACAGCTAGCAAAATTGCATAGGAACAAATGAATAACAATCTCATATTTTTATAATGTCTGAATAAACAAATTATGGGCAAAATCTTGAATTATTTTTGCTAAGGAAAATTCAAAATCTTAAATACTTTAATGTTCTCTATCTGCCAATAGAATAATTTATATCTGCAAATTAACAGAAGATTAAGAAAAACACTTGTAAAGAAATTTGTTGGGTCATAACCCAACAAGAGACTTTTGAAAAGGAAAGTAAAATTATAAATGAGAAATTAGTCAAAAGTAAACAACGGATATGAGTAAATTCTTAGACTTTGCTGAGGAGAAGATAAACAGTACTAAGTACTTGGCCTCCAACTGGCTCCACTCTTGGATGATTATGAGTTGAATATAAGGCTTTAGTTGACCCCAGAGCACAACATACCTTGTTGCCATCAAGATGTGTAGGAGCAGAATGTTCCTCTATTTTTGAGGTGACAGGGAGATCCCAACATGTGCTGTACTGGAAGCTGGGAATATATGGCAAAAGCACCCCATTGTGACTGGCCCAGAGGCTCCATGAATATTTGGCAGAGATTATCTCAGGAGAGGGTATTTCAAGGACCCAAAAGTCATTGCTGGGCTTTTGGAGAGCTGCTATGGAGGCAGAGGAAGTTAGAGAGCTGAATATCTTGCCTGGTCTCTCCGAGGACCTTTCTGCTGTGGGACTGCTGAGGGCTGAAGAATAACAGGTATTGGTTGCTACCACAGCAGTGCACCATCAATAACACCACACCAGCCAGGACTCTGTGAGCCCCAGCCATGAGATGGGTCCTGAGAGTCAGGGAGTGGCCAGCAAGACTCACTCACCCTTTAATAATCCTGTGTGGTCAGTGTGTAGGTCCTGTGGAGAGTGAAGACTGACAGGCGACTATTATTGCCTGAAAATACTCCAGCAGACATTTTTGAGAAATGGGAGATTATCCAGATCCTCCTGAAAGCTAGTTTTGCCATAAAACAAAGTAAGTTTGAGGAAGGGGGATTGTCATTGATTAGTGAAATAATAGTTGTGCTTGTGTATAGTTATAAGTATATATATATATATATATA